>CM019063.1:251275357-251678541 GCA_009667805.1 Leptobrachium leishanense | reverse complement strand
TAAGCGCGCTCCCAGGTGAGTTGCGGAGGTGATTTTTGTGCTGAAGCTGGTGGTTCTTCAAGCTTGGCTGTTGCTTGGAGGCTGCATTAATACTGTCAGTCTGTTTATTGTGCTCCATAGCTCTCATATGTTTGTCAGTAAGCTCTGCAGTACGACATATCACAATTGCTGCTTGTAGATTTAAGTCATTAATAAGCGTCGGCGTGTGCTTTCACTAGTGATACCTAGAACTATTTTGTCACGAATAAGTTCATCTCTCAGAGACCCATACTCACAGCTTGCAGCTTTTTCTCTTAGCCGTGTGACAAAGTTATCTATTGTTTCACCTTCTTCTTGCTTGCAGCAGCCAAATATATATCTTTCATATATGACATTTTTAGAGGGTCTGAAAAAAACTTCTAATGCATCCAGGATGGCTTTAGTGTCACTCTTCTGCTCCTCTGTGAGGTTCAGATTATGCTTGTAAACATGAAGGCATTCACTGCCAATCACTCTCCTCAGTGTAGCTGCTTGCACTGCTGTAGGCTTCTCATGTAATCCTGCTGCTAGGGAGTAATCCTCAAACTCAGCTCTGAAGTTATCCCAGTTACTGCTGCAATCCCCACTCACCCTCATTGTCTCAGGTAGTGGAATGCTGTGTGCAGCTGCCATGATGCTGCTTTTCTTGCTTCCAGTGCTCAGCTTTCAGTACAGGACTGCAATCACTACAGGAGGCACAGTCAGCTCAAAGGTCTCTCACTGCAAGACAGGCAGCTTTCCGTGTCCCATGAGTAGAAGCAGCGCAGATTCAAGTCACCAAGTCATCAAGTCTGACACCATGTTTTATGTGGATAATAATGACAGTGCAAGCCATTAGTGAACAGAAGTCATGTTCTTAGAAGAGACACACAGAACAGAACAGGAAACGCATCACAGGAAACAAGTGCCATAGAGATAAATCATAGAGTTGCATATAAACAAAACATAACACTCATAACAATCACTACTAGGGATGAGCCGAACACCCCCGTGTTCGGTTCGCATTAGAACTCGAACAATCAAAAAGTTCGAGTTCGAACACGAACCGAACTCAATGCAAGTCAATGGGACTCAAAAGTTAGATTTTTTTAGAGTGCCCTGCAAGAGGGCATATATGCAAGATATTTGCCATAAAAGGTGTATGGGGGTCCGGGTAGTGCCCTGGGGGACAGGAAACAAGGAAAAAAGTTAAAATAAAAGACGTTTTTAAAGGAACAGTGATTTTTCCATGAAATAAAGGTTAAGAATAAAAATGAAAAATTCCTTCAAATATCGTGCCTAGGAGGTCCCCATAACCTGCCCGTGAAGTGGCGGATTTGTCGGATGTATAGTATAGAAACATTTAAAAAGAAAAAAATGACATTTCAAATGACGGTAAATGTTTTTGCTTTAACCACTTCACTGTGGAGGACGCGCTGAGCGCGTCCACCCGCAGTATCGTTCCTTACGGAGGACGTGCTGAGCGCGTCCTCCCTTTGGGGCCAGCGTTCGACCGGGTTCCGGCCGATCGCTGGCCCCCCCGGTGCGGGCTGACATCCTCGATGTCAGCCCAGCACCCGGAACCACCGCCGGAGTAATTAGGTGTCATCGCGGGGGCGCGATGACACCTAATTCAGGCACCCCCCCCGCATGTGCGGAGGAGGCGCCTGAAAGGGGGGGGGTCCTTCAGACCTCTCTCCCTCCCGATCGGCGGAGTGCGGGGTTAACCCAGGCACCGTTTGGAAGGGCACAGCCTGCCCTTCCAAATGGTACCTGGCATTAACCCCATGGGGGGCCGGATCACGAATCGGCGCCGAAAAGCGCCGGTTCGTGATCCTTTCCCGGAGCTGGCCGACATCTCGGATGTCGGCCAAGCTTCCGGGAATGCCCCCTGAGGACTGGCGTCATCGTGCTATGCACGATGACGCCAGTCCTGGAGTTAACCCCTAACTGCCACCAATGGTGGAGATACGGGGTTCCAATGAACCCCCTATCTCCCGATCCGTGGCAGTTAGGGGTTAATGTTTGGTATTGTTGGATTGGCCAGAGCATGAACCATGAACCATCGGCCAGAGCAGAACAATACCAAACATGAGTATGAAAAAAGTTTTTTTTAAAAAAATAAAATAAAAAAATATTTAAAAAAAAATTATAAAAAAAAAATAAACAAGTTTTTTTTTTCTTTTTTTGGTTCGTTAATGCAGCAATATTGTTCCCATTTCAATTATAATGTGAACAATAATGCTGCACTAATGATTTTTGTATGCGGTGCGTTTGTTAAAAATCGCGTAATTTTCCCCAAAAACAATGTGCTCTGTGCACAGGGATGGATGGGGTGCAACGGGGCAATCCCCCCCCCAAAAAAAAAATTACACAGAGCCTCTCCTAATGCTGCTCCCAGTAGCAGTTGCTCCTCCCCATCCTCCTGCACAGTCAGCTTCCTGTCCATTTGCCATCAGGGAGGGAGGAGTGAGAGAGGTGAGGAGAGAGCAGGAGGACCAGCCTGATGCAGCAGCTGCCTGGACACACATCACAAGGCGTAAATTCATGATTCCCCCTGGATACAGGCAGCGGTTTTTTTTATTAGGGCAGCTCCATACACAAGCAGGTAGGCCAGGCTGCTGGAGTCAGCTAAGAAACATCTGACTGTGATAGCCTTGCTGCTCACCTGCTCACTGCAAGTATATTTGGCTCCTCTATCACACCCAGTCACCCTGCAGCATGAGCTCTGTGCACACAGTACTGCCAGTATATATGGCTTCCCCATTACACCCAGTCACCATGTGCTCTGTGCAGACAGTACTGCAAGTATATATTGCTCCCCCATCACACCCAGTCACCATGTGCTCTGTGCAGACAGTACTGTAAGTATATATGGCTCCCCATCACACCCAGTCACCATGTGCTCTGTGCAGACAGTACTGCAAGTATATATGGCTCCCCATCACATCCAGTCACCATGTGCTCAGTGCAGACAGTACTGCAAGTATATATGGCTCCCCATCACATCCAGTCACCATGTGCTCAGTGCAGACAGTACTGTAAGTATATATGGCTCCCCATCACACCCAGTCACCATGTGCTCTGTGCAGACAATACTGCAAGTATATTTGGCTCCCCATCACACCCAGTTACTATGTGCTCTGTGCAGACAGTACTGTAAGTATATATGGCTCCCATCACACCCAGTCACCATGTGCTCTGTGCAGACAATACTGCAAGTATATATGGCTCCCATCACATCCAGTCACCATGTGCTCAGTGCAGACAATACTGCAAGTATATATGGCTCCCATCACATCCAGTCACCATGTGCTCTGTGCAGACAGTACTGTAAGTATATATGGCTCCCCATCACACCCAGTCACCATGTGCTCTGTGCAGACAGTACTGTAAGTATATATGGCTCCCCATCACACCCAGTCACCATGTGCTCTGTGCAGACAATACTGCAAGTATATTTGGCTCCCCATCACACCCAGTTACCATGTGCTAATATATACAGACAGGTCCTCTTTATGGAGACAGGGTTCTGTAAGACCCCTAATATCACCTTGGGACCCCCAAAGAAGCTGATGAAGCAGAGATCGGCTTCACCAGCTTCTTCTCTGGCTATAGCAGCCAGTGAAATGATAGCTAAAGGCAGAAGGGATGTAATACACATTGCTTCCCCCTTCAGAGAGAGAAGAGAAGAGATTCACAGTAGGGGATTGCTGATCTCTCCTCCGGTCTCTGTATAGACAGTCGTTGTGCTGGTAACTGGTAGTGGAGGGGGGCCACGGCAGCAGAGGGTGGGCGCACTCTACATTGTAATGTAGGCTGTAGAGCTGGCCAATCGCTTCGATGTAACAGTCGGTACAGTCGCTTTGATGTAACATGCCCGGCGGGATTCTGCTCACACACCTGCAGAAAAAAAATGACGTACATGCACATCCATCCGCTGGGAAGTATCTGCAGTCCTCCCGTGTATTTACATTGGGCAGATGGCAATTGGTTAACATAGCATCACAGGAATATAAACAAATCTAATAAAATAGGCACATTGCTAATAGAAATACAAATCAAAAGCCTTTCTAGCAAGTGTGCAAAAAAGCGGAGATTCCCTTTATTATCAGCACCCATTATTTTGACATTATTTCCCACGAGGTCTTTGTTTTAGCACTGCTGAAGTTTGGACTGCACTGCGCACAATGACAAAATTTGCTTTGGTGCGAAGGGAAGAAGGTGACATTGCACATACATACAGTGTGACTAAATGCAACTGGATCAGGGGCTTTAAAGAAAATGAAGTCATCACCGGACAGGAAACATATGATGGAATGGCGACAAGGGAAATGCCCTCCAGGAGGTTGGCCTTGCTATGAAGCAACTACTGGATGTTGATGGTAATGTAATTCATTTATCTGCTATACCAGAATAATGCTCTATGGGTTAAAGTCATAGTTGCCCAGCCTTTTTTCCCCCCAAAATAATAGGAAAGGGTACTGTAAGTTAACCCAGCCTGAATAAGGTTAGTTTATTTATCTGTAGTTTATGTATGTTAATTAGCACTAAAATTCATGAATCAATACTACACATAGGAATATTTTTTGTGTGGAAATAATATTCAACTAAGAGAAATAGATCTCTTGATCAGGATTAGCAATAGTACACAGGCTTGTGACATGATCTTGAAACTACATGTATTATAGCCTTGGGTCTCAAACCCTATGTTCAGTGGGTCACCGCATGCCTTCCACTTTTCTAGGTGAGCTACTACTCAGCCTCCCCCTAGCGCAGCGCCGTCAGTTCTCGCACTGAGCAGCCATTCAAAATATGCTGCCTGGCCCTGCGTTCCAGCTTGAGGTGGGATGGGCTTGCAGTATGGCCATATGGGAGCACCATCCTTATGTGCATTGCTTACAGATCCCTCACATGTCCTGTGGAGGTGCCTGGACCGGACTGAGGTCACATTCTGGCTCCCAGCAACTCTACAGGGCACGCGAGGGAGCTGTACCAGCAACGAATATATTGTTGGAGCTTCATCACAGTACAGCAGCCCACGCTGGACCCCAGACTGAGGATCCACTCCAGTTCTCATAAGATAGGGAGACTGGTTAGATCTTAAAAAAGAACAAATTTTTTTTGGGAGTGTGTATGTGAGAGTAAGAATGTCTGTGTGCTAAATTGTGCCTGTGGTGGAGTGTATCTGTCAGTGTTTTTAAGGGTCACACTAGTACAGTGCATTAATCACACAGTCCCGTGAGATTAATGAACCTTACCATGCAATCACACCTAACGTGCATTCTGGTGTGGGAGGTGTGTTGCATTGCCATTCACTTGAATGGCACCCCAAACGCACCTCCCACCCACAGTTCCATCACCCGCACTGGAACGAGCGGTACGGCATTGCCATGTATTCCAGTGCGGTGTGACTTGGGTCACTACTTAATGACCAAGGAGAAATGTGGGACCTGAGGTTACACAGGTTAAGAACCTATTACAGTATCAGTGAGTCCACTGAGGTAACCACATATTATATACACAAGTAAGCTTGTTTGTATTGTGGGATGGCCTCACTTGTCTAAATCCTGCTGAAATATTGTTGAACTAGTGAGGGGCCAGCGGCAGACTTAAGTAAACCCTCCAATTGTGTGTAGGTACATTTTTCCACAAGTAATCAATTTCTAACGAATTATATGTGTAGTCCTGTGTTTAATTTGGCTCTGAGGACTGCAGCTGTTATGCCTCTAGGGGGAGCCAGAGGACAATGTATGGGAAAGGAAGGACCCAAGCTAAAAGAAACAGGAAGTAAAAAGCATGCATGCAGCGTGGGCAGAACAAAGTGAGCAAAGAGAGTGAGCAGTCAGATAAGAGAGATTTTCCAGGATCTGTGCAAGCTGGAGCACAGAGAATCAGCAGCATCCAGTGCTGGAGAGTGTACCTTGGTCTGCTGTATATTGTGCTGGACTGTTCAGGAGGCAAGTGTGTTTGAAGAGGGGCCCTGTGTTAAGGAGGCCGCAGGCAGAGGGATTTGCTGGCGGCATTGACTTCAGGCAGAGGAGATTCTGCATTCTGCGTGGGGAAGAATTGATCCAGAGGCTGCAGATTGCTACAACGTTCAAGAGGCCTTCTTGGGACTGTGAGCAGCTGAAGTTGTGCGGTAACGGGCATCTTTTCTCTCTGTCTCGCTGACAGCATTCTATCCATCTTTACACTAACTAAGAATCACACAGCTGCTGAGCGGATTTTACCCACAGCCTTTCCTGTACTGGCAGCTACGTTATGCTAAAAGGGCCCCATCTCTTATGTGCACCAACTGGTACCCATCATCGCTGTCATTAGGACGAAGATCAGGGTGGTTCCAGGTTGTTTGGGAGGGTCCTGGGCTGGGAGGTTAGAGAGCAGTTGGTGTGTCTAGTTAGCTACTGTATTACCTGAAATCCTTTTATGCTGCCACTTGCATTTCAATACAAGTTTATATTGTTTATTGTACCACTGTGTAGTTGTTATTATTAGGTTCCTGCCTGGGCAAACAGTCCATGCCATGGATGCCCAGACAGGTGGAGGCACTGCCAACACTATGTATCCTTATTCCCAAAATGCGGAAACTCAGGACCAACAGGTAAAGCAAGAAGGTGTAACCCAGCTGGAGGGTGCCAGCGGGGGCGGCCCCCAGCGGCAAAAGAGCGTTACATATGTATGAATATAGTGGGAAAACAGACCATACCTTTAAAAGGTTGGGTAACTAAAGTGCATTTTATTTTCCACAGAGTTGTCTGGTATTTTAGATACTTTGAAAACTACAACAGAGCAGCTGATAGCACTGAAGAATGAGGGTGGCAGTTCTTCCTGTGCGGGTCCATCCTCTGCATCAGACTCCATCACATCTCAAGAGTTGAGCTCATCTCCACGTCAAGCAGCATACTCTAAGCCTAAACAGGTTGGTTTGCTTTTTTCCTACACCTCAATTTCCTGGGGAATTTACTTTTAAGTGCCATTTAAAATGCGCATAACAAATTCACATAGGACTGCACTAGCAAGTTTAAAGTTAATTCAAGGTATTCAATAACAAACATATAGAGAAGTATTTTATAAAGACACGGCCTTGTCAGTCTTCAGTTTCAATCTACCTCAGCTCAGGGCTCAGGTTAAAGAGGGTAATGTCGGACTACATATTTTACAAGATAGTTATTTAAGCAGTAAAAACATACAGAGATCTATTATTTAAAATTGCTAACACAGCATTGCTTTGGCATTTTCTATAACATTTTGTTTCATAGCTATTAAAATCGGGCATTCAACATTGTTTGCAGAACTGTTAATCACTAACAGGGTAATTCAAAGTAGGGATGCACCGATACCACTTTTTTAAGACCGAGTACGAGTACCGATACTTTTTAAAAGTACTCACCGATACCGAGTACCGATACTTTTCTTTAATGTCATGTGACGCTTTCCAATAAGAACAGACCATATAAAAATGCCCCCAGCTCACATGTATATATCCCCCAGCTCATGGATATGCCCCAGCTCACACATGGATATGCCCCAGCTCACACATGGATATGCCCCAGTTCACACATGGATATGCCCCAGCTCACACAAGGATTTGCCCCAGCTCACACATGGATTTTCCCCAGCTCACACATGGATTTGCCCCAGCTCACTCATGGATATGCCCCCAGCTCATGGATTTGCCCCAGCTCACACATGGATTTGCCCCAGCTCACACATGGATATTGCCCCCCAACTTATGGATATGCCCCCACAGCTCACACATGGATATTGCCCCCCAGCTTATGGATATGCCCCCACAGCTCACACATGGATATTGCCCCCAAGCTTATGGATATGCCCCCACAGCTCACACATGGATATTGCCCCCCAGCTCATGGATCCCCCCCGCGACGATACTTACCTTCCTGGGCGCCGCCGGGAATGTCTCCGCGCGTGCGCTCGTTGGAAGGACCCCAGCCGCGACCACGTGGGACCATGTGATCACGGCTGGGGTCCTTCCAACGAGCGCGCGCGGGGAAACTTTCCCAGCGTCGCCCAGGAAGGTAAGTATAGTCGCGGAGAGCAGCTGCAGGGCCTGTCCGAATGCTCTATCTGCATTCGGACAGGCCCTGCAGCTGCTCACTGTGTTCATACTTACCTTCCTGGGCGCCGCCGTGAAAGGTCCCACGTGGTCGCGGCTGGGGTCCTTCCAACGAGCGCACGCGCGGAGACATTCCCGGCGTCGCTCAGGAAGGTAAGTATTGTGTGAGCAGCTCCAGGGGCGGCTGTCCGAATGCCGATAGAGCATTCGGACAGCCGCCGCAGCCCCTCGGATGCTGGCAAGCTGGCTCAATGCCGCCTTCCGGTATCGGTAAAAATATCGGGGGGTACTGCAGGAGTACCAAGTACTCCTGCAGTACCCAGTATCGGCCCCGATACCGATACTAGTATCAGTATCGGTGCAACCCTAATTCAAAGAGTTCCGAATTGCTTGAGAAAGGTAACCGAACGCTGAAAATCAGTGTTCGGTTACCTTTCTTGGCCATTCGGCTATCCAGAGAGCAGGCAATTCGCCAATTCCTGGCGAATTGCCTGCACATACGGTGCCTGTTCGGTGCCTGTTCGAGGGCAGTGAAATCCCCATAAAAAAGCATGGCTTCGGCTATTCAGAGAACAAAAACCAGCAGTGAAAGGTTCCCGAAATGCCCTGCCATTCGGTGGTTTAATTCGGCAAGTTTATTCAGGAGAATCCCATAGGCTTCAATGTTAAAAATATTCTGGTTTTAATTAAATATCTAATAAACCGTTCATTATAAAATTCTGCAGTAAAGAGTCTCTTTATTTATAGATTTTTTAGGATATTTTAATCATTTTTCTGGATTTTTTTTTTAAGTTTACTTATTTTTTCTGTAACAGCCCTTTTTATTATCATTCCCTGGACCTCATATGCAAATTTCAGACTTTTTCGCTCAGTTTCTTTGCAAACAGCGTTTCACTTTTCAATCATTCAAGCAAACTGTCTTACTAATTTATTCACTGCCTCTTCTGCGGTGTCGGCTTTTTCCGGTGGCTGCGATCGGCTCCTGCTCGGGTTTTTCCGTGGTTTTCGGCAGGTTAATCCAGATGTTTTTGCAGGTTTTCGGCGTGTATTTGCCGGGTTTTGCGATTAGTTTTGGTCAGGTTTTCGGCAGCTTTTCCCTGCAATTCGGGGACCCTGTGGTGCTTGCTGAATTCACCGCAGGGTCACCGAACTGGGATCGGCAAAGGAACCGAATTGAAGAGAACGAAAAGTCTTTACGAATCTCTTTGAATTACCCTGTAAGTTTCAAAATGGTTTTATTTAAATTCTTATATTTGTTATCTAACTAGGTATAAAGCCTGCCCTGAGGGCAGTCATATATATATGGGGGTTACAGGGTGTATATATATATATATATATATACACACACCCTGTAACCCCCATATGTGTGTGTGTGTGTATATATATATGGAGCCAAAGGCTTGGGTCAAAGGCTTTCATGACGTCATACCGGCGACCAACACAGAGCGGGCACAGGATGCAGGACTGCCATCTCTGGAGGAGCTAAGGGCCAATGTAGGTGAGTATGTGTAGGCAACATCCTCCCACATCGGCCCTGAGCTCCAGCGGTGACCATCCTTCGGCTGTCGCAGGCTGCTCGGCTGGCCTCCAGGCTTAAGCCCAAGCTGTAGGCCCAAGCCAAGCCGGGGGCTCGCCTGAGCCTGGAGGCCGGCCGAGCAGCCTGCGACAGCCGGAGGACAGTTGCCGCTGGAGCTCAGGGCCAATGTAGGTGAGTATGTGTAGGAAACATCCTCCTACATCGGCCCTGAGCTCCAGCGGTGACTGTCCTCCGGCTGTCGCAGGCTGTTCGGCAGGCCTCCAGGCTTAGGCGAGTCCCCGGCTCGGCTGGGCCTGTAGGCTCAAGCCAAGCCGGGGGCTCGTCTGAGCCTGGATGCCGGCCAAGCAGCCTGCAACAGCCGGAGGACAGTCACCGCTGGAGCTCAGGGCCAATGTAGGTGAGTATGAGTAGGCAACATCCTCCTACTTCGGCCCTGAGCTCCAGCGGTGGCTGTCGCAGGCTGCTCGGCTGGCCTCCAGGCTTAGGCGAGTCCCCGGCTCGACTGGGCCTGTAGGCCCAAGCCAAGCCGGGGACTCGCCTGAGACTGGATGCCGGCCGAGCAGCCGGAGGACAGTCACCGCTGGAGCTCAGGGCCAATGTAGGTGAGTATGTGTTGGCAACATCCTCCTACTTCTGCCCTGAGCTCCAGCGGTGGCTGTCGCAGGCTGCTCGGCCGGCCTCCAGGCTTAGGCGAGTCCCCGGCTTGGCTTGGGCCTACATCCTCTCCTGGATGCGCGCACAGCCGAGGAGTAGAGGCTGCGCGCGCATCCAGCGTCTGTCCGACGCTGCACATCGGGTTTCTGTTGGCTGCGCGCGCAGCCAGCAGAGACCGGATGCGTGGCGACGGACGTTCGATTTTATAGTTATAGATTCTTAATATGGCATTTATCTTGTTGCAGATGGAGCTGCATCCTGGTACTGGTGTGTACTTGTCTGCACCGCAGTGGACTGCCGTACATCAATGCGGGACAGTGTCTGCATTTGTTAGAGCGGTACTCGTGTGTTTGACACTGAAACATTACTAAAAAGTAGTTTCAAAGGTGGTGCCTCTAAGCGTCTGACAGACGGAGAGAAAAGGGTGCGGTTACAACCTGTGAAAACATCAGCTCTGACAGGTAGACTATGAACCATTATGACTGTTACTATGTTGACTATGTTCAATCCATACTGATTTTTAAAACTCTACAATATTTTGATGTTTTTTATGCATGCCTAATATTGTTAGTACGGATGCACCAATACCGGGAGCCCAAGTGAGACCTCACAGTCCAGCATAGGGCTGCAGAGTTCGCCTCTAACCCTGCCCTGCATAGAGCTCGCACAACTACCTGAGAGCCACACAGCCCACCATTTACTCTTTACAGCCCAGCAGAGTGTGCATAGCCACCTGAGAGTCCACACAGCTCACCACAGAACCTAAAAATCCCACCAGAGAGTCTACACATAGTACCTGCACAGCCCACATGAGTGTCCCCAAAGCCCACTCTACAACCTACACAGCCATCTAAGAGCCCATACAGTCCACCATAGACCCTGAACAGCCCACCTGAAAGTACGAACAACCCACCATAAACCTGCAAAGCCCACCTGAGAGTCTGCACAGCCCACCAAAGTGCCTGCACAGCCAACTGAGATGCCACATAGACCCCCATAGTCCACCTGAGTCTGCACAGCCAAGCATAAAACCTGCAAAGCTCACCATAGACCCCACACAGCCTCCTGCAGGAGTGTGGAATTTTTAAAAAAAAGCTACTTGTCCAAGGATTAAAGCGGGGGCCCAAACTACTTGTCCTGATATATAAAAAATAATTCATTGCTGGGGTTTGTCCCCCACAGCTTGGAGTCAGTGGCACACTACTAGTGGTGCCTCATTTGCTGCTAGGACTGGGCCCTGGTGCTCCATCACTGTCCTAAAATCATTTGTCTGCATTGTTTAAAAAAAAAAAAAGTATTTGTAATTGGCATCCCTAATTGTTAGTTTACTTCACTCTTGCATCTGTTACAGGGATTTTGGTTCACAAGGAACTTCTAACAAGTTTAATATTCTCCATTTACTTTTTAAAGCTGCAACTTTTGAAAAGTTTCCCGGAACTTCAAAAGGTGTCATAAGCGATGCTGCTAACTGGAAAATTGCAGAATTAAAATATCATCTGAAGGAAACAGTCAAGACCTCAGCAAATTCACAGAAATAAATGTTATAATTCAATTAACTACATGTTAACCATCTGTAAAATGTTGACCATTTGTACAAGTGTCTTTCTATTGTATCCTATTGTATTTTTTACATGATAATAAGATAATAATAAAAAATTTGTGCATTGTACTGTTTTTTTTCTTCATCCAGAAAATGTTTAGGAATTGAATACTATACATTTTTTAACGTAGTGGATTATATTTGAAATGCATTGGAAATAGTTTTTAAAATCTATCAGAAATAGTTGATGATTTTATAGGCCTATGATATATAAAATACATTGGAAATGCATTTCAGAATATAATAGCAGTGTTTTTTTATTTCTCCGGGACATATTTGCATTCTGAAGTACATTTAACATAATATTCAAGAACATATTCACAGCATATTTCACAATGCATTCCAAAATACATTTTAAAAATATATTTATGGCCACAGCAATATATTACTAAATGCATTTATAGATGCATGTAAAATATATTCTAGAACATATTCGCAACATATTTCTCAATAGATTCCAAAATACATTTTGAAATATATTTATGGCTGCAGCAATATATTGCTAAAGGCATTCATGAGGACTTTTAACATATATTTCAAAATATATTCACATCTTATTTCATAATGCATTCCAAAATACACTATTAAATATATTTCAGCATGCATTGAATAATATATTCACAAATATATTGCAATATATTTTTGAAATATATTGAATATGGCCAAAATTGTAGTATTTCAAATATATGTCAATATATTTGGGAAGAATATATTTTGAATGGTTTTTTTTCATATATTTAAAAAATATTTTTCTTCCATGTGGGAGAAGTCTGTGAGACCCCAATAGCTGGCAGTGAGAGGACACAGATAACAATTCCCAGATATCTGCTAGAAGTATGTGGGACCCCCTGATAGATTTCAATTCCCAGATATCTGCTAGAAGTCTGTGAGACCCCAATAGCTGGAAGTGAGAAGCCACAGATTACAAATCCCAGATATCTGCTAGAAGTCTGTGAGACCCAAATAGCTGGAAGTGAGAAGACACAGATTACAAATCCCAGATATCTGCTAGAAGTCTGTGAGACCCCAATAGCTGGCAGTGAGAAGACACAGATTACAATTCCCAGATATCGGATAGAAGTTTGTGGGGCCCCCTGATAGCTGGCAGTGAGAAGAAACAGATTACAATTCCCAGATATCTGCTAGAAGTATGTGAGACCCCAATATCTGGAAGTGAGAAGACACAGATTACAATTCTCACATATCTGATAGACGTATGTGGGACCCCTGATAGCTGGCAGTGAGAAGAAACAGATTACAATTCCCAGATATCTGCTAGAAGTCTGTGAGACCTCAATAGCTGGCAGTGAGCAGACACATTACAATTCCCAAATATTTGCTAGACGTATGTGGGACCCCCTGATAGCTGGCAGTGAGAAGATACAGATTACAATTCCCAGATATCTGCTAGAAGTTTGTGGGACCCCCTGATAGCTGGCAGTGAGAAGACACAGATTACAATTCCCAGATATCTGATAAAAGTATGTGGGACCCCCTGATAGCTGGCAGTGAGAAGACACAGATTACAATTCTCACATATCTGATAGAAGTATGTGGGACCCCCTGATGGCTGACAGTGAGAAGACACAGATTACAATTCCCAGATATCTGCTAGAAGTCTGTGAGACCCCAATAGCTGGCAGTGAGAAGACACAGATTACAATTCCCAGATATCTGCTAGAAATATGTGGGAGCCCCTGATAGATGACAGTGATAAAACACAGATTACAATTCCCAGATATCTGATAGAAGTCTGTGAGACAACAATAGCTGGCAGTGAGAAAACACAGATTACAATTTCCAGATATCGGATAGAAGTTTGTGGGGCCCCCTGATAGCTGGCAGTGAGAAGAAACAGATTACAATTCCCAGATATCTGCTAGAAGTATGTGAGACCCCAATATCTGGAAGTGAGAAGACACAGATTACAATTCTCACATATCTGATAGACGTATGTGGGACCCCTGATAGCTGGCAGTGAGAAGAAACAGATTACAATTCCCAGATATCTGCTAGAAGTCTGTGAGACCTCAATAGCTGGCAGTGAGCAGACACATTACAATTCCCAAATATTTGCTAGACGTATGTGGGACCCCCTGATAGCTGGCAGTGAGAAGATACAGATTACAATTCCCAGATATCTGCTAGAAGTTTGTGGGACCCCCTGATAGCTGGCAGTGAGAAGACACAGATTACAATTCTCACATATCTGATAGAAGTATGTGGGACCCCCTGGTGGCTGACAGTGAGAAGACACAGATTACAATTCCCAGATATCTGCTAGAAGTCTGTGAGACCCCAATAGCTGGCAATGAGAAGTCACAGATTACAATTCCCAGATATCTGCTAGAAGTCTATGAAACCCCAATAGCTGGCAGTGTGAAGACACAGATTACAATTCTCACATATCTGATAGAAGTATGTGGGACCCCCTGATAGCTGGCAGTGAGAAGACACAGATTACAATTCCCAGATATCTGATAGAAGTCTGTGAGACCCCAATAGCTTGCAGTGAGAAGACAGATTACAATTCCCAGATATCTGCTAGAAGTCTGTGAGACCCCAATAGCTGGCAATGAGAAGTCACAGATTACAATTCCCAGATATCTGCTAGAAGTCTATGAAACCCCAATAGCTGGCAGTGTGAAGACACAGATTACAATTCTCACATATCTGATAGAAGTATGTGGGACCCCCTGATAGCTGGCAGTGAGAAGACACAGATTACAATTCCCAGATATCTGATAGAAGTCTGTGAGACCCCAATAGCTTGCAGTGAGAAGACACAGATTACAATTCCCAGATATCTGCTAGAAGTCTGTGAGACCCCAATAGCTGGCAATGAGAAGTCACAGATTACAATTCCCAGATATCTGCTAGAAGTCTATGAAACCCCAATAGCTTGCAGTGAGAAGACACAGATTACAATTCCCAGATATCTGCTAGAAGTCTGTGAGACCCCAATAGCTGGCAATGAGAAGTCACAGATTACAATTCCCAGATATCTGCTAGAAGTCTATGAAACCCCAATAGCTGGCAGTGTGAAGACACAGATTACAAATCCCAGATATCTGCTAGAAGTATGTGGGACCCGCTGATAGCTGACAGTGAGAAGACACAGATTACAATTCCCATATATCTGCTAGAAGTCTGTGAGACCCCAATAGCTGGAAGTGAGAAGACACAGATTACAATTCCCAGATATCTGCTAGAAGTTTGTTGGAACCCCTGATAGCTGGCAGTGAGAAGACACAGATTACAATTCTTAGATATCTGCTAAAAATCAGTGAGACCCCAATAGCTGGCAGTGAGAAGACACAGATTACAAATCCCAGATAACCACTAAAAGTCTGTGAGACCCCAATAGCTGGCAGTGAGAAGACACAGATTACAATTCCCAGATATCTGCTAGAAGTATGTGGGATCCCCTGATAGCTGGCAGTGAGAAGACACAGATTACAATTCCCAGATATCTGCTAGAAGTCTGTGAGACCCCAATAGCTGGCAGTGAGAAGACACAGATTACAAATCTCAGATATATGATAGAAGTCTGTGAGACCCCAATAGCTGGCAGTGAGAAGACACAGATTACAATTCCCAGATATCTGCTAGAAGTTTGTTGGAACCCCTGATAGCTGGCAGTGAGAAGACACAGATTACAATTCCCAGATATCTGCTAGAAGTCTGTGAGACCCCAATAGCTGGCAGTGAGAAGATACAGATTACAATTCACAGATATCTGCTAGAAGTCTGTGAGACTCCAATAGCTGGCAGTGAGAAGACACAGATTACAATTCCCAGAAATCTGTGAGACACACTGAAAGAACAATCTCCTCTTACTCCTGCAAAAAAAACACGTGCTGGGGCTGCGGGGAAGCCTTATATAGTGTGCTGCGGGATTTAGCTCTGTGAGCCCATGATTGGGCAAAATTTGCCCAATCACAACTCCGAGTCCTGATTGGCATAGTCTTGCACCTGTCTTGCACCTGACCTGTGGTCTGGTGCAAGGCTGTAGCCAATTACAAGCTTCAGGCCAGTGGAAAAGTGCATGGTAGTCCATTGTGGTGCATTGTGGGCGAACACGCGGAAATGTTCGATGTTCGCCGAACAGGCAATGTTCGAATCAAACTCATGTTCGGATCGAACCGCCAGCCCATCCCTATCTGAGAGCAGGCAGTTCGCCAAATGTTGCAAATTGCCTGCACATACGGTGCCTGTTTGGTGCCTGTTCGAGGGCAGTGAAATCCCCATAGAGAAGCAATGCTTTGTCTATTCAGAGAACACCAAACAGCAGGGAAAAGTTGTTAAAATGCCCTGCTGTTCGGTGGTTTCATTCGACAGATTTATTCTGGCGAATCCCTAGGCTTCGATGTTAAAAATATTCCGGTTTTAATCCAATATCTAGTAAACTGTTTAATATTATATTCTGCTGTAAAAAGTATTTTTATTTATAGATTTTTTAGGATCTGTTAGGCATTTTTGGGGATTTTTTTGACATTTTTTTTCCCATTTTTGTTTTTAAATAGTCTTTTCTTTTTACTGTAACTGCCCTTTTTATTATCATTCCTTGGATCTTTTATGGAAATTCCAGGCATTTACGTTCAGTAGTTTTTTTTGCAAACAGCGATTCAAATTTCAAACTTTTAAGCGTACTGTTTTTTTTTCTTTTTCACCTCATTCGTCTGCGTGTCGGCTTTTTCCAGCAGCTGCTCTGTGCTGTTATCGGCGGCTGCTCTGGTTTCTCTGGCATGTTCGGCGGGGTTAATCTAGCTGTTTTCTGCGGTTTTCAGTGACTGTTCGGTGAGTGTTCGGTGGGTTTTGCAGTGAGTGTTCGTCGGGTTTGCGGTGGGTTTTCCCTGTACTACGGGGGCCCTGCGGTGCTTGCTGATTACACTGCAGGGTTGGCAAACTAGGATCGCCGAATCGCGCCGAATTGCAGGGAACGAAAAGTCACCGAACATGCGGTGACTTTTCGATTCTCTTTGAATAACCCTGTATGTCTACCATCTTTCAAATAAAAGTTATGATAACCTTTTTATCAAAATGCTCTTGGCAGTGAACGGGTCAGATAGGAATAACTCAAAAGGAAGTAATAAATGGATATAAATTAGGAATGAACGGGTAATTAGATTCTGAATTTATTTAGATAAGTTCAAAAATCACTAGAATATTCCTTTACGTAATTGGCAAGAGTAATTTTGGACCCTAATCAACCATTTAAGCCACTTATATTGTAGAATGACCATTGAGACTCATAGAAAAAGAAAATACAGTAGTTATATATTTTTCGTTGTGAAATCCAAAATATTTTTGTAGGCTATTGCAGATTAACATTTCTGAATAAATACTACTGTGCCACCTACGAACTCTTTATATTATTGCATCGTAAACTCTTTTAAACTACCCTAGCAAACCCAGGTATCCTTTTTCAGGATTCCTTGTGTTTTAGCTAAATTAATTTCAATATTCTGATATTAGCATTTAAAAAAGGGTTAGAATTTATTGCCTAACAAAGAAGCAAAAATGGAGCCAAATGTTAGGGTTAAGGTTATCTCTAACCCTAAATGTAACCCTAATCCTAGTAGCCTAACCCTAATGCCTAACCCTAATTTTTGAATTTCTGACCCTAAATTACTTTCTAATCCTAGCTATTGAAATTGACACTCCATTGCAGTTTTGAAAATGTGACTCATTAAATGCTGACGTTTGGATCCATGCAATATACCATTGGAAAGAAAAGAAAAGACATGTGGTGTCTTAAGTACTACAGAACCATAACTAAAATGAATTAAAATGAACATAAATAATATCAATTACACTTGGATAGTGCTTTTGCAACGCCTTTAACTGAAGTTGGAGCATTAAAGACTTTATAGGGGTTATTCAGAGAGAGAAGATCTGGCCCCGAAATTGCACCGAACAGTGAATTTCCCCGTGCGGTGTGATTTTGTGGCCAGTTGGCTATTCAGAAACAGGCACTTTGCCAATTTTGGGGAATTACCAACAAATACAGTGCTGTTCGGAGGCAGTGAAATCCCCATAGAGAAGCATTGGTTAACCTACTGTATTCAGAGAACACCGAACAGCTGAGGAATGTAAGTGAAATGCCCTGATGTTCGGTGATTTTATTTGGCAGGTTTAGTCAGGGGATTCCTCTCAAATCCCAGAGGTTTCAATGTTAAAAATATTCCTGTTTTTATTCAATATCTATTAAACTGTTTATTCTTTTAATTTGCAGCAAATAGTCTGTTCATTTAATTTTTTTTAGGATTTTTCTGGCATTTTCGGGATTTTTTCACCAAATCTTTTCTCTGTTTTTTTTTTTTAAATATCGTTTCTTTTTTTCTCTAACAGACCATTTTATTATTATTCATAGGACCTTATATGTTAATTCCAGACATTTTCACTCAGTAGTTTTTTCGTAATCAATCTTTCAATCATTTTTTTTTACCACTTTCGCCGGCTTGTCAGCTTTTTCCGGCATCTGGTCAGCGCTGTGTACAGTGGATCGTCTTCTTTTTAAAGACATGTTCGACGGGTTTGCGGCGGCTTACCGGATCCGATCTGATAATTTATTGGATCGGACCGGATCCGATAACTTCTGTGGATTTTTTTAAAAATAAAATCGCCGAAATATCAGCGGTTTCCCGGCTGCTTATTAAAAAGGATCCGATCCGATAAGCCGCTGGACCTGCCGAAATTATTGGATCCGATAATTTCAGTGGTTTTTGCGGGCTTTTTTTTTTTTTAAATTGGCAGTTTTGGGGGGGCTTTTCCCTTCACTTGAGGGACCCTGCGATGAATGCTGAATTCACCACAGGGTCGGGGAATTTGATTCCCCGAAGTGCGGGGAATGAGTGCACCAAAATGTCAGTACATTTCGGTGCTCTCTGAACAACCCCTTAAGTCTCCTGATGTTTATGTCTCCTCATTTTTGGCAAATAAAAAATGAAAACAAAATATGCATATTCTACTTTCTTCATAGTGTCAGCTTTAAGGCATAGTAAATGTTAAAGGAAACCAATTTACTTCCACAGCAGGAAGCATGATTAAATAGCCATAAAACAGATTAAATGAAAGTGTTATGATTCTAGCCAAGTAAATAGGACATGGACATCATACCTAGTTCCTTTCAGGGGAATTCCTGTGTCGTGGGAAACACTTTACAAAGGAGTATAGTTGATATCCATCCAGATTTCAAATGTATGTGGCAGCTGTAGGTTCTTTTCACACTGATGAAGAAACATGAGTGCACAATTATGCAATAGTAGCTACATGTACGGAAGCCTGACAATATCAATAACTCTCTTAGATGTGTAATTATTATTAACCACATACTTTCATGAAATACAAATATATGCAGCAAAACATCATGGTTACAATTATTGCACTGTAAGATAGTAGCTATTGGACATCTTTGGTCATTTTCAAAATCATTATAAGTGTTTTTAGCAGCATACCATGGCTTCTGTTAAAAGTCAAAGGTCAACAAAAGTATGACGCATGGTAAATATTGCCAGGACTTGGACAATTATTACATCTCTACTTGATTTTCCATGACTCACAAGTTTATAATATTTGTGCATATGCTATGCCTTTTACTTATTAACCCCTCACCTGGCAGCCGTAAGGAGTTTGCAAGGGCTCTGTACAGTGACTGTATGCAGAAAAGTATTGAATATATCAGCATAAAAAGGCACCCGAGTGACATATAGTACTTAACAATTAATCAGTCGGTGATGCATGTCTGCTGAAGCTCAGCTGAATTCAAGCCATGAAGCCATGTACTTTTAGGTCAGGCAATAGATTGATTTTAATATAAAGATTCAAAAGATGATACTTTAAAAGGAGTTGATTGTATCCTTCACAAAAAAAAATGTATTTGTTCCCGCAAGGCCATATTGGTAATTCTACAGGTTTGTTCATTTGGGAATTCATTTGGTTACATTCAAACCTAAAGGAGCATGAGATTTCAGTGACAGTTTATCTCCTCATAGGAAGGAATTAATGGAAATAACACAAAGAATTAAGTTTAAGTATATTTCTGACGTGTGTCTGTGGAAATGTCAGAAAACGTGAGCTCTACTTAAAATTTGACGCGCATTCTGCATATGAATCTGAAATACAAAGTAATGCACATATTCTTTGTTGTTATTTAAACAGTTGCAGCGCAGCATTGTATTACTGTGAGTGATGATGATTTTTGTCCTCTTTTTGGATAGATATAATCCAAAAACTGAGACTTCCATGTCTGACTGAATATTCATTACTGGTTGCATATCCATTATACAAAATCCAAAATGTTCCAAACACAAAAACCCTTTTGAACAACAACATTCAACATCTGGCCTCAAATGACATTAAAAAAAGTATTGCAAATACTGCAAATTTTTTTGGGCTATGTGTATAATGTGTAATACAATGAAAGCTAAATTAATTTTGTTTTAAGACTTGGGTCTCATCCCTGAGATACCTCATTATTAAATGCAAATATTCCCAATACACAGCAATTCGAAGTCCAGAACACCTCTGATCCCAAGCATATTGGATAGGGAATACCCAGCTGGTACCAGTTTTTAACATATATTTTTCGTACACCATTTTTACTAATTTGTTTGAATGTGTCATTTGTAGAGAACCTGTGTTGATGAATTTATTTTTAAAGTATAGTAAACATTTAATGGTCTGTGCAAACATTATATGGCAAGATGCCTTCAAAATATGGCTTTTAAGCTTAATATTGTACAATTTCAGTTGACTTGCACAGGTATTCTCAAGGCTTCTTAATAGATATGTGTTCAGCAGCCTCAATCATGTAGAAAAGAGAGATAAAGAGGGATGAGCCCTATACTGCCTGCTCCATAATACATGCCTTGGGGTGATATATATAAATATATATATATATATATATATCGTGAAGGATTGCAATCACATATATCACATATACCTCACTTTTGAAAATCATATCATGATTTTGTAAGCCACCTATGGGGATTGATACTGCCCTTAAGTGGTGTGTGGTCCCTGTTATTCAGCTAAATTTTGCTGTGTCTGGCATCTTTCTACAGCATTTGCACCTGCTCTCCTCTCTAATTGGGCCCTACTGAGCTAAACATCTGTCCAGCTGTCAATAACCAGTTGAGCCACACACTATACAAAAATGCTCTATTTATCTCTACAAATTAAGCATGTTAAAAGCTATTAAACATGTTTGCTACAAATTATTCCTTTTTATTCCCTCCTTCGTTGGCATTGAAGAAAATCCCAATGCAACTTGGTAAATTAGCGAGGCAAAACCTAGGTTTTATATGGCCAGTTGGAACATAAATCTGACACATGGCTGCATTGGTATTTTTTGTTTCTTAAACTCTTGAATTATTAAATGATCGGACACACACACACATTTCACATATTCACATATTTTCCTTCACTTATATAGTCATTTCACATATTTTGTTTTGGTTTGGTTATTACACACACTGTTATTAAGTTTGCTTTATTTCGGCATCACATCACTTTACACTCCCCATTCACTCTCACACTCTCTAGTATTCATGCATATCAATACTGTTACACACAGACACACATTTAGAAACACATTCATCACTTGTTATACAACATTTACACTTTATACAACATGCCACATCATATTCAGGGTTATTCAAAGAGATCCGAATTGCTTGAGAAAGGTAACCTTTCTTGGCCATTCGGCTATCCAGAGAGCAGGCATTTCGCCAAATCCTGGCGAATTGCCTGAACATACGGTGCCTTTTCGGTGCCTGTTCGGTGCCTGTTCGAGGGCAGTGAAATCCCCATGAAAAAGCACTGCTTCGGCTATTCAGAGAACACAAACAGCAGTGAAAGGTTCCCGAAATGCCCTGCCATTCGGTGGTTTAATTCGGCAAATTTATTCAGGAGAATCCCATAGGCTTCAATGTTAAAAATATTCCCGTTTTAATTCAATATCTAATAAACCGTTCATTATAAAATTCTGCAGTAAAGAGTCTCTTTATTTATAGATTTTTTAGGATATTTTAAGCATTTTTGTGAATTTTTTTTTTTTTTAAACTCCGATTTTTTTTTTGTATTTTAAGTTTACTTATTTTTTCTGTAACAGCCCTCGTTATTATCATTCCCTGGACCTCATATGCAAATTTCAGACATTTTCGCTCAGTAGTTTCTTTGCAAACAGTGTTTCACTTTTCAATCATTCATGCAAACTGTTTTCCTAATTTATTCACTGCCTCTTCTGCTGTGTTGAAGGCTGCGATCGGCTCCTGTTCGGGTTTTTCTGTGGTTTTCGGCAGGTTAATCCAGATGTTTTTGAGGGTTTTCGGCGTGCATTCGCTGGGTTTTGCGGTTAGTTTTTGTCGGGTTTGCGGCAGCTTTTCCCTGCAATTCGGGGACCCTGTGGTGCTTGCTGAATACACCGCAGGGTCACCGAAATGGGATCGGCAAAACGAACCGAATTGAAGAGAACGAAAAGTCACCGAACGTGCGGTGACTTTTCGAATCTCTGAATAACCCTGTATATTTTTTTATCATCATTTTTTATTTGAATATGTATATACATCGGACCACACATTTTTTGACCACACGTTGTCACATCTCACTCACCCTTTCAGCAGTGTATATTTTTTCTAACGAAAAACTAATTTTATTTAAAACAATAATGCAAACAATCCACACCAAAAAAGAAAAAATAGTATAAAAAACACAAATTGAAATGAGTAAAGGTTATACGTACTGGTATATCGTAATGTAAGGGCAAGGTTGTCAACTTGGCTGCATGTCCTATTAGTACAACCTCGTGATATAAAGGGGCTACTAAGGAAACTGTACCACCTTAACATAAATACGCAGTTGCGTTAACGAGGTCCCCAATCAGAGTAATAAAAATACGGATAGTAGAGCTATTTCGGAAATATATGTGTAGGTACCTCAGTATGGGAAGATATCAAAACCAACATGTTTTTGCAAAAGAGTATTTAACCCTTTCGCTGCGGAGGACGCGCTCAGCGCGTCCACCCGCAGGTAGCGTTCCTTGCGGAGGACGCGCTGGGCACGTCCTCCCTTTGGGGCCAGCGATCGGCCGGGTTCCGACCGATCGCTGTACCCCCCGGTGTGGGCTGACATCCTCGATGTCAGCCCAGCACCCGGAACCGCAGCTGGGCTAATTAGATGTCATTGCGGTGGCGCGATGACATCTAATTCAGGCGCCCCCCCACATGTGCGGAGGAGGCGCCTGAAAGGGAGGGGGGGAGGTCCTTCAGACCTCTCTCCCTCCCGATCGGCGGCGTGCAGGGGGTTAACCCAGACACCGTTTGGAAGGGCACAGCCTGCCCTTCCTAACGGTACCTGGAATTAACCCCATGGGGGCCGGATCACGAATCGGCGCCGAAAAGCGCCAGTTCGTGATCCTTTCCCGGAGCTGGCCGACATCTTGGATGTCAGCCAAGCCTCCGGGAACTCCCCCTGAGGACTGGCGTCATCGTGCATAGCACGATGACGCCAGTCCTGGAGTTAACCCCTAACTGCCACCAATGGTGGAGATAGGGGGTTCCAATGAACCCCCTATCTCCCGATCCGTGGCAGTTAGGGGTTAATGTTTGACATTTTTGGATCGGCCAGAGCATGGCCGTTCCAACGATACCAAACATGAGTATGAAAAAGTTTTTTTAAAAAAAAATTAAAAATAAAAATAAAAAAATATTTAAAAAAAATTATAAAAAAAAAATAAACAAGTTTTTTTTCTTTTTTTTGGTTCGTTAATGCAGCAATATTGTTCCCATTTCAATTATAATGTGAACAATGATGCTGCACTAATGATTTTTGTATGCGGTGCGTTTGTTAAAAATCACGTAATTTTCCCCAAAAAAAATTTAACGAGTCCCCATTTCAAATTTTTTTAACAAGCGCACCCCATACAAAATATAACCGCAATTGCTCGCATGTTAAAATGTGGAAAAAAAATCACTTTACACGTTGTAAATAATTGAAAATTCATATTTTATTTAATTTTGTTATAATATACAGACAGGACATGACGTATACATATTATAATGACATATTATGAATCTGCCGAGTCTGACGGAAAGAACGATATATAATATGTCTGGGTCATATACTAAAATAAGCCTTCAAAACACGTTTAAACATGATGAGCAAAACCGGTAAAAATGACCTCAGCACAGAGGCGGGAAATGCCTCAGCAGCGAAAGGGTTAAAACACTTCTAGATTGTAATATGAAGTCTTGGTGATTGAATATACCTAAACCATGGATGGATGTCGAGAAGAAAATAATGCCTGCTGCTGATAAACTACTAGTATCTAAAAGGCACTTAAAGAATGGCTTCTAATATATAGGCTGCAGACTGAACATCGACTTGATAATTAGCTCAATAGAGCATCAGCAAAAAACATAGGTGAACATATATTTTGATATCAACGATAGATAATTGCCAATTAACATATACGACACATGAAGAATGGTGGAAGCATAGTTGTTTAGGCTAATTATATATAAGGTCAACAATTCTGAATGAGTAAACTCGATAAGACGTGGTGGAAATAATGCTGGTTTACAGCAATCTCTACAGCCTACGATCTAATTTGTAGATAACGATTAGAGCGATAAACCATATGATGTGATCAAACTACCGTGGTAAGCAAAGGATACACACGTCCTTAACGCTTGCTATCAAAAACACAGCTGTGAGTCATGATCGTTATCAAGGAATATCACAATTTAGGCTATTGTGGAGAAGCCGAAAGGATATTTGAAAGTATCCATAAGCAAAGTGTATACAAAAAATTGCTACCTTCTAAAACGATATTCTTCACCGTTCATTAACAATTTGTTTAATCACATTCAAAGGAGTAAAATAGAATAGTATAACCCAAATATATTCAAGCCAGCCTCATATATTCAAAGGGCAAGATTTAAGAATACAATTAAGCATTCATTGTGGTAGTTCGTAATGGGTGGTTTTACCACCGACAAAATCATACCGTTATCCACTATTGTGGGTAAACGACCATAGCTCGCTATCTTTCTTGCACAAAGGCACATACATTATGGCCAAGCCAAAAGACAATTTGGGTGTTCGTTATGGTAATTCGTAAAAAATAGTTTATACCACTATAAATTCATACCATTATCTGCAATTTATGGGTAAACGACCATAGCTCGCTATCCTTTTTGCATAAGTGCACATGCAATATGGCCAAGCCACAAAACAGAATTAGCAACCCAATAATTACCAGAGACGCATAAACAATGGATTAGGTATAGTGTCTGTTAAAATAGAGTATTATACTCAGAGTAGAAACTCGACGCGTTTCACCATTTCAAATTACGGCTTCATCAAGAGTGATGCTACTCATTGTAGGGGCATCTATATATACTGTTTTATGATTGCCTATGACGCTCGCGAGCGTACCTTTCACTGCTGATTTGTGTTCTCTGAATAGCCGAAGCAGTGCTTTTTCATGGGGTTTTCACTGCCCTCGAACAGGCACTGAAAAGGCACCGTATGTGCAGGCAATTCGCCAGGATTTGGCGAATTGCCTGCTCTCTGGATAGCCGAATGGCCAAGCAATTCGAATCTCTTTGAATTACCCTGTAAGTCTCAATAACTGGTTCTTTTTGTTAGAACTCTTTCCTCCATTATAATGGTTTTAATTGATTAGAGTTTGCTTTACAGTTGCTATGGTGACCGGGAAGCGCCGGGCGCGTAGTTTCGTTACACCTACCGAGGCCAACCGGATCCTCCCCTTTTTTCGCAGCGAACCAACGTGGAACGCTGAATGCAGCTGGGTAACAGGATTGGTAAGCCTTAATCATTTTACGTATTTAAATGTCTTTTTACATGTTTTGTGTAACCTTTAAAATGGCTCCAGTGAGAGCCGAAACGTCGGTTTCAAATAAAGTTTATTTTTTACGAGTGCAGCCAATTTTGTTTTTTTTATATATATATATATATATATATATATATATATATAACACAAAACACTAAGAAAGAGCACTCCATATCAATGACCATCTTCATCCACCTTTTTCTGCAACAAAAAACACATTTCAAAAGTTCAAAAAATCTGACTGAGGTAAAATGATGTGGATTCAGTATGCAAAGAATGATCATATATAATCTCTGAGGTCTGGGTGCATGGTCAGGGGGTAAATGAGGCGTCTGGCCATACATTTCAATATTAACATAAACTGGACAGGCTTTCAGCAAAATCCTAAATTATTCATAGGAAAGTGGTCACATGACTTTATATCAAAGTATCCAGCTCAGTTGCTAATAGAGTCACGAGAGCAATCGCTGTGTGAGTCATTAACCCATTGCAACTCCCTATTACCAGTGTTCCATCATTTGAACAAGTTGTACCTATTTGTTTTAAACAGACCCTCCTGTTCTATAAAGTAACTTTAGTTTGGGAATATAATCAAATATAGAAAAATGGCACCCTATTATAGACAAAAAAATTACACCCAACAAATTTTCCAATTGTGTATTGTATTGAAATACCTGTTACTTATAAATAGTTTAGTTTATAATTTAGACTTTCTTTTCCACTGAAGCTTAAAATATTTTTTATCCAACACTTTCAGAAAATAAGTATTTTCAGTAGGCATCCTGTTGGTAAGCCTCATATTATAAAGCATGAACACTTGTTCTAAACATGTTTCTCCTGTAAAAAAAAATATATCCCTAAACTGCATTTTTTTCTTCTGCTCAATTTTGCGACGTTAAATGGAAAATAAAAATAATCTTCATTTTGACGTTTATCATGCGAAAAATAAAGATTGTTTTTTAACTTTTGCTGCTGATGAACATGTGAGTATTCAAGAAAAAGCTCAAGACATAAAGGTCTTTTTATTGAAGTCTATCTTTGTTCTCAACTGAAGTACTGAAACAAGTGACTTAAACCAATTTGAAAATAGCCTGCTTCAGCTATCTTGAAACAAACCTTGAAAGCATAACTTTAGTTCTGAATTTTTGCTAAGAAAACGTTTTTTATAAGCCAACATCTAAAGTTACAGCACATGTGCGATAATACAACTAGATAAAGAAGGTAAAAGTAACGGAGAGAGAAAGAGCGAAGATAAGAAACAGAAAAAGAAAGAAGAGACAGAGAAAAAGAATGCATACACCGTGTCCTTGATTATCTGGCACACTTATCAGGGTTATTCAGAGAAAGGTGAAAATCAGGAGAACTGTCAGGAGAAGAGAACAATCTAGACCAAATAGCCGATTTGTAAAGTGAGATAAATGGGAGAATTTTTCTGATTTGGCTATATTGACCTATAATTTTCACTTCTCCAGTCATTCTCCTGAGCTTCACCTTTCTTTGAATACATCTGTATATCCTGTTATACAGTGCAAATAAAAATATGTGAACCCTTTACAAATTAATGCATTTATTAAAACATGGTTTGATGTTCCTCCAAGTTACAGTAATCAACAAACACAAAAACAAACACTGGTTTAACCAGTAACGCACAATGTGTGGTATTTTTCTTGTACGTATCATTCAAATTGGCAAACTTGATGTCCAATTAATAAAATGAGATCGGAGGTGTAGGTTACAGCTACTTTGACTTCTAAAAAGCACTCAAATATTTTAAGTTGCTATTCTCAAAATGCATATGTTGATGAGAACTATGCCTCAAAAAACAAGCTCTCAGAATAGCTGCGATCAAAAATAGTCAGCTGAATAAAGCTCAAAAGGATTACAAAATTGTCTCATAGAACTTTAATATTTGTCTGACTCACAGGGCGCACCGCATAATTCTCAATACAGTAAAAAAAAGAAACCAAGAGTGATAGCTAAAGACTTGATGAATTCATCGGAACTGGTAAACATGTCTTCTCATGAGTCTACTACATGGAAAACATTGACCAGACAATGTGTCCATGTGGGTCACTGCAATGAAAGTTGCTGCTTTCCAAAAAACATTATTGCTTTTTAAAAACCACCTTGACACAACACAACACTACTGGAAAAATGTCTTGTGGTCTGATGAAACTATGATTGAGTTGTTTGAGAAGAACATGCATCACCAGAGCTTTTTTTTGTTGGCAGCACACACCGGTACGCACTACTGGCACTTTACCCGCCAGGAGGGCCACCACCAGAGGATTACACCACTGTTGGCAGTGTCCTTCCCTTTTAACAAAGCTCCAGGATTGGGCTCTCAGAGTCCGGTTCTGAAAATCCTATAGGGCTTGCGGCACGTTCTAGGGCCTGACTAGCTACCTCCTATTAGGACAGCTGCCGGTCCCTTCTGCCCTGCCTGCCTTCCATCACTGGTGGTCCAGTGGCTGTGGGAGCACAATGCGTTCTGTGTTTCCATCGAGCATAGACTGCATTGCAACTCAACGACAGGACTTTGGTGCTCAGTCAGTGACTGAGAGTGAGAGCGCTGTCGCTCTGCTGACGCGTCATCAGAAAATGCCACTCTCACTCTTGAGCACCAAGAACTGAGTGGGAGTTGATTTGAGGACTGTGCTGTGGGATTCAGGGCAGGTGAACACCTGCCCTGCTGAAGGGGGCTGTATACCTGAATGACCCTCTGCCGCTGGACCACCAGGGATTCAGCCCCCTCCCTGCAAAGAAGGTAAGCAGGAGAGGGGGCAACAATTAATAAATATATATAATAAAAATATATCCAGCATGAATTGTATATTTGAATCTAGCTAGAATATTTATGTAGCGCTCACTCCCAGAGGAGCTGCTGAATATACCTCGGGTTAGTCTCACCGCACTAGGAAATAACTGTACACCAGCACTGTTGTGGATTTTTATGTATTATATTTTTTACTGATCCCAATAAAGCAGCATATATTACGTATATACGGTATTTAAATGACAAGCATTCGTAACACGGGAAAAACACGCGGCGGCAAAAGAAAACGGTTAACCCCCTCAGTTCTGTAGTGTAAGTCCCGTGAATAATAGCTCAAAAATGTGTATGTGTGTTGTCTCGGGTACCCGGGTACTGTATTCAACTGGCCAGTGAATGAAACAAACCAATCTTCGACTAATCACCGTTGGGGCCCTGTGGATTTAAACAATATTGGAGCGTGCGTTTCTTATTTGGGAACTGCAGTCTGGGAGGCCTCTCACCCATCCGATAGACGAAACTGTCCAGCACCCGATCAAAGATCTTCTCCGCTGTGTACTGAGACTCTTGTGCCACTGAATCTGCACCCTGCTTGCCGAATCTCCGCAACTGGAAAAACGATCCACCGCCTGCACTCTCAATCGATCAGCGCGGTCTCCTAACTCAGGGTCCAGCCGGAACCAGCTTGTCATCCAGACCTCTCAGCGCTGCGTAGGTAGGTCTCAGCACGGTCTCTGTCCCAATCTCCAGCACCAGTGAGAGAGCATCTGTACTCCGGCCTGGTCGCGATCCTTGACAGCTCTCACGTGCGTCCTCCACCTTTCACTGCTCCGCTCACTCTGACCTTGCCTTCCACGAGGCCGTTGATCTCCTTCCTATTCCTATCCCACCCCCTTCCTGTCCTCCCGCAAAGGATGATGGTAGGTATAGTTCAGTTTTTGTCCAGCATAGTCCACTATGTCTCTGTCTCCCTCTGGTGGCCATAATATTTAAATGCAGCAGAACACAGTCTTTAAAGCAGCGCTACATTTATATTGTAATAGATTTATGTTAGTTTATTTATTGTAAGTATATAAGCCCTTAGTTTTCATTCTGTATTTGAGAAGAGCCCTGATAAGCCCAGAGATAAGTACAAAGAAAGGAATGGGCGCTCCAGCCTTTTCTACTAGGGCAGCTTTATTGGAGGTACATCTAGAAGCAACATTTCAGCTCCTGATGAGCTTCGAATAAGGTCTGGGCTCCAGGGAGGTTCATATCTTCCTTTTGCTGCTCTCGTTTATAGGAAAGTGTTTTTTGGTCCCTTTTACAAACTATACATCTAATTTTGCTATATTTAGATTGGTGCCACATGACAGTCGTATCCCATTAGGGACATTTTAGTGGCTTTTGAATGTGGCCTAAATCATTTCCCCGTGTTAAAACAAGCATTTTCCTCATATTCGTTTCCTACCTTTTTGGCAAGCTTTTCCTATTTTGAGGAAGAGTCTGCAGACTTATCCAGCCGTACCTAAGTGCATGCACTTTACTTGCCATTTGAGTCCCTGTGAGTCACTTAGTCGTGCATAGCAGAATCCGGAGTTGGCACAAATGCTCAGCTGGTGTTTAAAGCGTATTTAAGTCAGAAGGGACAAGTCCGGTTTCTTCTTTGAACAGGAATAACTCTCAAAAGGATGGTAGCAATGGGATGTAAATTGGGAAAATGCTTGTTTTATCATGCCAGGTTAATTTAGTGAGTCAAAGAATCTACCAAAATGTCTTTTTATTATCGGAGATGCTTGGGAGACGCTACAGTTATTCCTTGAACTTTCAAAATCTCCCTCTATGCTAGATTGAGTAAACCAAGGTATCGGAGAGTAAGTATTTTAACTTTTCAATCTTTATTTCAGGGATAAAGGGGTTTTCTGTTGGCCAGTTAACCTCCTTGAGCCGTTACTTCAGGAGTTGGAAACCTTGGTTCGCCAGATTTTCTGGAACTACATCTCCCACAGTGCTCAGCCACTCATTTGGCTGGTAGGGACTCATGGGAAACGTATTTCAACAAATTCTATGGAGCAACAGGGTTGCTGAACCCTTTGCCTTACATGTTTGGAACTATACCATATCTTAGATTGAAAGCTCTTGAGCAGGGTCCTCTCTCCTACTGTTCTCTGTGTGTGGAACGTGTATGTATAATTGTATTTCCGTCTCTGCTATTGTAAAGCGCTACGGAACTTGTTTATAAATACTTGTAACTGTAACTATTGTATTCATTAAATAAATTATTTTAGTATAGTTAGGGCCCCATTTCCTACTTGATGTTTAAATAGTGATAGTGACTGCAGGTTTCCCCATAGCGTCCCCATTTCAACACCATATTCAGGGGCAGGCGCTAACGCAGCACTTCCCTTGGTGATACTTGTGGTAGTGCTTCCATGCTGCCACGAGTATAATGTCCTGGAGTCCATACAGGGCCGGCCCAAGACATTGTGCTGCCTAGAGTGAAAGATGAAATGCTGCCCCCTCCAAAAAAAATAAAGCGTATACCAGTGTGTATGAGCGTATCACAGTGCGCCACAGCAATAAAATTCAAACACTCATACACACCGTACATTAGAATTTTCTTGTTGTGGAGCTCTGTGATACAGTAATGTGAGGTGTATATAACTGAGCCCAGCGTCACATACCCAGCAGTGCCCAGAGTCACATACCCAGCAGAGCCCAGCGTCACATACCCAGCAGAGCCCAGTGTCACATACCCAGCAGTGCCCAGCATCACATACCCAGCAGAGCCCAGCATCACATACCCAGCAGTGCCCAGTATCACATACCCAACAGTGCCCAGCATCACATACCCAGCAGAGCCCAGCGTCACATACCCAGCAGTGCCCAGCATCACATACCCAGTGCCCACACATGGATATATTTGCCCCCTTAGACTCACGCATGGATATATTTGCCCCCAGGCTCACTCATGGATATATTTGCCCCCAGACTCACTCATGGATATATTTGCCCCCAGACTCACTCATGGATATATTTGCCCCCAGGCTCATGGATATATTTGCCCCAGGCTCATGGATATATTTGCCCCCAGACTCACTCATGGATATATTTGCCCCCAGGCTCATGGATATATTTGCCCCCAGGCTCATGGATATATTTGCCCCCAGACTCATGGATATATTTGCCCTAGGCTCACTCATGGATATATTTGCCCCCAGGCTCACTCATGGATATATTTGCCCCCAGACTCATGGATATATTTGCCCCCAGGCTCATGGATATATTTGCCCCCAGGCACACGGATATATTTGCCCCCAGACTCACGGATATATTTTCCCCCAGACTCACTCATGGATATAGTTGCCCCCAGGCTCACTCATGGATATATTTGCCCCCAGACTCATGGATATATTTGCCCCAGGCTCACTCATGGATATATTTGCCCCCAGGCTCACTCATGGATATATTTGCCCCCAGACTCATGGATATATTTGCCCCCAGGCTCATGGATATATTTGCCCCCAGGCTCACGGATATATTTGCCCCCAGACTCACGGATATATTTTCCCCCAGACTCACTCATGGATATATTTGCCCCCAGGCTCACTCATGGATATATTTGCCCCCAGACTCATGGATATATTTGCCCCCAGGCTCATGGATATATTTGCCCCCAGACTCACGGATATATTTTCCCCCAGACTCACTCATGGATATAGTTGCCCCCAGGCTCACTCATGGATATATTTGCCCCCAGACTCATGGATATATTTGCCCCAGGCTCACTCATGGATATATTTGCCCCCAGGCTCACTCATGGATATATTTGCCCCCAGACTCATGGATATATTTGCCCCCAGGCTCATGGATATATTTGCCCCCAGGCTCACGGATATATTTGCCCCCAGACTCACGGATATATTTTCCCCCAGACTCACTCATGGATATAAGGATAAACAAGACCATACGGCGCATAAAACAGTGAACAATTGATTAAATGAACAACTGGTTAATAGAAGTAAAAGTGAAAGGTGTCCTTTAAGGTATAAAAAGTGTCCTTTAAAATGCAGGAAGTGTCCTTTAAAATACCAAATAGAAAAGTACAAAAAAAATTTTTAAAAAGATTATTAAGTCAATTTGTGCAAAATAAGTGTTCAAAAAGTGCAATGATTTAGTACTCAAGGAGTGTTGTTGATTGAAGACAAATGCAACAATCTTCTCTGTGGTGTGAATATCGAATCTTCTCTTTAAAGGTGTCCCTCAGAGAGAAATGAAAGCAATAATAGTGCAGATGGTCATACTGGGATGAAGTGATTTAATAAAATGAATGTATCACATTATGCACATTATGCCAGCTTATGCCTCAAGATAAAGAGGCGCGCTCATACCAAGGGGTTTACAGCTGAAGAGGCCGGTATTGCCACCGGCGAAACGCGTCCTGGAGACCTCCCCCCTAACTTTATGTTTTTTACTTCATTTTTTTACTTTATTTTAATGGTATAATAATTCCCTTTACTTTGACCACACCTCGGTTCCAGTTGTGTCCTTTAAAGTGTGTGAGCGAACCCTCTTGTCCCGAGTACCTATTATATCTGGTCGAATGGAAGACTGAGGATGCACGGGCCCGCACATAGTACCAAGGAGTGAGAGGTTTGGGCCCCCACCTTAAGAGGACCCAAGGCGATACTCCTTGAGCCTGGAATTGAGAGGCTCTATAACTGTAACCACCATAGATGAAAGGAGGGACGTGCCACCCTATACTTGGCCGCAAGCTATTTTCCTTGAGCCTGGATTTCTCTTAGGCTCTAATAAATGTGAGTGATACATTCATTTTATTAAATCACTTCATCCCAGTATGACCATCTGCACTATTATTGCTTTCATTTCTCTCTGAGGGACACCTTTAAAGAGAAGATTCGATATTCACACCACAGAGAAGATTGTTGCATTTGTCTTCAATCAACAACACTCCTTGAGTACTAAATCATTGCACTTTTTGAACACTTATTTTGCACAAATTGACTTAATAATCTTTTTAAAAATTTTTTTTGTACTTTTCTATTTGGTATTTTAAAGGACACTTCCTGCATTTTAAAGGACACTTTTTATACCTTAAAGGACACCTTTCACTTTTACTTCTATTAACCAGTTGTTCATTTAATCAATTGTTCACTGTTTTATGCGCCGTATGGTCTTGTTTATCCTTTTGTCTTAATCTTGGCACATATTTTGGTTGTTTTTTATGTGCTTTTTACCATACTTAGGCTGCAATTGATTATTTATTCACATAGCACTTTAACTAACTTAAATTAACAAGCGCCCACACTGTATAGTGTATACCCGTATACACACTTTTTAATCACTCATGGATATATTTGCCCCCAGGCTCACTCATGGATATATTTGCCCCCAAGGCTCATGGATATATTTTCCCCCAGACTCACGGATATATTTGCCCCCAGGCTCATGGATAAATTTGCCCCCAGGCTCACGGATATATTTTCCCCCAGGCTCACACATGGATAGATTGCCCCCAAGCTCACCTCTGCAGGCCCCTCCGACGGGCAGATCCTGCGGCCGCCGCGTTCCTTCCTTTAACGAGCGGCAGCCTCGTGAGTATCTGCCGCTCGCCTGGGATCCACCCTCCAGCCTGCCACGTTCTCGTGAGATCACGTGATCTCGATCGCGGCAGGCTGGCGGATGGATCTCAGGCGAGTGGCAGATACTCATGCGGCTGCCGCACGTTGAAGAAACGAGCAAGACCGCCGCACGATCTGCCGCCGCCGCATAAAATAAAGTGCAGAGCGCAGCAGCGGTGCCGGGGGCTGAAATTTGCCCTGAGTCCATATGACTCCATGGAGGGTTCTGCTGCCAGGCCACGAGGGCTCATAGGGCTCACGGATTCAGGAAACACAATGTCCCGGCTCTATTCACTGGCTGCATGCGGGCAGGTGCCATCCTTTCATTTGCTGCTCGCGGCCTCACACTTTATGACACTTCATGGTGAATTTTTCATAGAAAAAAAGCAATATCCATCACTATGTATGGCATAAAAAGGGCACCACACAACAACATGAAAACATCATCCTAAAAATTAAGTAAGGTGGAAGGAACTTCATGATTTGGGGCTCCTTTGGTGCCTGAACCATCATCGAGGGAAAGATGGTTTACTAAGATATCCTACAGGATAATATTAGGGTAGCTGTGCACCAGATGAAGTTGGGTGATGCAGCAGTACAATGATCCTAAACATCAAAGTAAATCCACTACAGAGTGGCTTCAAAAAAGAAAATCCATTTTAGGAATGGCCCTGTCAGAGTCCAGACCGTAACCTCATAGAGATGCCGTGGAATGACCTCAAGCGAGCTGTTCACACCTGGCATCCTAAGACTATCAGGGTTATTCAGAGAGAGGTGAAAAGCACGAGAATGGCTGGAGAATGGAAAATTCTATGTCAAAATAGCCAAACCAGAAAAATTCTCTCATTTATCTCACTTTCCAAATCAGCTATTTTGACCTAGAATTTTCCATTCTCCAGCCAGTCTCCTGCTTTTCACCGCTCTCTGAATAACCCTGTATGGCTGAGCTGAAGCTGTTCTCTAAGGAAGAGTGGTCCAAAATTCCTCCTGAAGGTTGTGTAGGTCTAATCTGCAGGTACTACGCTTGAGTAAGATCAACGTGTTATCAAATCCGAGGGTTCACTCACTGTTTCCACAGTACCGTGAATGTTTAATGGTATGTGTTCAATAGAGACATCAGTGATTATATTTGTTTGTGTTAGCTTAAGCCCATTGTGTTTGTCTATACTTGTGACTTTGATGAAGATGAGATAACATTTTATGACCAATTTGTGCAGAAAACCTACTGACTTCAAAGGCTTCACATTCTGTACATTTTCCTTGCCTTTGTATGTGTACTGTATGAATACCGTGCCTACAACCTTATCACTTACTGTGCCTAACCATCCTGTGTTCAGTAATGCCTGTTTCTACAGTACTGCTATCATGTACAGTATACTTCCCAGGTCAAATATCTGTTTTTCTGAGGCCCTATAATGGCAGGGAAAGAGGGACATTTTGAGGCACAATACTCTTTACCGTCTCCAAAATATGTGTACAAAACATACTTCAAAAGAAATATGTTTACTAAACATGTACAAAGTGCAGGACCAAATGGAATACAGGACTATTGCGTGTAATGGATTTGCTATTACTGGATTTCTTGAGCAAGCATGTACTGATTGGTACATGTTATGATAGATACCATATTCTGGTCTCTTCGCTTCTGTTTATCATATCAGTTATCTCATTTATCATTACGTTTCTCCGTTAGACGATTTTAGTCTTTCACACCTCCTTAGTATGCCTTTCTAAAACTTTTATTAACAAGAAATATTCAAAAAAACTTTTTAGCATGACATGTATTTGAAATATGGTATGCATACGTAAACACGTAAGATAAAGTTTTTTTTCTTATTGCTTGACTTGGAGAGGTAGAGATTGAAACTGAAATACTTTAGCACATTTTATTTGATCATTCTTTTCCTGAAGTACTGCTGCAGAAAAAGTTTTAGGCACTAGATGACCTTTATTTTGCAATATTTCACAGGGTGATTTAAAGACCTTGCGGTCAGGGCCAGAGTAAGATCTCTATGGGCCTGGAGCTGAATATTTTAGTGGGCTTTTTTTGGAATTTAGTGAAATCAAGACATATTTTAGGTTATTTAATAGTGCAAATACGGCTATATCTAACAAGGCAGATAATGTGTAATTCATTTTTCATTCAGATTTCAATCATTTAAGAGTGTAAAATAATTTGTTCCTATTTTATCATCCAAATCTTTGTGGTTATATAATCTCTAGGGAATTCATATTAAAAAAAAATGTTACTGTATTATTCTGAAAAATATACAATTTTAACCCCAAAAAAATGAAAAAAAAAATATGTAATATTTCCCTTGTGTTTTGGAGGCTGATGTTTTATGAATAATATGACTATGTATAAAACAGTGACCTTGCTCCCAGCATGGGAAATGAGAAGGTGAGTAATGGCAGTGGTATTGCTCATTTTATATGTAACAAATGGACAATGCCATCGCTTTGGAACTAAATATAAGTAAATAAAAAAGTTTTCTTTTCCTTCATCTTTTAGATTTTACATAGTCACGTTTGGTATCAATGCAAAGGCCAGACTCTGACCTGTCCAATGACACATTGCTTGACCTTGTGAGGTGTAAAGATTAGTGACGCAGGGGTCCAAAGTCCCCCCTCGGTGCTCTTCGCTGCAGTGCGGCGGTTAAGGCTAGGGTCAGACGAGCGTGATTTCTACGGACTGTACGTCCGTGCACACGGACGTACGTCAGTACGGAAGACACAGTAGTGGCCACACAGTCCGTTTATTCACTGACGTATATATTTTGACGGATGTAGGAGAGAAAATAAATTAAAAAGCAAAACCATTTTGTCCGTGAAAAATGCTGGACGTATAAATGCAGTCTGTCTGACCACGTTCCAGCACTCACACACAAAGCTATGCAGACGTTGCGGACGCAGCGCACTTTGTGCGGCCGTTCTAGAGGATGTACGTTCTTGCCTGCCTTGCGTCCGTGGGCCGCGGCCGTTGTGCGTCCGCAGTTCAGTGCGGACGTACTTCATGTGTCAGGCTCCAATGGGCTTTCTGTCATGCTATCACGGACGCACTTTTAGGCGCAATCACGGACGTGAACACTACGCTCGTCTGACCCCAGCCTTAGGCTTTTGATGTAACAATTCGTAACAACGGATTGTACCATCACCTCCACACTTCTTGGTGACATGAGAAATGTAATGGTGAGTTCGTGCAGCATCATTGTTCCCTTTATAATTGAAAAGTGAAAAATATTGCTGTTTTAGAAACAAAATGAAAAAATTAAGAAATATTTATTATTTTATTTTTATTGTTACATAAAACCTTGTCATGTTTGGTATCATTGGAAAGGCCATGCTCTGGTCTTTCCAGTGATACCTTGAATGACCCTGTAGCTGGTATGGAGTTGGAGATACAGGGGTAAATGCCTTTCAATGCAGATATTGTTATGTTTTCTGTCAAGCCTTCTGGTTTGTGCACAATTCCTCAGTTTGAAAAAGGAACTTCAAACACCAACGCCGGAAATTATAATGGGAATCCACTCTTCATTTGCTTGTATTTAAGTTTAATTTCAGTAAATTGTGGGGTAAATTAAGTTGCTGTAGATTGATTAGGTGAATAGGTGAATAGTTGAGTAGATGAATAGTTGAATAGTGATGAATAGATATCTGAATTAAAGTGATAAATAGATTAGCCATTAGAATTAGAATTAGCGATGGGATTAGGATTAGTTGAAAAACCTTTAACAGAAAGAAACAGAAATTGTATTATTGCACATAACGCTTGTTAACCCTTTCGCTGCTGAGGCTTTTCCCGCCCCTGTGCTGAGGTCATTTTTTACCTGTTTTGCGCATCATGTTTAAACGTGTTTTTAAGGCTTATTTTAGTATATGACCCAGACATATTATATATCGTTCTTTCCGTCAGACTCGGTAGATTCATAATATGTCATTATTATATGTATACGTTATGTCATGTCTGTATATTATAACAAAAAATGCAATAAAATATGAATTTTTAATAATTTACAATGTGTAAAGTGTTTTTTTCCACATTTTAACATGCGAGCAATTGCGGTTATATTTTGTATGGGGTGCGCTTGTTAAAAAAATTAGAGATGGGGTCTCGTTACATTTTTTTTGGGGAAAATTACACTATTTTTAACAAACGCACCGCATACAAAACTCGTTAGTGCAGCATCATTGTTCACATTATAATTGAAATGGGAACAATATTGCTACACTAACAAACCAAAAAAAATAAAAAAAAGTGTTTATTTTTTTTTTTAATTTTTTTTTTTAATTTTTTTTATTTTTATTTTTAATTTTTTTTTTTTTTTTACAAATTTTTTAACTTTCATGTTTGGTATCGTTGGAACGGCCATGCTCTGGCCGATCCAACGATATCAAAATTTAACCCCTAGCTGCCACGGATCGGGAGATAGGGAGTTCATTGGAACTCCCTATCTCCACACTTGGTGGCAGTTAGGGGTTAACGCTAGGACTGGCGTCATCGTGCTGCGCACGATGACGCCAGTCCTCTGGGGGAGTTCCCGGAAGCTTGGCCGACATCCAAGATGTCGGCCAGCTCCGGGAAGGATCGCGAATCGGCGCTTTTCAGCGCCGATTTGCGATCCAGCTCCCCAGGGGTTAATGCCAGGCATCATTTGGAAGGGCAGGCTGTGCCCTTCCAAATGATGCCTGGGTTAAGCCCCTGTGTGCCACCGATCGGGAGGAGAGAGGTCCGAAGGACCTCCCCCCCTCCCTTTCAGGCGCCTCCTCCGCACATGCGGGGGGGGCGCCTGAATTAGGTGTCATCGCGCCCCCGCGATGACACCTAATAATGGCGGCTGGTGGTCCGGATGCCGGGCTGACATCCAGGATGTCAGCCCGCACCGGAGGGGCCAGCGATCGGCCGGAACCCGGCCGAACGCTGACCCCAAACTGAGGACGCGCTCAGCGCGTCCTCAGCACACCAGCGGTAATGCTGAGGACGCGCTGAGCGCGTCCTTAGCATTGAAGTGGTTAATCAATAACTTCTGTGTCAGTATCATATTCACTAGCAAGCACTTCTAGAATATCATTACTGCCAAAATATATTTTAACTTAAAGAAAACAGACATGAACTGAGCTAATATAAAACTGCATGTGGAATCTCCTCACAATGAGCATGAAATAGATCTACAAGTTAACAGACTGCATTTATCACTAAACTGGCTCAATTCATTTTCTGTACATGACTGTGACACAATCCTTTTCTACATATGACTGTCAAAATAGTCTTTTAGCTCACCGGCTGCCACTCCAGGATCTGAAGATGTTTGTAAATCTGTGCACTTTGTTATGTCCAGATTGCCTGCCTCATGGCATGGCGCTCTCAGATGGCCCCTCCCTTCCTCCACAGCTCTGTCTCTGAGGCTGCTGGGAAGCATGACCTCTGCTCTGACTGTCTGACCCTAACTGGAGCTGAATTGCATGCAGGGACAAGTAGTTCTCACAGACTATTATTGCAGAGTTTAATCACATAAACTGAATTAGTCTTTTTATTATTCCACATGCTTGTACATTATTTGACCATTCTGTACTTCTGCAGTTTGACTTGACACTTTCTCTGGGCCTATGTTAATCCGGCCCTGCTTGCGTTACGTTACTATGGGAGTGCCGTCTCTCTGTTCTTCGGTGTTTTATTTAAAGTACCCTGTACCAATAAAGAGAGGCAAAGATGGTGGCTTTTATTTATACACGCACCAAACACTTCCCATTTGGGATCAAAAACAAAAACATGGAAAGAGGAACAGCTGCAGAACGACGGACTGGTGTTACAAGCATGATATACATAAATACAGAAAAAATGGCGTCGCGCCCATACTCACTTATTTTCGGAGGGGCAGCAACTGCCAGGAGTAACAGCCCAGTCAATGCATAAAACATAACAAGGAAAAAGAGTGTCATCTGCGCTCGTTTCTATGTGTTCCATGTACAACAAAAATGAGGTTTTTAATAAAAGCCACCATCTTTGCCTCTCCTTCGCTGAAAAGCAGCTGGAGGGGCTTGGAGCTGCTCAGTAGAGCGGCCTTTTGGTCACAATTGTTAGGTACCCACTCTAAAGAGGTGCCTTGAAGTGGCGAGTGGGCTTACGTTGCAATGGCCATTGAAACAAACAAAAACCTCATTTTTGTTGTACATGGAACACATAGAAACGAGCGCAGATGACACTCTTTTTCCTTGTTATGTTTTATGCATTGACTGGGCTGTTACTCCTGGCAGTTGCTGCCCCTCCGAAAATAAGTGAGTATGGGCGCGACGCCATTTTTTCTGTATTTATGTATATCATGCTTGTAACACCAGTCCGTCGTTCTGCAGCTGTTCCTCTTTCCATGTTTTTGTTTTTGATCCCAAATGGGAAGTGTTTGGTGCGTGTATAAATAAAAGCCACCATCTTTGCCTCTCCTTCGCTGAAAAGCAGCTGGAGGGGCTTGGAGCTGCTCAGTAGAGCAGCCTTTTGGTCACAATTGTTAGGTACCCACTCTAAAGAGGTGCCTTGAAGTGGCGAGTGGGCTTACGTTGCAATGGCCATTGAAACAAACAAAAACCTAATTTTTGTTGTACATGGAACACATAGAAACGAGCGCAGATGACACTCTTTTTCCTTGTTATGTTTTATGCATTGACTGGGCTGTTACTCCTGGCAGTTGCTGCCCCTCCGAAAATAAGTGAGTATGGGCGCGACGCCATTTTTTCTGTATTTATGTATGTCACAATGGTGGGTCATGTAGTTACATTGCAGCACAAAGTGACAGAATGAGTTATACAATGTAGTAAGTTTATGAAGGTGCACATATGAGTGATATAAGTGAACTCACTGGTATAGCAATCTTGTGCGTCGTGTCAGATACTTTTTATTGTATTTCATTATCTCTTGGTCACGATTTTGCTGGTTTTCTTGTACCTTATTGTATCTTTGGGCAGCATTCACTTGTTTAGGAAATACTATATTATCCTCATAATATCAATTTATCACTATCGCGCCTACACTACCCCTATATATTTATTTTTCATTTGGTGCTGTACTGCAATAATAGACTTCCTATCTGCTTGTGTTCCACCTACTGCCATCCCAGGGGAAATACATACATTATGTAACATATAAAGTGAATTCCTTTGATCTTCTGGAATTGAAAATCACATATTAACTACATGACAGCTGTAATGTGACCTAACTTTTGAAGGAACACACATTAAAGTGAAACACTACAGGATACATATTTTGATACAATTCTGAAGATCAACACAAATATAAGTATTATTTTGTGTTATTTCCCACTGCATGGTGTGTTTTATAAGGTGTCGCTATTGACTGCATTTGAGCTATTTGCACAGCTTCACTGGATTTCTATACGGGTATTTTTTGTACTATTGTATTTTATATATTTTCATTGCTGCAATTTGTTTATTTATACATTTGTATTGCTGCGTTTTATTCTCTTTTATATTATATTGTATTAAGCGCAAGACCACTACATTTTTTTATTATAGGTTTCCAGACAGTGGTTTATAATGGCCCTTTATATATTTTTATAAAGTTATCAGATCCCCTCTAAGGCGCTGTTTCTCTAAACTAGGTTTAAGCTTGTTAGCCTTTCCTCATAACTTAAACCTTCCATTCCCCTTATTAATTTACAGGGTTATTCAAAGAGATCCGAATGGGAACCGAACGCTGAAAATAACCATTCGGCTATCCAGAGAGCAGGCAATTCGCCAAATCCTGCCGAATTGCCTGCACATACGGTGCCTGTTCGGTGCCTGTTCGAGGGCAGTGAATCCCCATAGAGAAGCAATGCTTCGGCTATTCAGAGAGCAAAGGCCAGCAGTGAAAAGTTGCAGAATTGCCCTGCCATTCGGTGGTTTCATGCGGCAGATTTATTCTGGCGAATCCCATAGGCTTCATTGTTAAAAATATTCCCGTTTTAATTCAATATCTAATAAACCGTTGATTATAATATTCTGCAGTAAAGAGTCTCTTTATTTATAGATTTTTTTACGATATTTTAAGCATTTTACGGGATTTTTTTTTAAAAAAAATCTAATTTTTTAAAAGAAAAATGTAACTTATTTTTTCTGTAACAGCCCTTTTTATTATCATTCATTGGACCTCATATGTAAATTTCAGACATTTTCGCTAAGTAGTTTCTTTGCAAACAGTGTTTCACTTTTCAATCATTCATGCAAACTGTTTTTTTTAATTTATTCACTGCATTCGTCTGTGGTGTCGGGTTTTCCGGCAGCTGCGCTGCATATGATCAGCTCCTGCTCGGGTTTTTCCGGCATTTTCGGCAGGTTAATCCAGATGTTTTTGCGGGTTTCGGTGTGCGTTTGGCCTCGTTTTGCGGTGAGTTTTCGGCGGGTTTGCAGTGACTTTTCCCTGCATTTCGGCGGCCCTGTGGTGCTTGCTGAATACACCGCAGGGTCACCGAAATGGGATCGGCAAAAGGAACCGAATTGAAGAGAATGAAAAGTCACCGAATGTGCGGTGACTTTCAATTCTTTTTGAATAACCCTGTTAGTCGCCCGTCTCTGCACTTTTTATAGCTTTATAATATCCTTTCTTAAGACAGGTGCCCAAAATTGCTCGGCATATTCAAGGTGTGGTCTTACCATTGATTTATAAAGAGGCAAAATTATGATTTCGTCCTGAGAATGAATTACCCTTTTAATGCATGACAATACCTTGCTGGCCTTGGCGGCTGCTGTTTGACATTGGGCATTGTTACTTAGTTTTAAGACTGATTATTTCCAAATCCTTCTCCTGCTTTGATTTCTCTAACTCAGTACCATTTAGGGTATAAGTTGCTTGTGTGTTCTTCACTACAAAGTGCATAACCTTGCATTTATTTACATTAAATTTCATCTGTCATTTAAGTGCCCAGTCCTCCATTCTATCTAAATCCCTCTGCAGCGAAGTAACATCCTGCTCACATTGTATTACTTTTCCTAGTTTTGTGTCATCTTCAAAACACTGATACATGACTTTCAATGCCTATTTCAAGGTCATTTATAAATTAATTGAATAGAATTGGTCCTATAACAGACCTCTGAGGGACACCACTTACCACTGATGCCCATCTTGAAAATCTATTGTTGCATATATTTTAGTTGTGGTACCACTCTGATCTATTTTTTATGTATTACACAAACCGACAAATTGCAACGCACAAATTGAGTACTGGTGTGTGTAAACCATATAAAATAAATAAAGCAAATATGGCAATTACTATGAAATGTCTTGAAAGAATCAGCAGCAAAAAAAAACCCTTAGTCATTATAGTGTGTAGGAAGCAGGAACTGGAACTGAGGAGGAACCAACTTACACCACAAAGAATACAGCGTGGGTGTACATCCTATATCTAGCTCATTCATTTCATCTGTTATCCGGTAGACTTTGTGCATAACAATACATTGGCGAAACCAGTATTAACAGCATACATTCAAGATAATACCCTACCATACAAATAAACAAAAAATGAAATGATTCCACAGAGCAAAGAGAAGTTACACAACATGATTATTAATATGTTTATGCAAGCCTTATCAGTAGCAGTGTGATAACCTTGTTATTAAATGGTGAATTTCTTCAAATGAGGATTCTTATCAGCTAAATAATAAAATGAAATTGTTAATTGGAGTTTCCAGATTATAAATATTTTTTTTTAATTTTTGTGAATAACACATCTATCCTTATTAATCAGCACCTCTATATACAGTAAAACCTTGGATTGAGAGTAACTTGGTTTGAGAGCAAAACGCAAGAAGAGCAACAATTTTTTTTATAAATTTTGGACTTGGTTTACAAGCGATGTCTTGATATACAAGCAATGTCAAAGTACGTACGCTTTGTCTGCCGAGTGTCATGTCACAACTGAGGCTATGGTCACCTTTCCTCCCTGCATCTGTGGCAGCATTCTGGCAGCTTGACGGGGAGGACCACACGGTGTAACATGCGTAATAGTATCGCATATTACACCGGACGTGCTGAAACCCTCCCCAACAGATAGTGATCCCGTTGGTGATAAACGTCCTGCGCAGTAACCCTCCTCTCCTCTCTCTCTCGCTCTCTCTCTCTCTCTCTCCCATCAGCTACAATTCCTCTCACAGGTAATGTGCAGGTTAATTTGTTTTATTTTTATTTTATACGGTACCGTATTTTGTATTACTGTAATCATTTTCATATTAATAAATGGTTGTGGAAACAATAGTCAGAGTTTCCATTATTTCTTATGGGGAAATTCGCTTTGATATGAGTGCTTTGGATTACAAGCAAGCTTCTAGAACGAATTATGCTGTAATCCAAGGTATTACTGAAAATCCAAACAATACTATCAAATTAAAATTTCTTATATCAAATCCTAATTACTGTGTGTAACAGATCTCAGTAGCCCGACAGAGTCACAACTGCCAATGCCGCTTTGTTGCTGGACCCCATATTCTCCCATGACTCTCGTACCTTTCTCCCGTTCCTTAGCTGCAGCTTAAGGAGGGGTACACTTGCAAAGTTATTCAGAGAAATCTAAATGGGTGACCGTGTCCTATCAGGTCTATTCAAAGAAAGATAAAGCTCTGGAGAACTTTTGGAGACGTGAAAATTCTAGGTCAAAATAGCCAAACCAGAAAATTTCTCCCATTTATCTCACTTTCCAAATCGACTATTTTGGCCTAGAAATTTCACTTCTCCAAAAGTTCTCTAGAGCTTCACCTTTCTCTGAATAACCCCTATAGAGAGCCTTTCTAGCATTCCCCAGAAATAAGTTGTGGCTGTAGAATTGAAGCTTTGCGTTGGAACAGTGAACAAAATATCGCTGCTATCCAAACCACGAGTCGTGACTGCATGTAGGGTCAGAATAGAACTGTTTTAATCAGGGACACACACATACATTTATATGGTCACACATGACTCATTTACATAACAAAACTTCCACTAGAGACCAACACAGACAATGGGATACATTTGCTTCTTGGAATGTGAAACCTAATTAGGTTATGTACAGACAGTTAAATTAAACATTATGTAACATTTCAAATGAGGTAGGATAATGGTAATCGGGATGATAACAGATTACAGACAGCAGATTTACATCCTATTCAAATATAAACAAATGAACACATTCCTGAGACAAGGGTAAACAGTATGGCAATGCCCAAATGCCGTATGAACATTCTCTGGCATAATAACCTGTAGTCTGTGAGGCACAAGGCTGGCATCCGCTCCTCTCCAAAGGGCCCACAGCCTATATGTAGTGCGGGCAATGCTGTGAGTGGCCGCACCAGTCAGTTCCAGACACTTGGAATCCAAGTAATTTAAAAGGTGCCAGAAGCTTCCGTCACACTGTGGTCTTTGAGTTTTTATCTTACAAATGATTGGTTAATGACAAATCATTTTCTAATTCAACAGTAGGTCTGAATTAACTGACACATTTCTGAATAATTCAGAAAGAACAGCAATGGAGTGTGTGAGTGTGTATAGGCCAGGGGCGGATCCAGACACAGTTTTCAGGGGGAGGGGCACTCTACCAGTTTTGGCTAAGACCTGGTGTTGGGTTCACAGTGACAGAGTCGCCCTAATAGCAGGCTGTGCTCATCACACGTCATTCTACCCAGAACATTGCAGCACTGGGCCTATCCTCATGCAGTTCAGGTGTCATCTGACCTGACTGACCCCGCACAGCAATGCTATGCACTCAGGCACATTTATTAATTTATTTATTGATAAAGTATTTTAACAGGAAGGATACAGTCAGGGTTATTCATAGAGAATTGAAAAGTCACCGCACGTTCGGTGACTTTTAGTTCTCTTCAATTCGGTTCGATTTGGCGATCCCATTTCAGCGACCCTGCGGTGTATTCAGCAAGCACCACAGTGTCCCCGAATTGCAGGGAAAAGTCGCCACAAACCCAACGAAAAACTCACCTCAAAACGAGGGCGAACGCACACGAAACTCGCAAAAACATCTGGATTAACCCACCGAAAATGCTGGAAAAACCCAAGCATGAGCCGATCACACGCAGCGCAACTGCCGGAAAAAGCCCACACCGCAGACGAATGTAGTGAATAAATTAAAAAAACAGTACGCTTGAATGTTTGAAAAGTGAAACGCTGTTTGCACAGAAACTACTGACCGAAAATGTCGGAAATTTACATATGAGGTCCAATGAATGATAATAAAAAGGGCTGTTACAGAAAAAAGAAGTAAAGTTAAAAAAAAATCGTAATTTTTTTTTTTTTTTAAAAAAAAAAATCCAGAAAAATGCTTAAAATACCAAAAAAATCTATAAATAAAGGGACTCTTTACTGCAGAATATTATAATGAACGGCTTATTAGATATTGAATTAAAATGGAAATATTTTTAACATTGAAGCCTATGGGATTCGCCTGAATAAACCTGCCAAATTAAACCACCGAATGGCAGGGCAATTCTGCAACTTCATTTAGGGAAGCAAATAAAGGCAGGCTCAGAAACTCAGCTATTCTTAAACTTTATAGGCTGCATCACAAAATAGTGGACATTTATGTTAATAAAAATGTGAATTAGAATCCAACCAAAATATCTTATTTACATTTATTATACTTTACAGAATGATTGGAGAAGTGGAAATTCTAGGTCAAAATAGCCAAACCAGAAAAATTCTCCCTTTCATCTCACTTTCCAAATGAGTTATTTTGACCTACAATTTTCCATTCTCCAGTCATTCTCCTGCTTTTCACCGCTCTCTGAATAACCCTGAATGTTTTCCCTTGCATTTTATTTTTGCACTGTACATTGCATATAGTCATGTTTGATATCATTGGAAAGGTCAGAATCTGTAGTCGTCTATATAGATTGTGTGAAACAGGAGATACAGGGTTTCAAACATCCAAAGGTCCTCTATATCATCTACAATGTAACTGCAGCTCGGGGGGGGGCAGATTCCCCCTGTGCCTCCTCTCTGGATCCACCAGCGGTACTGGTGTGAGTGTGTTTAGGTTTATGCAAGCGCTATGTTTGTGAGTGTGTGTATTTAGGCTGACTGTGTGTGTGTGTTTGGAAAGGCTGTAGCTTTCCTGACTTGATGTATACACATAGCAATGATATATTTTTTTTTTTGAATTGAAAAGTTTTATTGATTTTTCAACAGTACAGTTATAAATGATAAAACCATAATACCACAACCAAAGAAATGAACAAAAGAAAGTAAAAGGAACAAAAAGAAACGAACAATATACAGTAGTCGCTGCTGCGTTTGTCGACAATAAAATGACACCTAACAGTTATTCTAGGTGTGCGCCATATTCCACATTCCGCTTCTCCGGACCCACACCAGAAACCCCCCCAAGGCCAGTATCATACGCCGGTCCCTCCCTGCAAACCTCCCCTGTATGTTCCCCTACATCTAGTCGGCAGATATAAGATACGCGTCCCAAATGTACCAGAAGTTCCTCTTAGGTGGAGCAATGATATATTTTATATCTGCTCAATCAATTTGTCTAGGTCCTACATTAAAATATGACTTCGAACACCATTTAATGCAGAGAGATGGAACAGCGCCTGCCTTCCTAAATGATCCAAATTGCTGGTGCCACATAGAAGGGGTGGCTCAATTCCATACAACTGTAGATTAAATTGTATATTAATCATGATGAGCAAAAATGGTCAAAATTAGTTCAGTACATGGGGTGGAATGACTCAGCTGCAATGGAGTTAAGTTTCTACTTCTTATTGTCAGATGGAGTGTATATATCACAATATGTGCTTGTTTTTTGTTTGCATCCAGTAGATATTTAGACACCAAATACGATAACTGCCTCTGGTTGACATGCAACACTAGGTCCTTACAGTTAGAGTTACAAGTATTTGTAAAGCGCCCGTAGCTTACTAGTTCCAAAGTTTGAAAAAAAATATGAATAAATACTTGGCTTACAAATGTGACAGGAAACTTAAATTAAAGATCCGCATGACCTTCCGGGGTTGGTATATTTATAAGCCCATAGGGAGTGAGTCATCGGAATCTTGTGGTTTGTGTATCCTGAGAGGAGAATAAACCTTAAGTGATTATTTGACATTTTGTACAACTAGCAGCAAAAATAAGTTTGATACAAAACAAGTTCAATATTTGAAAGGAAGTAAGTGTTGATTGACTTGGCTACTTTGACTATTTTGCAGTCTGCATGTCACTGTTACCAGACAATAAATATGGGAATATTTTTCAAACGCGGCATATGTCTACATAGCACTCCCTTTTGTTTTGTAAATGATTAGTGATTCACTTCCATTGGGAATCCCCGTCTCTAAGAAAAAAAAATCAGCTGTAATAAAATTATAATAGTGTGAAATATTAAGCTGTTAATGTCAGCAGGAAGGAAAACATCTACTATCAATAACACTATTTATTTAATGCTACCTTTTAGAAATCTCTGTCTTATGAAATCTATGCTCATTGAAACATTCTGGATTTAAAATGTTATATAAAAAGGAGTGAGGTATGTTTGTAAACACATGAACATTTCTTACTTACTCATGACATCTAGGATAATGTTCCTATTGGTGAATATATCAGTTATACATATGAAACATTATTGTTCCACGTGTCTTCCTCCAAGTTGCTCAATGGTTAGAAGCACAGTATATTGACTGCCTGCACCACACTCTGAGCTACAATATATGCAGGGCCAGTGCTTCCTGAGCCGCCTTTTGGAGCGAGGTGAGAGTGCACAAAATATTCAAATTCCCGGTCATTGGTTGGGGTTTTGGATTTTTTTTTCTGTGCTCCCTCACTCTCTCGGCTCCGGCACTCAGTGAATCAGGGTGCATGATGTGCTCTCATGCAGTGTTAGAATGCCGGCTCCCCTGACACACTGATATTGCTCAGAGCGGCCTCGGGCCCCCTCAGTCGTCAAGCACAGTTTTTGTTAGATCCTATGGCTATGGTTAGATCCTAAATATGGCGAATTGCAAGCAAAATATGGTGCTCTTCGGCAGCAGTGATATCTCCATAGAGAAGTAATGGTTAATCTATTATCCTGGCTCTAATCCCATCACCCATTGGGATTGTGAATTCCCATGGGGATAGGGCCCTCATGTCCTCCTGTATCTGCTGGCAGGAATACTAACCTGCCTCCTGTATGTATTGTAGGTATTGTCTTTACCCATTGCACCTTTGTACAGCGCTGTGGAATGTGTTGGCGCTTAATAAATAATAATAATAATAATAATAATAATAAAAAAGAATGCTGAACAGTGAAATGCCCTGATGTTCGGTGGTTCATTCGGCAGGTTTAATCATCTATTCAGGAAGCAGGCAGTTCACCAAAATTTGGAGAATTGCCAGCAAAATACGGTGCCTGTTCGACGACAGTGAAATTCCCATAGAGAAGCAATGGTTACCCTATTATTGCTGTGTCTGAATTTCTATCTGAGTTTCACTCAAGTCTGGAACTTTTCAGCTATGGAATCAGCAAACCGTTGGAGACTTTTAAGCGTCTCTTGACCCCATTCTGTGACTTTACGTAGTCTTCCACTTCATGGCCTAGTTGCTGCCTTCTACTTTCCAATAATTCCACTAACAGTTACTGCGGAATATATAGAAGGGATGAAATTTCATGAACGGACTTTTTGCAAACGTGGCATCCTATCACAGTATCACGCTTGAATTTATTGAGCTCTTCAAAATTACCCACTTTTTCCCAAATGTTTGGAAACATTTTGGCTCATAATGTGAGGGAGACACTACAGCAGAGGTGATCAACCTCCAGATGTATGGGAACTAGTCACCCACTCGTTAGATCAACAGGGCTTTGTGAGAGATGTGGTTTCAAAACATCTGAAGGGCCAAGGTTGAGCAATCCTGTGCTAAAGAATGCTGGCACCAATGTCGCTTGTATCATCTCCTGGTATCCATAGAGCTTCATGGAGACTTGCGTAAACACAACTGGGGATTATGTTGCTCTGTCGTAAGGACACTGTAGAAGTTTTTGTTCTCAATGTCTTTTGCTTTGCATCAAAAAAGGAATTGGATACTGACTTACTCTTCACTGATGGGTCAGAGATGAGCAGATCATTTTTTAATTGTTTATTTTCATTGTTAGTTGATTTCGGAGGAGCAGAATCACAGAACATCATTTTTTGACAGTTTGTGTTTTGTTTTTATACCAATGCCAATTGCAGTCGAGGATAATGAGGAACCTTGGGTAATTCTCTGACTGCCACATCATTTTCACTTCCTGTACAAAGTATCCATTAATGATAATGAGTGGGACAATTATACAGAACAGCTCACTCCTTAATGTTATCAGCAGGGTTGGAATAGGCCGACATTGTCTACAGTTTTTTTCTCATACATTTGTTAGTAATCTACTATCCTAACAGAAATTTTATGTTAAAGTATGTATGTGCACTACATGTTTATTTTTATTCTTAACAACATACACTATATTGCCAAAAGTATTCGCTCACCTGCCTTGACTCGCATATGAACTTAAGTGACATCCCAATCCGAATCCATAGGGTTCAATATGACGTCGGTCCACCCTTTGCAGCTAGAACAGCTTCAACTCTTCTGGGAAGGCTGTCCACAAGGTTTAGGTGTGTGTTTATGGGAATTTTTGACCATTCTTCCAGAAGCGCATTTGTGAGGTCACGCACTGATGTTGGATGAGAAGGCCTGGCTATCAGTCTCCGCTCTAATTCATCCCAAAGGTGTTCTATCGTGTTGAGGTCAGGACTCTGTGCACGCCAGTCAAGTTCATCCACACCAGACTCTGTCATCCATGTCTTTATGGACCTTGCTTTGTGCACTGGTGCACAGTCATGTTGGAAGAGGAAGGGGCCAGCTCCAAACTGTTCCCACAAAGTTGGGAGCATGGAATTGTCCAAAATGTCTCGGTATGCTGAAGCATTCAGAGTTCCTTTAACTGGAACTAAAGGGCCAAGCCCAGCTCCTGAAAAACATCCCCACACCATAATCCCCCTTCCACCAAACTTTACACTTGGCACAATGCAGTCAGACAAGTACCGTTCTCCTGGCAACCGCCAAACCCAGACTCGTCCATCAGATTGCTAGATGGAGAAGCGCGATTCATCACTCCAGAGAACACGTCTCCACTGCTCTAGAGTCCAGTGGCGGTGTGCTTTACACCACTGCATCCAACGCTTTGCATTGCACTTGGTGATGTATGGCTTGGATGCAGCTGCTCGGCCATGGAAACCCATTCCATGAAGCTCTCTGCGCACTGTTCTTGAGCTAATCTGAAGGCCACATGAAGTTTGGAGGTCTGTAGCGATTGACTCTGCAGAAAGTTGGCTACCTCTTCGCACTATGTGCCTCAGCATCCACTGACCCTGCTCCATCAGTTTACATGGCCTACCACTTCGTGGCTGAGTTGCTGTCATTTCCAAACACTTCCACCTTCTTATAATACAGCTGACAGTTGACTATGGACTATTTAGGAGCGAGGAAATTTCACGACTGGATTTGTTGCACAGGTGGCATTCTATCACAGTTCCACGCTGGAATTCACTGAGCTCCTGAGAGCGACCCATTCTTTCACAAATGTTTGTAAAAACCGTCTGCATGCCTAGGTGCTTGATTTTATATATCTGTGGCCATGGAAGTGATTGGAACACCTGATTCTGATTATTTGGATTGGTGAGCGAATACTTTTGGCAATATAGTGCAGCTTTGTGTTGATCTATAGGAAACGTTACTTATTGTCTTATTTAAAAGGCAGTTCAAGTTCTCTTTGAAAAAAGCAACAACAAATGAGAAGGCTTTCAAGAGTCAGGAGCTATTCTATGTATGTCAGTTAGAAAGTAACTAGTTATGTGTACAATAACAAATGGCTTTTCACCTGTACTGCAACGAGCTTCTGAATTACCCGGTGTATCTTATGATACGATAATGTTGAGGTGATTATTTTAATTAGAAGAGACTGGGAAATTGGCTAGCAGGGTTATTCAGAGAAAGGTGAAATCCAGGAGAACTGTCAGGAGAGAACAATTTAGACCAAATAGCCAATTTGGAAAGTGAGATAAATGGGGAATTTTTCTGGTTTGGCTATTTTGACCTAGAATTTTCACTTCTCCAGTCATTCTCCTGAGTTTCACCGCTCTTTGAATAGACCTGTAGGTCTAATGATGACATTGATGCTTCTTCTTTGGCCATTAGAAAAATACCTGTTGTTCAAGTAAGAATGGTGTATGTACATAATACTTAATACATCTGATAAAAATACATGTTTTCTTTATTTTTATATTTATATTTATAGAAAAATTATAGACATGTGCATTGGAAATATTTTCAAACCTTTTCAGAATCCAAAAATTTCAAATTTGTAAATAATCAGAATCAGCCAATTCAGCCAATTCGGGCTTCTGGTATTTCAAACTTGGAAATATTCCAAACATATTGGAATCTGGTATATTCACCTCTTTACAATATTTGTAACAAGCTATATTAATATATTAAATTAAAGTACAATGCAGAATATTAGGAAAAAATATTGACACATGGTGTATGAGATTGAATGAAAAGGGCATGGGCAGAACTTTTCATGTTTTGCACAACTGCAAATAATGCAAACATTTTAGAACATTTCTAGTGTTACTTTTAGGGTTGGGGTTACTATTTCTGCTTGTTTTATGATTGGGTTAGGGTTACGGTTGGTTTTATGATTAGAGTTAGGGATACGTTTTCTGCTTGATTTTTATTAGGATTGGGGTTACTGTTACAGTTATATTTACTTTAGGGACAGTTATATTTACTTTAGGGATAGGGTTACTGTTTATGCTTGTCTTGTGATTAGAGTTAGGGTTCTCATTTCTGCTTGTGTTATAATTAGAGATGTGCAATTCGTTTCGTTCCGAATTAAAAATTCGGACGAAATTCACAATTTTCGTGTTTCGGGAGCATTTCCGAAAACAAAATATCGACCACCCGAAATTTCGGATCAATCCGAAATTTCAGATCGATTCGATGATTCGGCGATCCGGATCATTTCGGGTGATTTGGATCAGTTGGTTTTTCGCTTTTTTATGACTTATTTCGTTTTTTATTGCTTATTTAAGAATAGGAAGTAGATTACTACCAATAGAATGAAAGTTTGTTTACTTACTTATTCTTTTAGGATTTTTTAGACATTTTTTGGGTGGAATTTTAGGTTTTCTAACTTTTTTAAAGAAACAAGGCTTTTTAACACATAGGTTTCAATGCAGCATATGAATCCACACACTGCCGGGCAGCACCTCTACAGTATAATTAATGCAGCATATGAATCCACACACTGCCGGGCAGCACCTCTACAGTATAATTAATGCAGCATATGAATCCACACACTGCTGGGAAGCGCCTCTCTGCAGTATAATTAATGCAGCATATGAATCCACACACTGCCGGGCAGTGCCTCTCTGCAGTATAATTAATGCAGCATATGAATCCACACACTGCCGGGCAGCACCTCTACAGTATAATTAATGCAGCATATGAATCCACACACTGCCGGGCAGCACCTCTACAGTATAATTAATGCAGCATATGAATCCACACACTGCTGGGAAGCGCCTCTCTGCAGTATAATTAATGCAGCATATGAATCCACACACTGCCGGGCAGCACCTCTACAGTATAATTAATGCAGCATATGAATCCACACACTGCCGGGCAGCACCTCTACAGTATAATTAATGCAGCATATGAATCCACACACTGCTGGGAAGTGCCTCTCTGCAGTATAATTATTGCAGCATATGAATCCACACACTGCCGGGCAGCACCTCTCTGGAGATCGATTCATTGATTCGGATTGATTCATTTTTGATCAGTTAGTTTTTTTTTCTTTTAAATTCTTTAGGCTAGGGTCAGACGAGCGTGATTTCTACAGACTGTACGTCCGTGCACACGGACGTACGTCAGTACGGAAGACGCAGTAGTGGCCAGACAGTCCGTTTTTTTCACTGACGTATATATTTTGACGGATGTAGGAGGGAAAATAAATTAAAAAGCAAAACCATTTTGTCCGTGAAAAATGCTGGACGTATAAATGCGACCACGTTCCATCACTCACACACAAAGCTATGCGGACGTTGCGGACGCAGCGCACTTTGTGCGGCCGTTCTAGCGGTTGTACGTTCTTGCCTGCCTTGCGTCCGTGGGCCGCGGCCGTTGTGCGTCCGCAGTTCAGTGCGGACGTACTTCGTGTGTCGGGCTCCGATGGGCTTCCTGTCATGCTATCACGGATGTACTTTTAGGCGCAATCACGGATGTGAACACTACGCTCGTCTGACAGCAGCCTTATTTATAGATTTTGCACAAGCACATAGAAATTACACAAGAGGTGAAGGCCTCGCAGGGCCCCGTATGACGGCAAACATATTTCAGAGAAAATTAACATTAGCTAGCACTCAGCAGGTATCAGTGAAAAATAAAAGCAAAGAATAGCTGGAGATAAAGAAGGTCAGCTGTATCCGCCAAAAAAGACAAAACACAGTCATCAACTATAGCTCATCTAAAAAAACCCAGTAAAGCCCACAAAAAGTCAGCTAAAGACATCTGGCTTAATAAGGGGGGGACAAGGGGTATTGGCAAAGGCCAGTATTGTGCCGTCCCTGGTACCGTCCCACAAGTCCGGAGAGCCGCAGGAAGCCAAGGGGAACGAGTGGCACGGGGACTCGGGGAGTCAAGACGGGTGACAAAACACGCTGGCACGCCCCGATGGAACCCGTGAACGCCATAAATTAAAAGGGGGCAGGCAAAAACATCCCCGGATGGGGGGGTCTCATCGAAAAGCGTGGGGGAGGGGAAAAAAAACAAAAACACAGCGAACAAAATGTCTCAGCGTATAGGCAAAAAAGAAAAAGGGGGTGAGAGTCAGCAAGAATGTCATCTGGTGGGGGGATTACCGGGAGACAGGCCGGGCCAGAAACCGAGGGGAGAAAAATAAGGGGGGAACAGCAGGCCTCTTCAACCTGTATCCCGCCAGAGAGCTGTATGAGCTTCCCTCTCGGGACGATCCATCGCCTGTAGAGCCCATCGGGCACGCCTGCCCTTGACAGCCCCGATTACGGTGTAAGCCATGTCGCTGGATGGGGAGTGACGTCGTGACCCTCTGGTGGATAGTCCGTCACTGTGCTGGGAGTTCACCACCTCGGATACCACTGAAGGGTTAGCGTCTGGCCGATCCTTCACCTCCACCGCTGCTGAGGCCACCTCCGTATCCAGCACATCCTCCCCGCACAACTCAGGGGCTGTAGCTGCAGACATCGAGGTCGGCATCCGCACGGCATCCGGAACCTCCAGGACGGCAAAAGCGGCAGCCACACCCGCCGCCTCCACAGGACCAGCCAGGTCGTCAGCAAGGCAGTTCTCTGCAGGCTCTCTCTTCGGGGCAGCCTCTGCTCCCCCGCAGCACCGTAGCGCAGCGATCATCCATCTCCAGGTGCCCCGGGTAAGCGGCGCCGAATCCTCCTCCCCCAGTATCTCCAAACAAGCATCAAGGCAATCAGACCCAACTTCACTTCAGGGCGTGGAGTGGGAACACCGCACCTCCGGGTCCCATCTTTGGCTTCCGCCGTGCCTACGTCCAAAGCAGCCAAGAGATGTGTCCCTTCCATCTCAGTGGCCTGCAACGGGCCCCTGCCCGGCAGTAGGTACCGCAAAGGAACGGTGGAGCTGCGACGCAGAAATCCGGCAAGGCCGCGGAGTAGGCCTCAAGCTGGCCACCGGCCGCATGGTACAGCAGACAAAGAAGCAGCCTAAACTCTCACCCTGGCTCCGGAGGGGGGGTAGCTCAGGCTCCAGAGGTCGCACACCTGATGGCCGACTGGTCAGGGGATTTAATAAGGGCAAAGATCAAAATGGGGTCACCCGATAGAACCCTCTCAGCAAATCGATAAGCGGAGCTCCATGTAAACACGTCCTCTTCCCTGCTCAGCCGGCCACGCCCCCAGTTTTTCATGAGTTATAACTAATGCAGCATATGAATCTAACACACTGCTGGGACGTTCCCGTCAGTGTGCGGATTCATATGCTGCATTAATTATACTGCAGAGAGGTGCTGCCTGGCAGTGTGCGGATTCATATGCTGAATTATACTGCAGAGAGGTGCTGCCCAGCAGTGTGCGGATTCATATGCTGCATTAATTACGCTATCAGAGAGGCGCTGCCCGGCAGTGTGTGGATTCATATGCTGAACTAATTCCGCTGCAGAGAGGCGCTTTCCGGCAGTGTGCGGATTCATATGTTGAATTATACTGCAGAGAGGTGCTGCCCGGCAGTGTGCGGATTCATATGCTGCATTAATTACGCTGCAGAGAGGCGCTGCCCGGCAGTGTGCGGATTCATATGCTGAATTATACTGCAGAGAGGCGCTGACCGGCAGTGTGTGGATTCATATGCTGCCTTAATTACGCTGCAGAGAGGCGCTTTCCGGCAGTGTGCAGATTCATATGCTGCATTAATTATACTGCAGAGAGACGTTACCCGGCAGTGTGCGGATTCATATGCTGCATTAATTATACTGCAGAGAGGCGCTGCCTGGCAGTGTGCGGATTCAAATGCTGCATTAATTAAACTGCAGAGAGGTGCTGAACGCAGTGCACGGATTCATATGCTGAATTATACTACAGAAAGGCGCTGCCTGGCAGTGTACGGATTCATATGCTGCATTGAAACCTATGGGTTAAAAAGCCTTGTTTCTTTAAAAAAAAAGTAAAGAAACTTGCAGTCTATTTGTGGTAATCTACTTGCCATTCTTAAATAAGCAATAAAAAATGAAATAAGTCATAAAAAAGCGAAAAACCAACTGATCCGAATCAGCCGAAATGATCCGATTCGCCAAATCGATCCGATTCACCGAATCGATCCAAATCACCGAATTGAAATGATCCGAAACTAAACAAACTGTCCGAAATGATCCGAAACAAGAAAAAAAAACATGGAAAAAACCCGAAATGAAACGAAAAAAAAAGTCATGCACATCCCTAGTTATAATTAAGATTATAGTTATTTTTAAAGTTAGCGGGCTAAATTAGAATCTTTGCACAAACGTTTGCGCCGGTGCAAAAAATCATTAACGCGAGAGGTAAAACCCTTTGCGCCGAATGCCATATTACATAGTCAGCGCAACAAACGCGCGGAATAGTCTACCGCGGGTGAACCTGCGCGAACGCCGCGCGAGCTTACTATACGTCACGCGTGCTATACTTAACATTGTGAGCGCAAATGCGTATGTGCGCTGGTATGCGGATGGTATTACAATATATTCTCGGTAATTAACGCATAGACGTTGCGCGCATAATTTTAGCAACTCCTAAAAGCTGGTGGTAATAGCAAATCTGAACAACCTGGCCGAACCCAAATACACCAGCTCATTAAAAAAAATGCAGCAAAAAGTATAGTTACACATTCTACTCATACCAAACCAATAAAATGGAGAAGTTGTGTGTGCATGTATTATTGCTGCAGCATATTCGCTCAGATTGACTTTGGCAGGCGCAAAAACTTAACGTGAGATAATTGTGGTTCTTAATTCTGATTGGCTAAATCGCATGAAAAAAACAGTGCGCACACTGATTTCTGCGCGCGACGGTACTGCGCGAGCATTTGGGCGCGTCTGGTTTATGCGCATTATTGATCGACGGATGAAAAAACGCTCGAGGATTGTAATTCCAGCGGTGATTTGCGCACGTAAACGTTTAACAATTGGCGCAAAAATTCACGCTTTACGCGAGCGTTTTTGCATGAAGATTGTAATATAGCCGAGAATTGTTGTTGTTTCTGCTTCTTAATGATTAGAGACAGGTTTAACGATACTGCTAGAGTTTCTTTTACAGCTAGGGTTGGGCTTTACTGATTCTATTTCTGCTTGTTGTATAATTAGGTTTAGGGAACATGCATGACACATTGCGTACAATTGCTTTCAGTCATCCAAACTGATCTGATTACATATGAATCTGGTCAATTATAATTGGATTGTTTTGAATCAATTCAGAATTTTTTTATTTGGATGCAATTCAGTTTGGCTTTTGCTGATTTGGCAGTTCGGATGCTTCCGAATCACTGAATAGCTAATTATTCATCTGAATATCGATTTGGCTTGAACTAGATCATACCAGATACTGAGTATATATCATATGTTTAAAATAACAATCCAATCTATTTTATTGCATTATGGAAGGTTTAGGATTGTGAAGTGATAAAAAAATATATTAATTTAATTCCCTGGCAGCGCTGGTCGAACCTCATAGGCTAAGTATTTATGAAATAGAACTACAGGTGGAAAATAAACGTATATGGAAAGTGATTGTCATGTTTCCAGCCTGGAACCCCAGGGGAAACCCAATTAGTCCCATGTACAGTATAAACCGAACTGGGCTGGATCTTACCCATGCCTGGCACCTCCATCATCCAGTCCAGGACTTCCATGCAGCCTGCCATTTCTTTGACCACCTGATCTACAGAGCACTGGTTTTGCATTGTGCCTTCCTGTGTTACACACCTGTATAGCAGATTTGCGCCTAGACCCTACAACTTTCCAGATCCTGCACTGTGTCTTCCAGTGTTATCCAGCTGCACAGTGGATCCACGTCTAAACTCTACACCTTTGCAGGTCCTGCTTTGTGTCTTCCTGGGCTACCCAGCTGCACAGCAAATCCTAGACTCTACACCTTTCCAGGACATGTGTTGTGCCTTCCTGAGTTAGCCAGCTGCACATCAGATCCACGACTAGACCCTACATCTCTTCTGGTTGTGTTCTGCCTGCCCAGCAGTGTGGAGAGCTCGGGATAACCTAATCCCTGTTGTGCAATAAACTCTCACTTTTACCACTTCTGTCTCCATGTGTACTCACATTTACCACTCCTGTCTCATTCCCAGGGTCCCACCATGGTCCATGCCGGGTGCCACCCTGACAGTGATATTGGAAATGGGTACTGTTGGGTGAGAGGCATATGAAGAGATTAGCAGCATTGATTTGAATACTTCCACGCAATGTTGTACTGATTTATATGACAGAAGTGTGTGCACTAGAGGTGTGTTTACTGAATTTTTTCTACTTGCAGCAGCTTTGTTCATTACTGTCCAACTTCCAGTGGAAAGCTGCAAGTGATAATATGGTAAAAGTTGATTTATTTGTAGGGGCTTATGAAATATATGCAATGCTCTCATGGAATTTAAAGAGGATGTTGGGATAGGCCAGAGATATTAGCCATTTCTAGATCCTTCTAGACCAGGCCTCGACAAACCCCAGGAGCCAGGTCGCAATTGCGACTAAAAATGCTGTCCTGGCGCCGGGGTTTTGATACGGCAAACAGTCCCGCCTGGCAAGTAGCGTTGAGTTCTGGCTCTTTCCCCTCCTTTCATCGGCTTCTGCAGCTTCACACATCATTATCAGTGCTGCCTCTGCACATTGGTTGCAGGAGGTGAAGCTGCTCCTCTCTCCTCCCTGGGCTCCAGCGGAGTTCTCTGTTACAGCTGCCTATGTGATGATTCCTGTGGCTCCTCAATGGGCTGCAGATATCCTGATTCTGGACAAGTGGTCACTAATTAGGTTAATGTTTTGGTTTTTATAAAAGAGCTTTAATCCCCCTGCCCTGTGCTGTTTGCTGAGCCCCATCCTTCACCATCACTGAAGGCTCAGTACTGATTTTATAACAGCCATAAATCAGCCTAAGCAAACACATGGGACTCCTGTAATGTAATAAGGTGTCCAGAGGAGCTGTCAGAGCTAAGCTAGACCAAATTAGGACATACAGCAGTTAACCCTAAGGCTAGGGTCAGACGAGCGTGATTTCTACGGACTCTATGTCCGTGCACACTGACGTACGTCAGTACGGAAGACGCAGTAGTGGCCAGACAGTCCGTTTTTTTCACTGACGTATATATTTTGACGGATGTAGGAGGGAAAATAAATTAGAAAGCAAAACCATTTTGTCCGTGAAAAATGCTGGACGTATAAATGCAGTCCGTCTGACCACGTTCCATCACTCACACACAAAGCTATGCGGACGTTGCGGACGCAGCGCACTTTGTGCGGCCGTTCTAGCGGTTGTACGTTCTTGCCTGCCTTGCGTCCGTGGGCCGCGGCCGTTGTGCGTCCGCAGTTCAGTGCGGATGTACTTCATGTAACGGGCTCCGATGGGCTTCCTGTTATGCTATCACGGACGTACTTTTAGGCGCAATCACGGACGTGAACACTACGCTCGTCTGACAGCAGCCTTAAAGCTCTGTCCTGAGAGCTCAGGATCACTGAACCCACAGAGCAGAAAAATATCTTCCACAGCTGTGTGCAGAACCCCCTGTACACACAACCAAGGAACAAGGGAGGGGCGGGGGCTTACAATAAGCAATACATTAAAATATGGTAAATTACAATTCTATGAATGTACATTTTATTATGTCTATACATGTGCTGCCAAAAAGTAAATGGGAAAAAAAAATTACAGTGGTGCAAAACTCAAAGCATAACTACTCCAAGCCCACCACACTAATCCAACAAATGAGAAAAAAAGCTACACGCCTAAAGCAAAATATTATCACATGTTCTTTTAAAATACACACACACACACACAATTCCATGTGACCAACGCAGTCCACAGTATGCTAAAAAATACACAGCACGGGGGGCGTGGCCGGACGTTGCAGCGCGCGGTCACATGTAAGGGAAGCTCCTGAGACCGGCGCTGAACTTTCATTTCTAGCGGCTAAAACACAGCAACCTCGGGGCTGAAAACTCACCCACAGGTGGGTGACACCTCCTAGCTCCCAGATGGCACCTCCTAAGGCGCAGCGGACGTTTGAACCGCTAAAACCGGGGAAAAAAGACCGGGTTCGTGAGGCCCAAGATGGCGGATCTCCCTCTTCTGTTTCCTCTTTTACAATGGAGGCAGCTGTGGTGGGCCCACCCTGCATGTCTGACACTTCACCACCTTCGGAAAGCAGACTTCATGCCATGCTGCAAGAACTCCGTTCTACCATCCAAACGGATATTAAAGAGGCGCTGCAGGAGCTGAGGCGCGATGTACAAGACCTGGGTGAGCGGACCGATTCTTTGGAGTCTAAAGCAGATGACTTATGTTTAGCTCACAATGACCTGGTGGACCGTCATATAGCTTTGCAAGCAGCACACGACACCATGGCATCGAAATTAGCCGATATGGAAGACCGTTCACAGCGCAATAATGTACGGATCCGGGGCATTCCGGAGGCAGTAGCTCCTGCTGACCTCCAGCCTTATATTATGGAGCTTTTCCAGATCCTGGTACCAGCATACTTGCCGCAAGATTTTCTGATGGATCGGGCACACAGATTGCCGCGTGCCAAAAATCTGCCGCCCTCAGCTTCCAGAGATGTGCTAGTCCGGGTGCATTTTTTCCACGTTAAAGAAGCGTTAATGAGAGCGTCGAGGAAATCCATGCCTCTACCCTCTCCATATGCCGAAGTTTCTTTCTATGCGGACCTGTCGACAGCTACCATGACTAAAAGGAGGGAATTCTCGTCTTTCACCAAAATCGTACGTGACCACAACATGGCGTATCGTTGGGGATTTCCCACAAAGATCCTGTTATGGCGGGAAGGAGCTTTGCACGTCATTCCAGATCACCTCGCTGGCATGCGTTTGCTGACGGAATGGAAGGTGGTGTCGGAGTTTACTCCCCCTCGTGTGGAATCGTCTTCGCCGCTGAAAGTTTCTCCGGTGTGGCACCTGATCCGGCCTAACTGAGATGCTATGGTCTTGCATTTTCTTGCTTTGGGCGTGCTTTTCTTTATTTTTTCCTTTTTCCGCCAGGTTGTCTTAAATCTACTCGGACAATTGAATCTCTCTCACGTCTGCAGGAGTCAACCCTTCTGATCTACCTTGAGAGTGGCGCTTCTGGGTAATGTTCCTTCGCTTGGTTAACCCCGAGGCCTTCCAATGGCCTGTATATTGGCGCAGTCTCCTCCGTGTAGAGTTGGGACTGCTGTTTTCCCCTACGGGAGTTTTTTCTTGAACGTGTTTCTTCTAATTATACCATTCTACTGTGTTGATTGACTCCACTCAGCTGCATTCATGGAGTGCAGTTTTTTTTTTTCTCGTACTTGGTACGGGTTTTCTTTTCTTTATTCTTTTCTTTTTTTTTCTTTTAATTAACTTTTTTCTGGTTCAACTTATGTATGTAAAGTATGTATTGTATGTATTGTTTGTTTATTTGGTATGCACTACGCTATATCATTCCAGGTATTACTGTAAGCGGAGGAGTCCCCCCATCCTCCCACGGAGGTTGTGTGTCATGTCTGCAACGAGATCTAGACAGATGGTCGTAATTGACGATGAGTAAACCTCACTTCCAAATTTATTCCTTAAATGTTCGGGGCTTGAATACTCCGTACAAGCGACATGCTTCATTTCGTGACCTACATAAGTCCCAACCTGCTATTGTATGTTTGCAAGAGACTCATTTCTGTAAGAGACGTCCGCCGTTTCTGAAGTCACGCATGTATACTGATGCATATCATTCCACTGCCCAGACAAAATCTAAAGGTGTCTCGATCCTGTTCCATAGAGACTGGACCTTTGTGTGTTCGGCTCAGTATGTTGATCCATTGGGTCGCCTGGTAATCCTGGTGGGCATGCTGAACGAATTACCTATCACTATAGCCAATCTTTATCTTCCTAATGACAACCCAGTTTCTTATCTTCGAAAAGCTTATGGTAGAGTGAGGAAAATGTCTAGTGGTACGATGTTTCTATGTGGGGATTTTAACTGCACTCCTGATCCCGACGTTGATACCCAATCAGGCCAACACCGCTCCCACACCCGCTCCTCCCCATCCTCTAGCAAACAATTACGGGAATTTATGCATTCGTTTGAATTATATGATACTTGGAGGATATGTCATCCTGATACACGTGATTACACTTTTTTTTCTCATGTTCATTCCTCATACAGTAGAATTGACTTGTGTTTGATTCATAGTTCGGCTTTGTCCCGCCTAATGGAGGCGTCCATCGGCGTTATCACGTGGTCTGACCATGCTCCGCTTACGCTTACCTTTGAAGCGGCTTTTCCGCCGAGGGATATGGGGAACTGGAGACTCAATGACTCGCTTATTGTGAATGGGGATGACGTGACAAAAACGCTACAACTCCTTCGGGAGTACTTTACGGCGAACATGACTGAGGATGTTGCAACGTCGTCGGTTTGGTTGGCCCACAAAGCGGTTCTGCGGGGACACTTTATACAGAAAGGAGCGCAGCGTAAGAGAAGTTTTAACGCTCAGACAAATGCCCTCATACAACGAATCACTGTATTGGAAACCCAGAATAAATCCTCTCCTGCCCCAGATATTTCAGCTCAATTGATTTTACAGCGCCGTGAGTTGGAGCATCTTTTGCTCCAGGTCACGGCACGCTCAATTAGACGGCTTAATTATGCTCATTATACCCAGGGGAATAAACCGGGGAAATTGCTGGCGTCTAAACTGAAAGCAAAACGAATGCAAACCAACATACCGTACCTATTGGGTGCTAATAACGTAAAAATTTATAACCCAGCCCTTATCACTGACGAATTCGCACGCTACTACGCCTCCTTGTACAACCTAGGAATAGACCACACCGTGCCGTCCCCTGCACCGGGCGACATAGCTCTCTTTCTCCAGATGGTTAATCTCCCCTCTATCTCTTCCTCTCAATCCGCGGGTTTACTTGCTGCGTTTACAGAGGAGGAGGTACATAAGGCCATTAAGGCACTTCCGAAAAATAAAGCTCCGGGCCCCGACGGTTTTACAAATCTGTATTACCAAAAGTTTGCTCCGTCTCTAGTCCCGACTCTCACCCTGGTTTTTAATGACATTAAAAATACTGGCATTATCCCTCCGGAGATGCTGCAAGCGACTGTAGTGACCCTGCCTAAACCCGGTAAACCCCCGTCGCATTGCGCCAACTTCCGCCCCATATCCCTGTTGAATGTAGATGCAAAATTGTATGCTAAATTATTAGCTAACAGACTGGCCCCTCTACTTCCCTCCTTGATTGCGAATGAACAAACTGGCTTTGTCCCCGGACGCCAGACATGTGACAACACCCGACGTTTTTATGACATAATTGACTTAGCTCATAGAACTAATACCTCTGGACTCCTGCTGGCATTGGACGCTGAAAAGGCGTTTGACCGCCTGCACTGGGGGTATATGCGGACGGTGTTGCTGCGGTTTGGTTTCCCGGAACATTTTGTGAATAGTATTATGGCCCTTTACTCAGCTCCGTCGGCGAACGTTTTGGCTTCAGGGTTTTTATCCTCCCCCTTTCACATAACCAACGGCACCCGACAGGGTTGCCCACTATCCCCGTTGATATTCATTCTGGCCCTAGAACCCCTGGCGTTGCAGATTAAAACCTCCCCGGCAATCAAGGGTTTATCGACCCCGAATGGGGAGCATAAATTGGCACTATTTGCGGACGACATACTGCTCTTCCTGACCTCGCCGGAGACTTCACTCCCGCCCCTGTTTGACATCCTTGATAAATTTGGCGCGTTATCTTATTACAAAAATAATATGAGTAAAACACAAGCTCTCTCCATAAATATGGCTGCTTCCTCCCTTAGCTCTATGCGTAGTAAGTACCCTTTTGATTGGCGCTCTACTTCTTTAAAATACTTGGGTATCTCCCTATCTAAATCGCGAGGTACCATCCTTAAGGAAAATTTCACGCCATTATTGACCTCCATAGAGACACAGCTCTCTAATTGGAGTACAAACGATTCCTCTTGGCTGGGCCGCATGGCGGCCATAAAGATGTGCATCTTACCCCAAATTTTATACTATTTCAGGAATATCCCTGTTTTTATTCCGGCGCAATTATTGCTCCGGCTGCAAAAGTTACTCCATGCACATATTTGGAAGGGGAAACCCCCTCGAGTGTCAGCTTCCACAGTCACCAGGCCGCGACGTAATGGAGGGTTGGGGTTTCTGGACTTACACTCTTATTATAAAGCAGCCTTACTAGCCCAACTGTTATCATCAATGCACTTGAGAGAACCACCACTATGGTTACTACTGGAGAATGCCATGATTTTCCCATATAAACTCCATGACTTGATGTGGCTTCCATTTCTGCCGAAGAACAGTACCACAGGTCTGCTGCCCGCTTCAATGCTTTCTCTTATGTCTTGGCGCCTGTGGGGTCGCTCCTTGGTACGACCTTATGATCTACTATGCCTTGCTCCCCTAAGAGTATTGTGTCGTTCTATCCCTGACTTAAACTTGGACTCTTGGTTCTGGCGCGGTTTGACTCATGTTTGGCAGCTCTTTACGCCCAACTCCCTGAAATCCTTCCCTGATTTGGTACAGGAATTTGCCATCTCACCGAGTGATTGCTTTACGTACCTTCGGGTGAAACATGCTTTGACCCAGAGGGGCCTAACCTCTTTTAATGAAGCAAATCTTTCAGCCTTTCATAAACTATGTATGGGACGGAAATGTCACATGAAACCGTTGTCTCTGTGTTATAATAGCCTCCTAACCCCAACCCCACCTAAGAAATTACCCTATATGGTTAAATGGGAAAAAGACTTGGCTTTAACTATTTCCATAGAGGATTGGTCATACGCCATGGACACGATATTTAAATACTCTAGAAGCACCAACCTACGTGAGGCCCACATCAAATTGCTGTGTAGATGGTATTTAACTCCTAATCGATTGGCCCATATCTCAGGGACTTTGGGCTTATGTTGGAGGTGTCTCACCGGTCCTGGCTCTCTCTTACATACGTTTCGGCTATGTCCTATTCTGGGGGGATATTGGGAAAAGTTAAGTAGATTGATTTCCCATTGTACTATGCTTACGCTCCCAATCTGCCCGAAAATGTACCTCTTGCATCTTTTACCCGTTAACATTCAGACCCGTCATAGGAGGTTTATTTCCATGGTACTTGGGACAGCTAAAATAGTTATAGCAAGACATTGGCGTTCTTCCGTCTGCCCCTCTATGAGGGAGGTTATGTTTGCCCTCGAAAATGTTTTTAAATATGAGGAAATGTTCCACACAGCGAATAATTCTATATGCCAACTTGATGAAACGTGGGAGGGATGGAGGGTGTTTGTCGATTCTGGACTTTTGATATAAGGTTCCTCGATATGTAAGACTGTAGTGCTGCCATGTTGTATGTTTTATGTTTTATTTTAGTTTAGGAATTTATATTTTTATTGGAAAATGGAGTCTGCACAATCGACCCCTTTCCAGAGTTCAATGATAATTCATTTGAATTGTATTGTTTATTGCCAATGTTGCAAATCTATGTCTCTTCCTTTTGATGCTTTCTTTATTTGCATGTTTGTACCATTCATGTGTGCACTCCAATAAAAATCTTTATATGAAAAAAAAAAAAAAATACACAGCACTTTGTATTATTGTATTAAAGTATATAGAGGTGCAAGAAAATCACTATTATTGGAAAAAGCCATGCGCACACTCACTGAGAGAATAGCATTATCTGCCTTTCTCAAGCGTTGCTTTATTATATCTCTGTATATAGTTTATGTTAAGATAACACAATTACAAGCTTTTCTGCATTTTTATTAGCATACTGCGGATTGCTTTGCTCAACGCTTTGCTATGTTATATTGCTCACCATATGATTTATATTTTATATCTGAGGGCTGGTGTGTGTATATATTTATATATGTGGTCAGGGTGTGCAGTGGGTAATTGTGGTGTCTAGCCATACATTTCAATATTATCATAAATGGGATAGCTTGTCTACAAAATCCGAAATTATTTATTGGAAAGCGGTCACATGACATTAAATAAACTTATCAGTGAGTACCTTGGGGGGGAAGGTATCGGTACTCAGTCTTTAAAAAAATAATAAATGTTATTGGTGTATCTTTTAGTTGTTAAAAGTAAAGCTTTATTAACCCTTTTGCTGCTGAGGCAATTTTTACCGGTTTTGCTCATCATGTTTAAACGTGTTTTGAAGGCTTATTTTAGTATATGACCCCAGACATATTATATATCGTTCTTTCCGTCAGACTCGGCAGATTCATAATATGTCATTATTATATGTATACGTCATGACCTGTCTGTATATTATAACAAAAAATGCAATAAAATATGAATTTTCAATAATTTACAACGTGTAAAGTGTTTTTTTTCACATTTTAACATGCGAGCAATTGCGGTTATATTTTGTATGGGGTGCGCTTGTTAAAAAAATTAGAGATGGGGTCTCGTTACATTTTTTTTTGGGGGACATTACGCGATTTTTAACAAACGCACCGCATACAAAAATCGTTAGTACAGCATCATTGTTCACATTATAATTGAAATGGGAACAATATTGCTGCATTAACGAACCAAAAAAAAGAACAGAAAACTTGTTTATTTTTTTTTATAATTTTGTTTTTAAAATAATTATTATTTTTTTTTTTTTTATTTTTTTAAAAACCTTTTTCATATTCATGTTTGGTATCGTTGAAACGGCCATGCTCAGGCCGATCCAACAATATCAAACTTTAACCCCTAACTGCCACGGATCGGGAGATAGGGGGTTCATTGGAACCCCCTATCTCCACCATTGGTGGCAGTTAGGGGTTAACTCCAGGACTGGCGTCATCGTGCTATGCAGGGGGCCTTCTCCGGAAGCTTGGCTGACATCCAAGATGTCGACCAGCTCCGGGAAAGGATCACGAACCGGCGCTTTTCGGCGCCGATTCGTGATCCGGCCCCCATGGGGTTAATTCCAGGTACCATTAGGAAGGGCAGGCTGTGCCCTTCCAAACGGTGCCTGGTATAACCCCCTACATGCCGGCGATCGGGAGGGAGAGAGGTCCGAAGGACCTACCACCCCTCCCTTTCAGGCGCCTCCTCCACACATGCGTGGGGGCGCCTGAATTAGATGTCATCGCGCCGCCGCGATGACATCTAATTAAGGCGGCGGCGGTTCCGGGTGCTGGGCTGACATCGAGGATGTCAGCCCGCACCTGGGGGCACAGCGATCGGCCGGGACCCGGCCGATCGCTGGCCCCAAAGGGAGGACGCGCAAAGCGCGTCCTCCGCAAGGAACGCTACCTGCGGGTGGACGCGCTGAGCGCGTCCTCCGCAGCGAAAGGGTTAATCTGAAGAAAAACCTGGCTCCTAACTTTTGTAGCTGGCTCCTAGAATCAAAGCAAATTTGTCGAGCCGTGTTCTAAACATCACTGTGGAAGTGTCACACTATAGGGAAAATAACAACCTATGAATAGAACCACCATTATAAATTACCTGCTTGGTATGCAGAGGAAGAAAAAAAATGAAATAAAGGAAAAAAAAGACTAAATAAATGCAGAAATAATAAATAAACAAAACCCGTAAATTATGTAATTTTGTCCCTGTCTCCCAGACGGTCTCCTAAAGCAGATGGCAAACCTTACACCTCCATTCCCATTGAGCTGAGGGTCAACCAAGCAGGAAACAAAAATTCCAAATAATAATAATAAAATGTAAATGTTTTATTTTAGACAAAAAAGTAGCAATAAAAAAATTCAATTGATACAATTAATAATTTTATTATTGATTTTGTTGATTGATTTTTTTATTGCAATTTTTTATTGCAATTTTTTGTCTAAATAAAATATTTATATTTTACTATTATTTGGAATCTCTACCATCTTCTGGAGGAGACTGGCTGGGAGGCAGAGAAAAAATTCTTTCTTTCTTTCGTAGGTAATTTGTATTGGTGGTTTTATCCATAGGTTTCTATTCTCCCTATAGTGTGATACTTCTGCGTTTGTGGGATCTGCCAAGAATCCCATTGGGGTTAGCTTTTAATTAAGTAGCAATGTCCAAATCTATAGGGGTTATTCAAAGAGAGACGAAAATTGCACCAGAAGGTGAATTTTCCCATACGGTGCAATTTCGTGGCCATTCGGCTATTCAAAAAGCTAGCAGTTTGCCACATTTTGGCAAATTGCCAGCGAAATACAGTTTTCCTCAGGCGAATAGGTTTCAATGTTAAAAATATTCCCCGTTTTTATAAAATATTTATTAAACTGTTTATTATTTTAATTTGCAGCACAAAGTCTCTTTATTTATTCTTTAGACATTTATCAGAGTTTTATGGGCAAAATGTTTTTCCCGTACTTTTCTTAAATGGCGTTATTTTTTCCGTCACATTTTTTTTCTTTTTATTATTGATAAGACCTTATATATTAATTCCAGGCATTTTCGTGCATCTGTTTTTTTGCAGACAGCTTTTAAATTTTTTTTATTTTTTTTTACCTGTTGGTTGGATTGTCGGCTTTTTTCAGGAACTGGTTGACGCTTTGCTTTGCGGTTTGCGGGCTTTTTTTGGATGCGTTCTGCGTTTTTTGTGGTGGATTGTCGGTTGTGTTTGGCATTTTTTCGCCAACTTATCAGATCGATCCGATGGTTTTTCGGCTGTTTTGCGGTGGTTTATTGGATGTGTTCAACAGCTTGTTCTCTGCACTTTGGGGAATCTGTGGTGAATGCTGAATTCACCGCAGGGTCAGCGAATTGAACTAGCTGAAATGCAGGGAAAGGGGGGTGGGGGACAAATTTTTGGTGAAATTTTGGTGCTCTTTGAATAACCCTGTTAATTTATATATCACTGTGGAAGGACTGGATCTTCTTGATCTACTCCATTTTAAAACTTAAATAGCACTGGATTTAGTTTGTTGGACTTCAGAGAACTATGGTGGATTCAAAGAGGGGGCTCTAGAGTCAGTGATGCCTCAGGCAAAACTCAACTGTGAGGTCCTATTATTGTGAAAAAAATGCAGATTTTACCTCAAGAAACCTACAGGGTTATTCAAAGAGATTCGTAAAGTAACCGCACGTTCGGTGACTTTTCGTTCTCTTCAATTCAGTTCCTTTTGCCGATCCCATTTCAGTGACCCTGCGGTGTATTCAGCAAGCACCACAGGGCCCCCGATTTGCAGGGAAAAGATGCTGCAAACCCGATGAAAACTCACCGCAAAACCTGACAAATGCACGCCGAAAACCCCCAAAAACATCTGGATTAACCTGCCGAAAACCATGGAAAAACCCGAGCAGGAGCCGATCACATGCAGCGAAGCCTCCGGAGAAAGCCGAGACCCCAGACAGAGTGAAGTGAATAAATTAGAAAAACAGTTTGCATGAATGTTTGAAAAGTGAAACGCTGTTTGCAAAGAAACTACTGAGCGAAAATGTCTGAAATTTACATATGAGGTCCAGGGAATGCCAATAAAGAGGGCTGTTACAGAAAAAATAAGTAAACTTAAAAAACAATCGGACTTTAAAAAAAATCAAAAAAAAATCAGAAAAAATGCTTGAAATATCCTACAAAATCTATAAATAAAGAGACTCTTTACTGCAGAATTTTATAATGAACGGTTTATTAGATATTGAATTAAAACGGGAATATTTTTAACATTGAAGCCTATGGGATTCTCCTGACTAAACCTGTCGAATTAAACCACCGAATGGCAGGGCATTAGGGGAACCTTTCACTGCTGGTTTGTGTTCTCTGAATATCCGAAGCAGTGCTCTTTCATGGGGATTTCACTGCCCTCGAACGGGGACCGAACAGGCACCGTATGTTCAGGCAATTCGCCAGGATTTGGCGAATTGCCTGCTCTCTGGATAGCCGAATGGCCAAGAAAGGTAATCGAACGCTGATTTTCAGCATTCGGTTACCTTTCTCAAGCAATTCGGATCTCTTTGAATAACCCTGCTATTAAATTAATGAAAGCTCAGAAAGCTGTCCTGGCAGATCGGTGTATGTAGGAGCATGTTTGTGTGGTATGCCAGTGCTCCCATGAACATGCGCATACTGAAATGCTACCCAAACCCCATCATACAAGGCTCATGTTTGTGTGAAGCCTTAGGCAACTCCTTCCTTGGCCTAATTACAAAGCTGCCTCTGTGGATTTAGTATGGTCAATCTACGATGATTTCACTATTTAGGGAATTTTCTCCATAGTTCTCCATACTTTTCCAGATTCTTTTCAATATAGTTTCTGCATAATTCTCAGTGTACTTATAAATGGGGTTTCCACCAGTGTTACAGTTGAAGTTGTGTAGTGTAATTCCTACCCTTGTTTTCATTAGTTCGCCACCGTAAAAATCACCAAGAATATTCAACTGTGTTGCAAATTACAGTAAAACAACACTAAATGGAGAACAGCTGCAATTTATTAATTTTAGAGAGGAATAAAGGGGTTACTCAGTGAGGGGTGAATTTGCCACCAAACTGCACCGAATAATTAATTTAACTGTACGGTGCAATTTCGTTGCAGTTTGTCTATTCACCAAGCTGTCAATTTGCCAAATAATGGCAAATTGACAGTGAAATAGTTTGCCCCATAGAGAAGTATTGGTTAATCTATTCAGAGAACGCTGAACTGCACCGAAGTGTCAGTGAAATGCCCTGATTTTCTGTGATTCAGTTTGACAGGTTTAAACAGACGAATCCCATAGGATACAATGTGAAAAAGTATTAACGTTTTTTTATTAAACCGTTTATTCTTTTCATTTTCAGCAAAAAAAAATAGTATTTTTTTGACGAAATTTTGGATTCTCAATTTTTTTTTTAAACCCTCTTTTTTTAAATTCTGTACCAGACTTTTTTTATTATTTTTTAAAAGACCTTTTTCATTATTCACACATTTTCAAGCATTTTTATTGGTTTAAACACTTATTAGAATAGTAGAGTTCCATTTTTTGTTTTTTGTCTGCAGTTCGGCAGTCTTTGGCTGTTTTCGGAGACTCCATCTACAGCGCTATTCGGTGACCCTTTGGTGAATAGTGAATTCACCACAGGGTTTGGAGAAGTGGAATCACCGAAGTGCGCCAAATTACAAAGCACCTAAATTTCACTGAAATTTTGGTGCTTTCTGAATAACCCCTTAAGAGTGGTACCTTTGTTTAATGTTGCTCACCTTTGATTGCATTATTGTCTCCTAGTTCACTGCAGTTGCAACAATGGTGAGCTTTGCTGTTGTTTGCAACTAAAATGAATTTCACAACATTAGCTAGTGAACAAGTCCTTAAGCGTTGCCTATTTATAAGTTTTGCTTGAGTTACTGTATTTTTACATTATTTCTATCTGCAATAAAAAATGTTTGACAACTGTTTAATTCTGAACAGTATGTAGATTGGAGAGAGGCAGCTCTTTAATGACAGACTGAGCTTTATTATGATGCTACCAGCATATGTTTCACAAATATTCCAAATCTATGCATTTTTGTCTTGTAAGATTCATAAAATATGTCATAAGATGATTAGTTTAAGGTAAAACAGTTATACTGTATATCTAATACATTCTAATGACAAGTTCCGGATTTTTATTGTATCACTAGTGACCCCAAGTGGCAGCTGAAATAATTTACTCAATTCACAGCTTTTGTTGACCCTTTGAAATCTTAAGGGTCTATTCACTAAGCACCGAACTTGCCATCGAATGGCTCCAAACGGTGAATGTCACAGTTTGGTACAATTTCGGGGCAGGTCATCTATTCACCAAGCTGTCAGTTTGCCAAATGCAGGCGAATTGACGACAAAATATGGTGCAGTTTGGCGGTCTTTTATGGCAGCGAAATTATCTCATAAAGAAGTAATGGTTTGTCTATTCACAGAATGTCGAACTGCACCGAAATGTTGACAAAATTACCTGTTTTTTCAGTGTTTCAGTTCGTCAGATATAAACAGCCGAATCCCATAGGAACGTAAATGTAATATCTTTTTTAACCCCTTCACTGCTGAGCCATTTCACCTCTGTGTGCTGAACTCATTTTTATCAGTTTTGCTCCTCATGTTTAAATGGGATTTGAAGACACGTTATATTATATGACCCAGACATATTATATAGCCTTTTTTTTGCAGACTCGACAGATTCATAATATATCATTATTATATGTATATGTCATGCCCTATCTGAATGTTATAACAAAAAATGCAATAAAATTCGAATTTCCAATAATCTACAGCGTGTAAAATGTTTTTTTTTTTCACATATTTTCATCTGAGCCTTTGCGGTTATATATTCTACAAGGTGGAAAGCCTTCCCAGAGGGCAGTCTATTGTGGATATACTGCCCCAGCTCATGGATATACTGCCCCAGCTCGTGGATATATGCCCCAGCTTGTGGATATATGCCCCAGCTCGTGGATACTGCCCCAGCTCGTGGATACTGCCCCAGCACGTGGATGTACTGCCCCAGCTCGTGGATATTGCCCCAGCACGTGGATACTGCCCCAGCTCGTGGATATATGCCCTAGCTCGTGGATATACTGCCCCAGCACGTGGATATACTGCCCCAGCATGTGGATATATGCCCCAGCACGTGGATATACTGCCCTAGCACGTGGATATATGCCCCAGCACGTGGATATACTGCCCCAGCTCGTAGATATACTGCCCCAGCTCGTGGATACTGCCCCAGCTCGTGGATACTGCCCCAGCACGTGGATATACTGCCCCAGCTCGTGGATATAGCCCCAGCACGTGGATACTGCCCCAGCTCGTGGATATTTGGCCCCCACCTCTCATGGCTATATGCCCCCCAGCTCAGACCCCAGACCAGACATGGGGCGGCTGTTCGAATGCTCTATCGGCATTTGGACAGCTGCCCCATGAGCTCCTCATACTTACCTTCCCGAGCGGCGAAGTGAAAGTTTCCCCGCTTCCAGTCGTTGAAGGACCCAAGCCGCGGTCACGTGACCGCGGCTTGGGTCCTTCAAAGAGCGGAAGCAAGGGAACTTTCCCTTCGCCGCTCGGGGGTTGGATGCGCGCGGCAGCCGGGTAGAACTGCGAGCGCAGCCTCTACCCGGCTGCTGTGTGCATCTTGTAACCGCCGCGGCGAGCGCACAGCCGGCTCGTGCCGCAGCGGTTGCATGCGCGCGCAACCAACCGCCGCTGGTTGTGCGCGCATGCGCAGAGTAAGGCTTGGCGACGGACACGCCAAGCCTTACTCAGTTATATTATAGATGGGGTGCACTTGTTAAAAAAAATTTAGACCTGGGAACCTGTTACTTTTTTGTCGGAGAAATTACGTGATTTTAGCTAAACCCTCCAAAAAATAGTTAGCACAGCATCATTGCTCACATTATAATTGAAATGTGAACAATAGAGCTGTATTAATAAAAAACACAGGTTTTTTATTTATTTTATTTTTTATTATAATTTTTATTTATTTTTTGTTTATTTTTAACTTGGTCATGTTTGGTATCTTTAAAAATTTCATTCTCTGGCCTTTCCAATGATACCAAGGATTAACCTCTGGCTGCCATGTTTTTTGGAGATAAGGGATCCAAATGATCCTTGGCAGCTAGAGGTTAATGCTCACAGTGATGTCATCGCGCCATGCGTGATGATGTCAGTGGGTGGGAAATGGCCCCCGAGGCTTGGCTGACATCCATGAAGTCAGCCACCTCCAAGAGAGGTCCGAATGGCGCCGGATCGTGGACCGACACCTCAGGGGTTAAAGAGAGGCAGCGCTGCAATGGGCAGACTCTGCCCTTTTCAGTGGTGGAGGGAGAGAGTTCCGAAGGGACCGCTCCCTCCTTTCAGTTGCTCTTCTGGCTTTGCTGGGGCTATTACAAAAAAATTAAAAAAATTGAATTTCCATACAGATTTCAATAATTTACAGCGTGTAAAATGATTTTTTTCCCCACATTTTATTATCCGAACCTTTGTGGTTATGTATTCTATAGGGTACTCTTGTTAAAAAAATTAGAAATGAGAACCAGTTACTGTATTTTTCTGAGAAAATACGCAATTTTAACTAAAACTGAAAAAAAATATTTTTTTTCATTGTGGCAAATTAGAAGGTGAGTTTGTGCAGCTTCAGTGTTCACATTATAATTTAAGCGTGAACAATAGTGCTACGTTATAAAAAAAAACGGACACCTTTATTTTTATTAATTAATTTATTTTTACATATAACCTGGCCACGTATGTTACCAAACATGACCCTCTCGCTGCCACCTACCGGGAGATGCAGCATAAAAGCGGTGGTCTGAATTTCTTGAAGTCAGACCACCACCCGACCCCAGATACTCAGGTGAGCATATGTATTAACAAAAGGACATACCAGGTATGTCCTTGGTCGTTAAGGGGTTAAACACCTATTAGGAGAGTTCCGTTTTTTGGGGGGTTTTTTGCAGTTCGGTGGAATTCGAAAAAGACCTCTTCGGTGCAAATTATTGCTCTTCGGTGATATTCACCAATTTTTTTGGATGCACTATGGTGCACATTTGGTGAATAGTGAATTCACAGAAATGTCGGCGAAATGGAATCGCTGAAGTGTACCAAACTGCACCGAATTGAAAGGTGTAGTAGTAGTGGAAGCATATGCAATAAATACAAAGGTGATACAGATTCAAAATAGAGTTCAGTAGCATTTCCTAATATGCTTGCTGTAATAATATATTTGTCAGCAAGGAGAGTTCAAATGTTTATATTCTTCAAAGAGTAACTTGTAAGCAGCTCTTCATGGTCTGGTTGTTTGTTTAAAAAAGCAAAAAAGATGATACAATGATGTTATTTTGCTTTTGCATATTGAAAGCAGTTAAAATGTGTCACTAGATGGAGCTATACGAACAGAGAAAAAAGAGCTTAAACGATCATTTAACATTTACAAAAAAGTCATGAAAACACATAAATTTGGATTTACAAATATCCATCTGGTACAAACAAATATATAATAAACATTTTGAAATATCATACATTGCCTAACCTAACTATAACAAATCTTAGCCCACAACATAAATAAATACAGTCAGGTCCAGAAATATTGGGACATCAACATAATTCTAACATCTTTGGCTCTATTCACCACCACAATGGAGTTGGAATGAAACAAACACAATGTACTTTAACTGCAGACTGTCAGCTTTAATTTGAGGGTATGTACATCCAACTCAGGTGAACGGTGTAGGATTTACAGCTGTTTGCAGATGTGCCTCCCACTTGTTAAGGGACCAAAAGTAATGGGACAGAATAATAATCATAAATCAAACTTTCCCTTCTTAATACTTGATTGCAAATCCTTTGCAGTCAATCACAGCCTGAAGTCTGGAATGCATGGACATCACCAGACGCTGGGTTTCATCCCTGGTGATGCTCTGCCAGGCCTCTACTGCAACGGTCTTCAGTTCCTGCTTGTTCTTGGGGCATTTTCCCTTCAGTTTTGTCTTCAGCAAGTGAAATGCATGCTCAATGGGATTCAGATCAGGTGATTGACTTGGCCATTGCATAACATTCCACTTCTGTCCCTTCAAAAACTCATTGGTTGCTTTTGCAGTATGCTTTGGGTCATCGTCCATCTGCACTGTGAAGCGCCGTCCAATGAGTTCTGCAGCATTTGGCTGAATGTGAGCAGATAATATTGTCCGAAACACTTCAGAATTCATCCTGCTGCTTTTGTCAGCAGTCACATCATCAATAAATACAAGAGAACCAGTTCCATTGGCAGCCATACATGCCCACGCCATGACACTACCACCACCATGCTTCACTGATGAGGTGGTATGCTTAGGATCATGCGCAGTTCCTTTCCTTCGCCATACTCTTCTCTTCCCATCACTCTGGTACAAGTTGATCTTGGTCTCATCTGTCCATAGGATCTTGTTCCAGAACTGTGAAGGCTTTGTTAGGTGTTGTTTGGCAAACTCTTATCTGGCCTTCCTGTTTTTGAGGCTCACCAATGGTTTACATCTTGTGGTGAACCCTCTGTATTCACTCTGGTGAAGTCTTCTCTTGAATGTTGACTTTGACACACATACACCTACCTCCTGGAGAGTGTTCTTGATCTGGCCAACTGTTGTGAAGGGTGTTTTCTTCACCAGGGAAAGAATTCTTCGGTCATCCACCACAGTTGTTTTCCGTGGTCTCCCGGGTCGTTTGGTGTTGCTGAGCTCACCGGTGCGTTCCTTCTTTTTGAGAATGTTCCAAACAGTTGTTTTGGCCACACCTAATGTTCTTGCTATCTCTCTGATGGGTTTGTTTTGTTTCTTCAGCCTAATGATGGCTTGCTTCACTGATAGTAACAGGTCTTTGGATCTCATCTTGAGAGTTGACAGCAACAGATTCCAAATGCAAATAGCACACTTGAAATGAACTCTGGGCCTTTTATCTACACATTGTAATTGGGGTAATGAGGGAATATCACACACCTGGCCATGGAACAGCTGAGAAGCCAATTGTCCCATTACATTTGGTCCCTTAACAAGTGGGAGGCACATCTGCAAACTGCTGTAAGTCCTACACCATTCACCTGAGTTGGATGTACATACCCTCAAATTAAAGCTGACAGTCTGCAGTTAAAGCACATTGTGTTTGTTTCATTCCAACTCCATTGTGGTGGTGTATAGAGCCAAAGATGTTAGAATTGTGTCGATGTCCCAATATTTCTGGACCTGACTGTATATGAAAAGAAGCTTGGGCTTATTGCTAATAGCTATGCTGATATCATGTATCAATAACTATCATATTCTATGTAGGACATTATGTTACAATAACTGACATTATAAACAGCAAACCATTCTGTACACGGGAGAAGCTGACAGCTACTGTTCACACACATCCATGTTTGCAAATAGGTTGTCAAAACTGATCTGGCTATATTGAGGTGACCAGTGCTTGTGCGCACTGCTTACATAATATTTCCTTATTGCTATTTTATTGGAACATACTCCCCCTCCATATTCTCCTTATTGTCACCTACTTTGTGGATCTACCTCAATTGTGAAATGCTAATAAGAATATTAAGTATTAAGAGCAACAGTCAAGTTGAATAGGAAGGCATGGGAACGCAGTTCACCTACTGTATTTGCAGGAGGAATGGAGTTCCCATGTGACCCACACTCTGAGAGACATTTGTATACATTATTAATGTTTTCTTTAAATGCACATTATTTATTCTGATTTATTATGATTAACTAAAACTCAGCCCACTTGTATTTATGTGTGTCATATATCTATAATCAATTTGAGTGGGAGACTGTGGGTTAAGTGCGAGATGGCAGAAGCATTGTTGAGTTCCTACTCTTAAGGGATTATTCAAAGAGAGTCAAATTGGCCACCAAATTACACCGAACGATGAATTGTCCCGTACGGTGCAATTTCGTGGCAACACTGCTATTCTAAAAGCTGGCGAGTCACCAAATATTGGCGCATTGCCAGTGAAGTACAGTGTATATTCGGTGGCAGTGAAAATCCCCTTAGAGAAGAAACGGTTAATCTATTCAGAGAATGCTGAACAACACTGAAATGTTGGTGAAATGTCCAGATTTTCGGTGGTTTCATTCGACAGACGAATCCAATAGGTTTCAGTGTAAAACAAATTCCCTATTGTTATAATTTTTTTATTCAACTGTTTATTCTTTTCATTTTCAGCAAAAAGTATCTTTGTTAATCTATTTTTTTAATTTTTCAGGCAGTTTTCGTGATTTTTTTCAGAGAAATATTTTATTGTGTTCTTTAAAGGCGTTTTTTTAAAAAAAAATTCTATAACACACCTTTTTATTGTTATTCATAGGACTTTATACATTATTTACATGCATTCCTTTTTTTAAAAAACGCCTTTAAAAGTTGCGTTGTCCTTTCTTTGTTTGTTTACTTTATCCCTCTCCGGAGGCTAGCCAGCTTTTTTCGGCAGCGTTTGGCAGATCATCGGCTATGTTTGAGAGTTTGTTGGCGGCGTTTGGCGGTATATTGGATGCGTTTGATAGAGTTTTGGTGGAGTTTGGTGGTTTATCAACGTCATTCGGTGGGTACATCGTTCGGCGGATCCATTTGGTGTACTTTTGAGACCCTACTTATGACTAAGGCTAGGGTCAAACGAAAGCATTTTTACACGCGAACGTAAAGAAGTGCGTCCGAACGCATTGACGTATTTTTTCATGGAATACGCGAAAACGGTCATACGATGCGCATTTTTGTGCGTGATTTTTTACGGATCCAAACCAGGAAACTTTGCGTCTGGACGTTATGTTGGCCGGACACGAGCAGGGTCTGACGTCTCCAAATCACACACACACACCGCTATGCCGCTGCAGCGCACTCTGTACGTCCGTACTAGCGGTTCTGCGTTCTCGAAAAAATGCGTTCATTTTTCACTTGCGTTGCGCGGCCGGACTTTCGTGCGACCGTACTTCGTATATTGGCTGTCATTGCCCGTCATTTGCTGCTAGTGCGGCCGTGATTAAGTGCGCCTAAACGCACGTTAAAAGTGCGCTAGTCTGACCCCAGCCTAAAAGTAAGATCTGGAACTATAACATTAATTAAGCTTTTTTTAAAAAAATCCTTCCCAATAACTGGACAATATTATCTGGTATTATGTGGTTGAGCTGCTTGTGCAGATTGATTATATAATTTTTTGTTTGTGAGACCCAAACACTTTGTCTTCGTGTTAATATATTGGTCAGGCCTATCTCATTTGTGGCTTCTTTTTTTTTTTATGAAAAGTAGATGGAAACAGAGCTACTAGGGAAAGTAAACCGTTTAAAACAACGACAGACATGACACCTTCATTGCTACAATTATATCAATATAAGAAATTATATATATATATATACTGTATATATATTTATATACAAAAGTCTAGAAGGGGGAAATAGCACTCAGTCTCAATGTATGAATTCCTCACTAATCTCCAAATACACCCCAGCCCGCTGCCTAAGGTCAAACAGTGACCTTCGCTTAGCTTCTCTCCGCATCACCTCTTCCATGATAGACTGCAGGATTTCTCACGCGCAGCCCCCACTCTCTGGAACGCTCTCCTCGTACTGTCAGACTTTCCCCTAACTTCTCTTCCTTCAAACGCTCCCTGAAAACATTCCTATTTAGGGAAGCCTACCACCCAACTCACTGACACAACCATCAATCACTTTCACCTTACAGTCCTCTCCTCCTGTTTCCAACCCCAACCCTCCCAGATTGTGAGTTCCTACGGGAATAGGGCCCTCATCTCCTCCTGTACTGTTTGTCAAATGTTGTTCAATGTATTGTAACCCTGTCTATACTGTGCTTATTGTACAGCGCTGCGGAATATGCTGGCGCTTTATAAATAAAGAATAATAATAAATAAAAGTGCATATAATAAAATAACTATAATAATAAAGCCACTAAACCAATACTGTGACAAATAATATTAATTATAACTATATTTCCCTCGTCAACCACATTCATTTACTATTAAAATTAAAAAAATGTAACGAATGAAGGAGTTCAGAGAATATAATTTATTTATTATTGCAGACATTTGGCAAACAAATACAATCTATTGGCTCACCCTTGCAAGCATAACTGGACCAATCTGTGCAAACCATTACATTTTTTTTCAAAAATGGTGTATTATTAAACAATGAGTGCAACAATGACATTGCATGCCGCACTGCCACCCACAAACATCACCATTCTCCTAGGGATCGTGAAGGGATGATACAGTTAACATATTCATTCCAATTATCACACAACAACACAACAGGAACCCACTGTTTTACTTCTAGAATGTAGCTAATGGTTTTCCCTCTGCAACTTATTTGCAATATGCAGTGACCATGCTTTTAATTATTCCTCATGAGGAGATGAATGAACACAATAAGGAGCTAAGGGAAACCATTCCTCCATTGCTTTACATTTCCTTTGTGAGTCATTATCTCTATCTTGACCTACCCATTTTAAGAATATACTATGTATCACATATTTTAGTCTTAAAATATTCCCAATTAACCCTTCGACATGACCGAGAACAGAAAGAACCATTAACTCCAGAAGTAGTGGTAACTATAATAAATGTAAGCTTACTGATAAATAAAAACAGAACAAACTGAAGAAGTGGTTGTTTAATTGTTATCCGTGCATATTTTATAATTACTGTTATATATGGAAAAATAAGAAATATATATAATGCCCAGGGGCATGTTTGTCTGGTCCCACAACACATATCGGTACACACATATTGCACACACAGTACAGCACAATGTACATATTGTGCACACAACACACACTGCACAGTCAGAATACAAAGGCACATATAGCTGCACACAAAGTACACATACACTGAATACACAATACACCACAGACCCAACATACACAGGTACATGCATCTTGCACACACAACACAGTGTGCACTCAGTTACATACACACAGCACATACAACATACACAACACTCACCACACACTCCACACAACAGAAAATAGCATACACACAAGCATACACCCACACAATCAATAACATACAAACCCTCACCCCCATGTCCTTTGCTTCCTTGCCCCTTCCTATTCTCTGTGCTCATATTTCCCACGTGCAAACCCAATCCTTCCCTGTGCTCCCCTAATTCTTTCCCATATCATTTATTTTCTGCTCTCCCCATTCCCTGTGTTTTCCTTTATCTGTAGTCCCTTCCTAGTGTTCCCCATCCTTCTTTCTACTCCCTCCATCCTTTTCTGATCTCTTACTTTTCTGTGATTCCCAATTCCCTGAGTTCTTCCTTCCCTTTATTCCCTTTCTCTGTGCTCTTCAAACCTTTTCTATACCACCCTCCCTGAACAAAACCATCCTTCCTTGTGCTCCACTGAAATAGTTTTTGTATTGGAGTTAGCCCACATCATGAATGAATCCTTCCCAGCGTCCCCCCCCCCATCCTTCACCATGCTCTGCCTTCCAGATGCCCTTCTATCCTTGCCTGTGCCAACCAGGAGGTGGTATTAGCAGGAAGAGGGTCGGTACTGTTGGACTCCATGGAGTAAAGGGTATTCCTAGCATTCCTATCCTACCTTCACCCAATAAAGTAGAGGAATGTGGCTGTTTTTCATGACAATGTCTTAAAAAAATTAGAAAGTTAAAAAATCCAGGATAGCAATTAAGCCTGTCATGGCATATTATTTTTAAAAGATCAGCTATAAAACCAAAAATGTGCAGGGAGTGCTTCATAAAACATATAGGGCTCTATCACCTCCTTCAAGCTAACACTAGTGCTCACTTTAGCACTAGCTTAATGGACGTGATAGCGCACCGCACACATCGCAGATGTGATTTGAACCCGCTTGCTCCGCCACAACCAGAGACTCGGACAGAAAGAGGGGGCCAACACGGATGACCACGATCAAGCGGAGAGACACTACTGTAACGTGAGTGATACAACGAACGCTGCTTTTCATCCATGTTATGAAAATTCATGTAGGCACTTAGAGACACCCAGAGGACCCAGGGTCCCCGAAGTCTGCTTAAGAGCGACGAACTACAGGAAAAAAATTCTCTGCTACTCTTTAGAAGGCTTAAAACAATAAAAATGCATGAAAATGTGTCAAAAATAATAAAAAAGGTCTTAGAAAGAAATATCAGTCAGTTACAGAGTAAACAAATACGCCTTTAAAAAAATTCGGGAATCAAAAATTTCAATAAAATACCCAAAACATTAAACAAAATTCAATAAATAAAAAGGCTTTTTGCTCAAAATGAAAATAATACATGGTTGAATAAAAATAAAATTAAAACAATGGTTTTAACATGGAATCCTATGGGATTCTCCTGTTTAAACCTGTCAGATGAAACCACTGAAAATCACGGCATTTCACTGACATTTCTTTGCAGTTCAGTGTTCTCTGAATAGATTAACCATTGTTTCTCTGGGACAATTTCACTGTCACGAAGGCCGCTGAACTGCGGCAATCTGCCACGAATTACACTGCATTTCACTTGCAATTTTCCAGTATTTGGCGAATTAACAGCTTTCTGAATAGACGAACTGCCACAAAATTTCACCGTATGGGGAAAAGCACCGTTCAGTGCAATTCGGCGGCAAGTTCAATGCTCTTAATAACCCCTTTAGGGCACTATCACGTGGTGAGAGCTAACTTTAGCATTTGTATGTGTAAGCATTATCAAAAGGTTAAATGAGTAACTCATCACCACCAGATTATCTGCCTCTCGCTAAATTCGTGAAAAATTCATTAGAGCAACGGTGATAGTGTTTGATAGCGTCACCTTACTGTACTTTGCATTTTTTTTCCATTGTCGCTGTCAGTGGGGCCTCATTTTTAAGTTTTGCCTAAGGCCTTACAAAATCTAGAGCCGCCTCTGCTATACTTAACATGGGGAGCGCAAAGTGAACAGAGTAACTAGCATTAAGATCACTCGGTCCTAACGCTAGTTACTAAGAGCTGGCCCTAACTAAAAAAGTTAACACCAACTCAGAGCTGTAGCTAACTGATTCTGCTTCTGCAGAATACGTTACCTGAAGCTCAAAACCCCCCAAAAATCAAATACTCACCTCTTATCACGTGGCAAGAATGGCATCTCAATCCACTGCTTCTGGCTGCAGGGAGCAGAGTCAGGCTGGGGAAAAAAAGTCCCCTGTCTCCCTCCGCAATCACTCCGCCGACCAGCAGGATCTCAGCGGAGACCCGGAAGCAGAAGCCTCCATGGAGTCCTATGGACTCTATGGAGCAGATGCTGGGGACGGTGCGTTAGCTCTGCCCCCAGCATCCGCGAGCATAGCGGCTTTAATGGGGCAGCCTGCTGGACTCAGCGCCTGCCCCATGATCTGCTGGTGAAACCGGGACGCAGAGGGGAAATTAGCTTATTGTCCTGGTTTTAGCGAGGGGCATGCGATAGTGCCCCTAGAATACTTTTATTCAGAGGGAACGTTAGTATCTACCTTAAATAAAAGAATAGTGCATCAAATGGTACAAACACTATGAGTAGAAGAACACTCACTAGACTTACAGGGTTATTCAAAGAGAATCGAAAAGTCACCGCACGTTCAGTGACTTTTCGTTCTCTTCAATTTGGTGCAATTTGGCGATACCATTTCGGCGACCCTGCGGGGTATTCAGCAAGCACCACAGGGCTGTCGTAGTGCATGGAAAAGCCGCCACAAACCCGCCGAACACTCAATGCGAAACCCGGCGAACGCACACCGAAACCCGCAAAAACATCTGAACACGCTGGAGAAACCTGAGCAGCCACCGTTCACAGCGCAGAGCAGCCGCCGGAAAAACCCTACACCGCAGACGAATGGAGTAAAAAAAAAAGAAACATTATGCTTGAATGTTTGAAAAGTGAAGCGCTGTTTGAAAAGAAACTACTAAGCGAAAATGTCTGAAATATACATATAAGATCATATATCAATGAATGATAATAAAAAGGGCTGTTACAGAAAAAAGAAGAAACGATTTTAAAAAAAAACCAAAAGAATTTCTACAAAAAAATCCAGAGAAATGCCTAAAAGATCCTAAAAAAATCTATAAATAAAGCGACTTTTTACTGCAGAATATTATAATAAAAAGGGAATATTTTGGGAGGAGCAGGTACCCTGTACTAGCACGTACCGGCCTCCAGTATCCTTATACACATTTTCTATTTGGAAGGGACATGAATTATGGATCAATATTGCAGTACCATTCCTTTTTGGGACTGCGCAAGAGGTAACAACTCTGGTGTAGGAAGGATCTGCCAAACGACAAGATGTTCGAGAGGAGAGTCTCGTCTCCTGCAAGAAAGCAATAACTATTGATTTACGCTTAAGGTCTCGAAATAATAACCGTCGTTTCCGTGGGGAATTTAAGCCCTTGACATTCAAGGACATCATTTTAAAATTAGGCATCATCCCATATAGTAAAAAAATTGACTACAATTCCGTCTACACCGAGTCCCTGCCCTGAGCATTGTTACAAGGAAAGGTCAAATAATATTTAATAACCATAAACATAAGGCCGGGCCAGACCACAAAATAAAAAGAGGTATACATTTGTGTCGGTTTATGCACCTAATGCCCCAGAAGCAGGGTTCTGGGCTGCCCTTTCCTCTACAATTTCACTGTATGCGAAGGGACGAATCATAATAGGTGGGGATTTTAATGCAACCTTATGTCCACCACTAGACCGTTCTTTAAGTTCTTCACGTTCTGTTATAACCCCTACGTTGTCCCGTCAGGACCGCCAGCTGCATGCACTTGTACATTCGTTGGGCCTAGTGGATATATGGAGGGTACAGAACCCATCAGTGAAAGATTTTACTTTTTACTCCCCAGTCCACCTTGTTTATTCGAGAATTGATTACTTTTTTGTATCTCCTGATTGCATTCCTATAGTTGTTAAGGCTTCGATTGGTTCTATTATGTGGTCTGACCTCGCAGATCTGCTGCTGCATGTCCACATTTTTACGCATGGGGAAGAGGGCAGTGGCGATTGGATCCCATACTCTTATCAAAAACGGGGGTTCGGGAGGCTGTTCGGGATGCTCTGGACACATATTTTAAGACTAATGATACCTCGGATATATCAGTCCAGACTCTATGGAATGCTCATAAGGCAGTGATTAGGGGATTTTTTTTGAGCCAGGCCTCTTATCACAAACGTAAAAAGCTGCAGTCTATAGTTACCTTACAGGCTACTCTAAGGCGTTTGGAAATTTTGCATAAAAACATACCTTCGGATAACACTTATTCTAGACTTGCCCGCACTCGAGCAGAATTGAATAGTCTTCTCCTAGATGATGTGGGCCGTTCATTACTCTGGTCTAAACATCGGTGTTATGTAGGTGCCAACAAGGCAGATACTATGTTGGCTAGGATATTACACCCTAGGCACCCTACAACGATGATTCCTGTGATTAGGGATAAACAGGGTAAGGTACATCGGTCTCCGGAGTCCATTAGGGATGCATTTACGGCGTATTTTGCAAATTTGTATAGGCATTCTCCTACGCACACGTTAGAGAATACTTTATTATTAGAAAAAATAGATGCATATTTAAACCGCCTTGCTCTTCCTTCGCTTAGTGCAGAGCAGATAGCCACAATGGCATGGCCCATCACTGAGGAGGAGATAAAGAGGACACTGGGTTCGATGCAGCTTCAGAAAGCCCCAGGACCGGATGGTTTTACGGGACAATATTATAAAACTTTCATGCCTAATTTTTCACCTTTTATGTGCCGTCTCTTTAATGAGGACAGGGAAGGGAAGCCCTTCCCAGCAGAGTCTCTCTTGGCTTCAATAGAGCTAATTCCTAAACCAGTGAAGGATCCTGAGGGTATAGCTAATTATAGACCAATTTCTCTTATAAATACTGATATAAAAGTGTTAGCGAAAATCCTGGCTCTACGCCTGGACCAATACCTATCTTTATTGATCTCACCAGATCAGGTGGGTTTTGTTATGGGACGACAGGCGTTTGAAAATACACGTAGAGCAGCAGATCTTATTTTGTTGGCTCATGAGCAATGCATACCCTCACTGTTTATATCATTGGATGCGGAAAAGGCTTTTGATAGGGCTGGATGGCCGTTTCTATTTACCTTGTTAGCACATCAGGGGTTCCCTCCATCTTTTTTTCAGCTTATATTGGCCCTGTATGATTCTCTGGGAGCACAGATATTGATACCTGGGACAGAGAGGGTCCCCTTTCGTGTTTGGAATGGTACCCGCCAGGGGTGTCCATTATCCCCGGCTCTATTCGTTCTTTTTCTAGAACCTCTTTTACAGACTATTAGCGATGATCCAGGCATAACTGGGTTCGGGGTGGGAGAGTTACAATTTAAACTGTCAGCATATGCAGATGATGTTCTTATCTCTCTGACGAACCCCCAGGGGTCTGTTCCAAGGGTAATGGAAAGATTGCAGGAGTTCTCAGAGATATCGGGATATAGAATCAATGTGGGGAAGTCGGAAGCTATACCAGTTGCGCTTCCCGCGTCCGTATGGTCTGATATCACTGCCTCTACTCTGATACAAATGGCTGAGTCAGAAATTAAATATTTAGGAATACGTCTACCAACATGCCAAAATAAACGTTATGATGCAATTACCCCAGATTAATAAAGAATATAAAAAAGGACCTTGAGTCCTGGGATAAACATAATATTTCGTGGATAGGGAGGGTTAATTGCATCAAAATGAATGTGCTTCCTCGGTTGTTATATTTTTTCCAACCTTTACCTATTCCTCTCCTTATTACTGAATTTGATATGTTACAGCGTGCAATAGACCAGTTTGTATTGGCCGGGAGGCGCCGTCGGGTGGCGAGACATACACTCTATCACTAGAGAGCATTGGGTGGGCTAGGGTTGCCCTCACTCCTTTCATATTATTATGCCACCCAACTGGCCCAAATTGTAGCATGGCCTTCACCGAAAGGCTCTCGAAGATGGGTGGACTTGGAGTCAGGCCTTATGAGGCCCAATGCTCTCGATCAATGGTTATGGATAGGTCGGGAACACTGCCCATTGTTATGTACAGCCTGTCCTGCGATTAAGAATTCTCTTCGCATCTGGTATAAATTAGCGGAGAAATGCAATTTAACCTCCTTTCCATCCCCATTAACCCCAATTTTTGGTAATAAGGAATTTGTGCCGGGTCTTACTATAGGACCGCTTTGGCACTTTCTGGACCTAGGTGTGTGCAGACTATACCAACTTTACCCCATTGGGTCACTAATCTCTATAGACAAAATGGCTACTAGATCAGAAGTGAGAGGGCTATCATTCTTGCATCTGTGGCAATTACAATCTTTTGCTACGCGCCCCCATGTCCAAGCAGCAGCTGTGTCTAATCCAACATTTTATGAGCGCCTTTGTAAGAATTGCACATATCCGAAGGGTGGGACTAATATCTATTATATATAGAGAATTGACATCGTTGTTGGACTGGAGAGAATTAGCATATATTCGAGCATGGGAAAAAGATATAGGCAAAACATTGGACCCAGAGGACTGGCTGGATATATGGGACAGGTCATGCTCGGTGTCTGTATGTGCCTCCTTACAAGAACAGTCGATTAAGACTTTTATGCGATGGTATGTTACCCCGGATAAAATAGCGCATATGAACCCAAATATCCCAGATGTCTGTTGGAGGTTATGTGATATGCGCGGTTCTTATTTTCATATGTGGTGGACCTGTCCGTTTATGGTATCATATTGGAGGGAAATACGGGATTTGCTGCAGTCTATATTGCATAAATCTGTTCCTATGCACCCTTGGGCATTCCTGCTCTCCAGACCGGTCACAGGGTTTACGTTTCATGAGAATAGGTTAATGGCCAAAATCACATTGGCTGCTAGACGAGCGGTGGCAGAGGTTTGGCGACAGCCACAAGTACCAAAGATGGCTAAAGCCTATGCTAAAATTAGGGATACCCGGGTTATGGACGAACTGACTGCGTTGGTCCACTTTACATTACCTTTGTATAATAAAACCTGGGGCCATGGCTGGAGTCAGGACTGTAGCGGGTTTTATTTTTTTATTTTGCCTATTTTTCTGTTTTGGGTTGTATTTATATATATATGTCTAATAATAATATTACAGATGTCTATACGGATGTATATATTATATTTTAGATGTGGGTTATTTTTGTTATCTAGCTTGAGCCTCTTTCTCCCTTTTTTTTCCTCTTTCTCTCTCTTTATGCTCTTTCTTTAGTGATGTTAAAAAAGAAAAAATGGATGCTTATGTTGTGCCTTTTGTAAGATAGTATGAATTATTATACTAAGGCAGGGTGATGTTTGTATACAAGTGATGTATTTGATATGATGTGCATTCAATAAATTATGTTGAAAAAAAAAATAAAAAGGTCTGTTACAAAAAAAGAAAAAACAGTTTTAAAAAAAAATGGAAAAAAATGTTGCCGAAAAAATCGCGAAAAATGCCTAAAATATCCTAAAAATTCAATAAATAAAGAGACTTTTTACTGCAGATTAAAATAATAAACGGTTTATTAGATATTGAACTAAAATAGGAATATTTTTAACATTGAAGCCTATGGGATTCGTCTGAATAAACCTGTCGCATGAAACCACCGAACAGCAGGGCAATTCGGCAACTTTTCACTGCTGGTTTTTGTTCTCTGAATAGACGAAGCATTGCATCTCTATGGGGATTTCACTGTCCTCGAACAGGCATCGAACAGGCACCGTACGTGCAGGCAATTCGCCAACATTTGGCGAACTGCCTGCTCTCTCAATAGCCGAATGGCCAGGAAAGGTAACCGAACGCTGAATTTCACTGTTCGGTTACCTTTCGGCCCCAATTCGGATCTCTTTGAATAACCCTGTTAGAGTCTTGTCCTTTGGGTCTAATATTTTACATCAGACCAATATCAGGTTCTAAGTCTAGTGAGTGTTGTTCTATTCGATAGGGGTAATTAATTGACATGATGTATCAATGTACTATACAATTAGTGTTTTTTTTGTTCATTTCTCTTTTTATGTAAGAAGATGGGAAGATACCATTGATTTTGCATATACTGTATGTGTTTTTTTATATCAATATTTTCATCACATTTGGGTGCGCATGATTATATCAGGGCTCAAAATTTCCACTCGCCTACTAGCATTTGGCTAGTGGAAATTAAGTGAGGGCGAGTGGAAATCCACACACAGGCAGCACAATAAATAATTTTGTGCTGTGTATTCCAGCGGTGCCACCATGCAGCCCCCCCTTCCACAGGCTGTATGGTGGCAGTGAGCAGCTGCCTAACTGATCAATCTGGTTTGTCACTGGCAGGGGGTGAAGAGGAGCTTCCCTGCCTCCTTTCTCTGCTCACACTGGGTTCTGATGACTGGGTATACATGTATTTGGGGTCTGATGTCTGGGTATTAATGTTATTTTTGTAACTTAATTCTAAATAAAACCTTTAACAGTGTAATTTCATAAGATAATTTAAGGGGGTGTGTTTAGGGGCAGAGTTAAGGGCTGGGTAGGGGTTAGGTGGAGCAACTGGTGGCGAGTAACTCTTATGGCCTGGTTAGTAGCTTGGGACTTGAAATTTTGAGCCCTGATTATATTATATGTTTTTACTATACTCATCTGCTAGTTATAAGAGAATTAAATGGTGTCCTCTGAGACAGTTGCTTTCTGCTATTATTTTAAAAAAGAATATCACTCATTATAAATAAACAGCAAATTGTTAGCTTAATCATCCCATCTAAAATACCTCATGAAATTTCTTGTTTAAAAACGCTTTGCAACCTTCTGGAAAACTTAAAAAATCAAGAAAGATTGCCCAGAGAATAAATAGCGACTATTTCATGACTTTTTAAATATCCATAATTAGTTGTAGAAAGGTCAAGCTATATATAATGGCTCATAAAAGAAATGTAAAGCAATGTCTGTCCCACAGCTCCTTATTTTGTTCATCTTTTGCCTCGAGAGGAATAATTAAAAGCATGGTCACTGCTTATGCAAAGCAAATTGCAGAGGGAAAACCATTAGCTGTCATCTAGAAGTAATCAATAATGTTGTGTAGTATTAGAAAAATCTAATTTTCCTTTATTAAATAGATGGTGTAAATTTTCTGCTTATCATTCTTAAATCTTAAAACATTTTTTAAGTTTCCTATAAATACTTTTATGCCTTTAAGTGTTATCTAGATATATCTACCTAATTAAAAATCACAAATAGCTGTACACCACTGCAACAACCTTGAAATGATGGGGAAAAAAACACAAACAATAAACTCAAACAAATTGTCATCTACTCCAGCTTTTATGCTTTCATTTGACAGTTTAGTATCCAGTGGTTTGTTTAACCCTTTCACTGCCGAGCCATTTCACCCCGTGTGCTGAGCTCATTTTTACCGGTTTTGCTTATAGAAACATAGAAACGTAGAAAAATGTCAGCAGATAAGAACCTTTCGGCTCATCTAGTTTGCCCAATTACATGGATACTTTACCTGCATTTATCTTTTGTTTAGGATAGCCTTATGCCTATCCCATGCCTGCTTAAATTCAATTACTGTTTTGGCCTCTACCACTTCAACTGGAAGGCTGTTCCATGTATCCACCACCCTCTCAGTAAAATAATGCTTCCTGATGTTACTTTTAAACCTTTGCCCCTCTAATCTAAGACTATGTCCTCTTGTTTTGCTACTTTGTTTCCTTTTAAATATACTCCCTTCCTCTACCTTGTGGATTCCCTTTACGTATTTAAATGTTTCTATCATATCTCCTCTGTCTCGTCTTTTTTCCAAGCTGTACATGTTAAGATCATTAAGCCTTTCCTGGTAACTTTTCTCCTTCAAGCCGTACACCATTTTAGTAGCCCTTCTCTGAACTCTCTCTAAAATGTCTATATCCTTCTGGAGATACGGTCTCCAGTACTGCACACAGTACTCCAAGTGAGGTCTCACCAGTGTTCTGTACAGTGGCATGAGCACTTCCCTTTTCCTACTGCTAATACCTCTCCCTACACAACCAAGCATTCTGCCGGCATTTCCTGCTGCTGTATTACATTGACTACTTACCCTTAGATCCTCTGAAATAATAACCCCTAAATCCCTTTCCTCAGATGTTGAGGTTAGGACTGTATCAAATATTCTATATTCAGCCCTTGGGTTTTTACGTCCCAGGTGCATTATCTTGCACTTATCCACATTAAAACTCAATTGCCACAGCTCCGACCATTGTTTTAGTTTACCTAAATCATTTGTCATTTGGCTGATCCCTCCAGGAACGTCAACCCTGTTGCAAATCTTTGTGTCATCAGCAAAAAGACATACTTTTCCATTAATACCTTCTGCAATATCACTAATAAAAATATTAAAGAGAATGGGTCCAAGTACTGACCCCTGAGGTACCCCACTGGTAACAAGACCTTGCGCCGAATAAACTCCATTTACCACAACCCTCTGTTGCCTGTCACTCAGCCACTGCCTAATCCATTCAACAATATTGGAATCCAAGCTCAAAGATTGCAATTTATTGATAAACCTTCTATGCGGAACAGTATCAAAAGCCTTACTGAAATCTAAATAACCAATGTCTACTGCACCACCTGTGTCTATTATTTTTGTTACCCAATCAAAAAAAATCAATAAGATTAGTTTTGCATGATCTCCCTGAGGTAAACCCATGTTGTTTCTGATCCTGTAAACTATGTGTTTTTAGATGTTCAACAATCCTTTCCTTTAATATGTTTTCCATTAATTTCCCCACTACTGACGTAAGACTAACTGGCCTATAGTTTCCCGATTCCTCCCTACTACCCTTCTTGTAAATGGGCACAACATTTGCTAATTTCCAGGCTTCTGGGATGACTCCCGTTAACAAGGATTGGTTAAATAAATCTGTTAACGGTTTTGCTATTACACCACTGAGCTCTTTTAATAATTTAGGGTCGATCCCATCAGGCCCCATTGACTTATTTGTCTTTACTTTAGACAGCTGCTGTAGAACCTCCTCCTCTGTAAACTCATATGTAAATGTCTCGTTAGTGTTTCCTCCTAACTGAGGTCCCTTTCCTTCCTTTTCTTCTGCAAAGACTGAACAAAAATATTCATTGAGGCAGTCAGCGAGACTTTTATCCTCTTCTACATACCTTCCTTCCTTTGTTTTTAATCTAACTAATCCTTGTTTTACTTTTCTTTTTTCGTTTATGTATCTAAAAAATGTTTTGTCCCCCTTTTTTACTGACTGAGCTATTTTCTCTTCTGCGTGTGCTTTGGAAGCTCTTATAAATTGCTTTGCCTCTTTCTGCCTATTCTTATAGGTTTGCCTATCTTCTTCACTCTGAGTTTTTTATAATTATTGAATGGTATCTTTTTGTTCTTCACTATTTTGGTCACTTCTGCAGAGTACCACAGTGGTTTCTTCCCTTTTTTGTTTTTGCTAACAAGCCGAATGCAATTGCCCGTGGCCTTCAATAATGCCTCCTTTAAATAATCCCATTTCTCCTGGACTCCCTTTAAACTCCTCCAGTCTGATAATGACTCTTTCATTCATCTTATCATGTTTAAACGCGATTTGAAATCACATTTTATTATACGACTCAGACAAATTATTTATCGCAGACTCGGCAGATTCATAATATATCATTATTATATGTATACGTCATGTCCTGCCTGAATATTATAACAAAAAATGCAATAAAATTTGAATTTTCAATCATCTACAGCGTGTAGTGTTTTTTCCCACATTTTATCATCCGAGCCTTTACGGCAGGGATCTCAAACTCTGGCCCCCCAGATGTTTCTGAACTACACCTCCCATTATTCTCTGGCCATTTATTGCATTCAAAGAATTCTGGGATTTGTAGGCAATAAACATCTGTGGAGCCAGAGTTTGAGATCCCTGCTTTACGGTTATATTTTCTATAGGGTGCGACTCATTACATTTTTCTGGGGGGAAATTACGTGATTTTTAGCAAATCCCCCATACAAAAAATTGTTAGTGCAGCATCATTGTTCACATTATAATTGAAATGGGAACAATATTGCTGCATTAATAAAATAAAAAAAAAACTGTTTTTTATTTTTTTAGTTATATATATATATATATATATATTTATTTCTTTACATTTAACATGGTCATGTTTGTTATCATTGGAAACGCCATGCTCTGGCCGTTCCAATGATACCAAAAATTAACCCCTAGCTGCCACAGATCGGGATATAGGTGTCAGCTAGCGGTTAACTCCCGAACTGACGTCTTCGCGTCCATGAGCGATAGTGCCAATAGGCAGGGGGAGATCCCGGAAGCTTGGCCGACATCCAAGATGTCAGCCAACTCCGGGAGGGGATTACGATCCGGTGCCTTTTGGTTGCCCCTGAATCACGATCCAGCCCCCAAGGCTGTGCCCTTCAAAGCGGTGCCTGCCTTTTTTTTGGGGCCTTTATCAATGGGGCGGGAGAGAGGTCCAAAGGACCTCCCCTGCAGGCACCTTCCCTGCACTGGCGGGGGGTGCCTGGAATAGACATCATCGCGCCCAGCGCGATGACGCTATTCGTGCGGCCGGGGTCCAGCCCGCACTGGGGGGCCGCAGCGATCGGGCGGAATCCCAAGCCGTTGCGTGGCTGGATGGGCTAAGCGTGTCTACTGTATCGAAAGGATTAAATATTCAGTAGCCACTGTTCTCTAATAGATAGAATGGTGGGTTTAGATCCTCAAACTACATGGAGGTACAGTGGATCAAGAGTGAAACCACAGGGAATTCTCTATTTAGTGAACCTCTGCTGTAGTTTGATGTATTTTATTCTGCTCTAAAATCCAAAAACCCAAAAAATGACATTTTTGGAGCCTTCCAGATTTTAATTTTAGTTACCTCACTGCTTCTTCAGATGGGTCGTGCTGCTCCAAGACCTGGCTTCTGATCTCTGCAGCAGACTGCGGCAGATGCAGGGAGCCTCTGGGCAGCCCTAGCATGTGACATGTGCTCTGTCACGCTGACCCGAAGCAGCATGTCTGCAGAGAAATGCTGCACAGTGCCACCAACGTTTGTACATAATGGTGCAGCAGCAGGAAAGGGATCGTGGCTCTCTTGATGTAAACGCTTTCCTCTCAGATATTGGATTCTCCCAAATTCTGAAATCCAGAAGGATCTGAAATATGGAATGCTCAGGGTCTCAAGCCTTCAAAATAAGGGTTGCTCAACCTGTACAGTAGTTTCTGCTTCATTATCATAGTTTCCTATGTACTCTCTCGTTCCCTGCACTTTGGGGAATCAAATTCCCCAACATGCAGTGAATTCTGCATTCTCAACAGGGTCCCCAGTGTGCAAGGAACTGATCTGAAAGTCCGTAGCCAAACCATTGCAAAATTGATGAAAAATCAGCGGAAACGGCCGCTGATATGATCCAAAATTTCATATCGATGAGGCAATCGGTGATAAAATCATGATTGCACCCCATGGCGGAACTACCGCCATAGAGACCAACGCAGGCACTATGGGGCCCGCAGCAGAGTGGGGCCTGGTGTAGTGGCGTAACAACCGGGGGGGGGGGCGCCGCCCGCCCAATGGGCAGTACCTTTCCCGTGTTGCTTATTGGCATGAGAAGGGCTGATGCGGGTGAGATGGGGCAGACATGCTCTGCTTCCCTGCACTTCCATCATGTCTGCAGTACCGGACATCCGGCCACAATGCAATGACTGCGAGTCAATCACGCAGCATAGCACCCTCCTCTCTGCATGTCTCACGAGAATGCGGAAACGCCCACCTTATGTGAGCCCCCCACCACTCTGGACCAATCATTCAAATAAGGGAGGAGACAGGGGGCAAAAAAAAACATCTCCCATCAGTGAATCACAGGCCCAGACTCCTCCCGGCATGCTCTTCCCTATTTTCCTCACAACTTCTGGTGCCCGCGCTTTGAGGAGGAGAAATGGCTGAGACGAATGTGCTGACGGCCTGTGCAGCAGCCGGGTCACAGTGAACGCCCCTTTGGTAAGATGAACACTAATTGCCTTGCCTGAGTGATTGTTTAAAGCGAGGCAGCTGCTCAGACACAGCGGGGAGGCCAGGCTGCCCCTGGGAGGTAAAAAGCAGCCGCATGGGACAGTCTGCTTGTTCCCTACCCTTGGACATCTCCCCCTCTGACCTGCCCTTCCCTTACTTACATCCCTGACATACAAGACAGGAGGCAGCAGAGAAGGAGTGTGTAAACACAGAGAGACCACACACTGATATATCACACAGAAAGAGAGACCACACACTGATATATCACACAGAAAGTGAGTTTTATTGCTGTGGAGCTCTGTGATATATGCATACACACCGCACATTACTTTGAGTTTTATTGCTGTGGAGCTCTGATACGCTCATGCACAGCACACTTTACTTTTAGTTTTATTGCTGCGGAGCTCTGTTATGTATTGTGCAGTGTGTACAAGTGTATCAGTAATGTACAGTATCTTATGAACCTAAAGAGTGATTGGCAGCTTACCACGTGTGCTGTCTTGTGTTGTCCATCTGTAAATTTGGAGGGGGCACAATGAATTCCCCAATTCGCTGGGGGCCCAAGTGGAATTTCTTAACTCATTAAAATAATTACTTAAAGAATTTTTTCTTCGCAATTTTTTAAATGCAACAATGTACATGTGTTGTTCAATGGCATTAGTTAATTTTTTTTTGTGTGAGTGTGTGGGAGGGGGCCCATACAACATTTTGCTATGGGGCCCTGTGATTTCTAGTTACGCCCCTGATTGCACCAGATGATTTGCCGCCAACCTGCCGGGCAGTCGCCGCAAACCTGCTGGACAGCCGCTAAGAGCAACCGACGAACACAGTGCCTCAGAAAAAAGCAGCCAAGCCACCGGACAGGTAAGAAAAACTATTGAAAGTGCCAAATTTGAAGTGCTGTTTGCAAAAAACTACTGGATGAAAATGTCTGGAATTAACATATAAGGTCCTATGAATGATAATAAAAATTACTTTCATCAGACCTGGTACTTCTGGGCTGAGTTCCTCTCCTCGTCCCTCTTGTCCAAATGGTTGAGCCATGACTGGGCCTCGGACATGCCGTGGCATGTGGTCTTCTTCTTCTCTCAATTTTTGTCTTCCCATTCCATCTCTTTATGCTCTGCTTATTGCAATTGTTCTTTGCTGACTTACTAAATGCATTTTGAGTTGTATTGTAAGCTCCTGCACTCTTTAATAAACTTTACATCTATAAAAAGGTCTGTTACAGAAAAAAGGAAAACCATTATTAAATAAATAAATAAATATCGGGAAAAAATCCCGTAAAACACCTAAAAAAAAACCTTTAAAAGAATGAAGAGATTTTTTGCTACAGATTAAAAAATTTAATCAGAATGGCTGTGTGAGTTATTTTGAGGGGACAGCAAATTTACACTGTTATACAAGCTGTACATTCACTACTTTAACCACTTGGCTGCTATAGACACGCTCAGCGCGTCCAGCCAAGTGGTTCTCCTGTGCTACGGACGCGCTCAGCGCGTCCGAGCACAGGAGGCAGCAATCCGCCGGATTCCGGCGGATTGCTGCGCCCCCCCGGTGCGGGCTGACATCTTGGATGTCAGCCCAGCACTCGGGAGCCCGGCGGGGACATTAGATGTCATCGCGGCGACGCGATGACATCTAATTCAGGTGCCCCCCCCACATGTGCGGAGGAGGCGCCTGAAAGGGAGGGGGGGAGGTCCTTTGGACCTCTCTCCCTCCCGATCGTCGGGGAGCAGGGGGTTAATACAGGCACCGCTTGGAAGGGCACAGCCTGCCCTTCCAAATGGTGGCTGTCATTAACCCCTGGGGAGCCGGATCACGAATCGGCGCTGAAAAGGGCCGGTTCGTGATCCTTTCCCGGAGCTGGCCGACATCTTGGATGTCGGCCAAGCCTCCGGGAACTCCCCCTGAGGACTGGCGTCATCGTGCATAGCACGATGACGCCAGTCCTGGAGTTAACCCCTAGCTGCCACCAACGGTGGAGATAGGGGGTTCCAATGAACCCCCTATCTCCTGATCCGTGGCAGCTAGGGGTTAAAGTATGGTACTGTTGGATCGGCCAGAGCATGGCCATTCCAACGATACCAAACACGACAGTGAAAAAAGTTTTTTAAAAAAAAATAAATAAAAAATAAAAATAAAAAAATATTTAAAAAAAAATTATAAAAAAAAAAAAAAAAGTTTTTTTTTTTTTGGTTTGTTAATGCAGCAATATTGTTCCCATTTCAATTATAATGTGAACAATGATGCTGCACTAACGATTTTTGTATGCGGTGCGTTTGTTAAAAATCGCGTAATTTTCCCCAAAAAAAAATGTAACGAGTCCCCATTTCTAATTTTTTTAACAAGCGCACACCATACAAAATATAACCGAAATTGCTTGCATGTTAAAATGTGAAAAAAATACACTTTACACGTTGTAAATTATTGAAGATTCATATTTTATTGCATTTTTTGTTATAATATACAGACAGGTCATGATGTATACATATAATATTGACATATTATGAATCTGCCGAGTCTGACGGAAAGAACGATATATAATATGTCTGGGTCATATACTAAAATAAGCCTTCAAAACACGTTTAAACATGATGAGCAAAACCGGTAAAAATGACCTCAGCACAGAGGCGTGAAACGCCTCAGCAGCGAAAGGGTTAAATTGTAGCAAAGTGTCATTTCTTCAGTGATGTCACATGAAAAGAGAATAAAATATTTACAAAAATGTGAGGTGGTGTACTCACTTCTGTGAGATTATATATATATATATATATATACACATACATTCAATCACAGCCGAGAGCACAGTCTCCTCCAATTATACATTCATGTGCTCATGAATCTTGATACCTAGCTGAAAACTTGCTGTCTTGTTTGCTGTTAAAGGGAGTACCCATGCTCTGTAAAGGCTGGAATAAGATGAAGGGATTCCAAAACATTTTTTAGGAAGTGCCAAAAATATATTGCTATAATAAAAGTAAATAAATTAAAACACTCAAATGAATATAATATAGTAGTAATAAAAAGCTGCCTGGAATATTGGCACACCACATGCAAACTGCCAGGCAATTAAGAGGGTCAATAACATTATACATGCACTATAAAATATGTAAATATATCCATAGTGATTATGTGAACCTGCAAACTGAGAGTAATGCTGAACAAACAGAAACAAGATGTTTAAGGGAACACTCTAGGCTAAAAATCTCCCCCTTTTTTCTTACATTAAAATATAACTATTCCCTACCTAGTTATTGTATATATATATATATTTTTTTTTAAAATGTAATACCCTAAAAACCACTTCTTTCCAACGGCGTTTTTTTTTTTATACTCACCTCCCTCCTCTTCTGCTCCCGTCCTTCTAACTCTGTAACTTGGCTAATGGTTTACGTGAGAAGCGCGCATGCGTGCCTCTCACGTAAACCAGCCTATCAGCAGGCTTCCTCTTCTAATTGGATTAGTGTTACGCGCAGAGGATGCGCGCAACACTAATCACAGCCACAGACTATGCTGGCGGCTCACTGCCGCCAGCTACTGCGGCGAGTTGGAGACATCATCGCGCTGAAAGCGCGATGACGTCTCCTACTCGGCAATAGTCGGCAGAAGCGGGAAATATGAATCCCGCTCTGCTGACTGACAGCTGGGAGGGCGGAGTAAAGTCCTCCTCGTCTCTCAGCTGTTTCAGCTTTTTCAGCCGATCGGAGGGAGGTGGGACAGACAAGGGCATACTCAGGGTATCATGACCACCTAAAAAAGCTTAGGTGGTGATTTAATGAATCTCCCTCTCTGTTTTGGATAACATCACTGCATGTACCCCAGATTATCCCCCGGCTGGATGGAGTAGAGGAAACATCACTGCTCTGCGTGGAGAGAGACTGTGGAGACACAGGTTCGATCCCGGCAAGAGCACCTCTCCAGTAAGTGTCCTTGGGCAAGACACCTAACGGTACACACTCACCACCCAGGACATACTTGAAAACAAGAGAAATCTCAATGTATCCTACCTGGTAAAATCCTTTCTGAAAAAAATAAAATTCTTTACTTCTGCTCATACACCCACTGTTCAGGTGGACTGGTATTGGGGACGTTTGATGTGATCTAAAAGTACAGTGTAACAGAATATTACATTTGAGGTCAGGAGTAAAACAGAACTTCAATAAAATGCAGCTTTATGAGCTAATATTTATTCAACAGCAATGTCTAGAAAAATATCTTTAAAATTATTTCTTTACATCATTATGCTTTAAAAAAAGCTGGGATGGAACAAGGAAACCTAACTGGAGCCATCTTCCTTGATTTTGCCAAGGCCTTTGACACGGTAGACCATGGCATCTTGTTAGAAAAACTTAAAAACTCTGGCATTGGTGATCGCACGCTAACCTGCTTTCAATCATATGTATCCGACCGATCACAATATGTGTCAATTTCTGGCAGCTCCTCCCTCCCCCTCCCAGTCACGTGCGGTGTACCCCAAGGCTCGATACTCGGCCCCCTGCTATTCACAATATTCATAAATGATCTGCCCAACGTCTGCAAAGCCTCAACTATACATATGTACGCAGACGACACCGTAATCTATACCAGCCAACCAAATCTCCCGCAGCTGGAGGCCGTGCTGCAAGAACAATTCACAGAGGTAGAAAAGTGGATCAAACACAACAAACTTTTTTTAAATATTGACAAAACTGTAACGATGCTCTTTGGAACAGCACCTAAACTACACAAATTGCAAAATCACACCTTCAGAAACTTACCACATTGTATAACTCATTCTGCTGCTTTGCGCTACAATGTAACTACATGACCCACCATTGTGACATGTTAAAAGAACTAAACTTGCCATCGCTGGAATCCAGACGCACCCTTCACCTTTCCAGCCTGGTGTTTAAGAGCATTTCTGGGAAGCTGCCACCCTACCTGAATAGACTGCTTCCCCCAGCAGCTCCCTCATCCTATAACCTCCGATCCAGGACCAGCACCTTACTTGCAATACCACAATACATAAAGACAGTGGCTCGGTCCTCATTTTCCTACAGAGCACCACAATTATGGAATAACCTCCCAGACACCATCAAATCTTCCCCCAGTCTAAAGTCACTCAAGAGCTCCTTACTAACATACCTCAATACAGAATGCACCTGTAACCATGTAACCTAGTGACTATATTTCCTACATATTTATTTTCTGTTAATCTGTATATTTGTGATTTTTTTTTAATATCTTGCATTGTATTACTTTGATTTCTGTAACTGTAACACTTCAATGTTCTTGAACCCAGGACATACTTGAAAACGAGAGAAATCTCAATGTATCCTTCCTGGTAAAATCCTTTATAAATAAATAAATAAATAAATAAAAATGCTTTCAGTGTTTAATTTAGATTAAACTATTTTCTTGGGCACTAATATAATAGCAAATCATGTATCATATAACCCCCAAGTGTCAAGTATTATACAGAAACAAATGTTGCACAGAAAACATTTTTCACTGTTGAATGCATGGCAATCATGTAATTAATCCCAAAATCAATACACCTATAAGCCATTAGGTCGAGTTACATCATTTTCATTGTTATCCTCTATAATTTATTAACATAGAAAAATCCTACTTTCAGATTCCTGTCTTTTATAAAGGTGTAATGTTATATTCATTCTACACAGACACTTTCATCCAAAAATACGTTACTGGTAAAAAAAAACAAAGAATAAAAGCTGATGGCATGGCTTCAAATACAGTTCTAATACATAATAAAATCATGACTTGACCGTGTTTTAGAATTTCCATATTTTTTGTAGAAATGACTTCTTATTTATTTATATCCATGGAAAGTATTTTTTGACAAACAATGTAAAATGCACGATCGTTTGAAACCTTTTCAGCACAAGCAAAGCAGCTCTTGAGTGACTGACTTTCCACTGAGGTTTGGCATTCAAACTTTCAGCATGGCTGCCTATTTACCTGTAATTACAGTACTTTGGGATGGATAACAGCTGGGACAAACTTTGCCTAGACTTGTTTGACTGTACTTTGTAAACAATGCACAATATCTTGATGGTTCTATACATGCCAGAGCGTGCATAAATTAACAACCCATTTTGATGGACATCTGATATACAGTGCATTCATAAAATATTCTTTATATTTTCAATTTTTTTTATGTTGCACACTTATGATAAAATTGTTTATTTTTCACACTTGTCTCCACTCACTATGACAAACACTGCACATTTATTAAACAGAAAAAAAATGAAATTAGACATAACATGACATAAATATTCAGACTTTAAAATTTAGAACAGATGCTTACCAATTTTTTCGAGAAGTTTCTATACTTTTATTGCAATAAAGCAGGGGCAAATTCAATTGATTGGACTTGACCTAGAAAGGCACATGAGACAGAACACGCTGACACTGTGCGACTTGGACAGGGCTGTGTGCTAGCCTCCTGCCCAGAGACTATGGCCCGTGAAAGAGACTATTGGGGGAACTGGTGGACCTTCAAAATATATTTGGTTTTCCCTGTTTTATATATCTGCCAGTTAACTAAAGATTTTTGATGTCTGTATGTTATTCCCTTGTGTATTTATTGTATAGTTTCTTGTTGTGTATTTTGTGTACATTCCCTCAATTATCTAACCGTTCCCTGTATAGTGTAGATCTCTGTATTAGTACCTGCTCTCTCTATTGTGCAAGTTCTCTCTATAAGAAATTCCTTTTGTTTTACCTGCCTTCTCCCTCCCCCTTCTCCTCCTAGGAAATCCCATTGTCCATTGTTTGAAGGTCCTGTGCAGTTATCTGCTTGATGGTATGCAAATAGAGTTGGTGGTTGACTGTATCTGTGATGTTATCTATTGGGTGTAAGCATGAAGGGGGTTGTTCTTGCTTGTGTATCTCTGTGCCTATGTAATAACCAGTCAGTCCTATTCTGACCAAGCTTGAAGTTACGACTCATGTTTTGGGGTACCAGGAATCTTCTGCCCACTGTGCCAAGGAAAGGCTCCAGGTCTACAGCTTCGGCTTATTTCTGGGGGTGCTAGCCAGGCTCTCTACATGCACCGGGCCTTAAAAAGCTGCGGCTAAGGTACTACAGAAAGGTGTGAGAGTCACAAAGAGTACTTGGGTGTCCATGCGAGGAAGCTGCATTTGACAGATGTGCCCTGGTCGGGCCCAGAGATCTGTTACAGCACAGATATGTCTATATAAGCTCTCATAACTGTGAATGCATATCAGAGCAAAACCCAAGCCATGAGGTCAAAGGAACTGCCTGTAGAGCAGTAGGCCAAAGAGGCACGATGGTGTCAGGGCACAGATCTGGAGAAGGCTATAATTTAATGTTAGCTGCATTAAAGTTTCTCAAGAGCAGTGGCCTCTGTAATTCTTAATGGAAGAAATTTGGAACAACCAGGATTCGTCCTGGATTTGGCTGTCCAGCCATACTGGGCAATCAGATGAGAAGGATCTTGGTAAGTGAGGTGACCAAGAACCATGTAGTTAGTTACTAGACATGTGCACGCTTTTTTTTTAATTTCGTATCATTTCGGCACGTTCATTTTTTCAAAAGTTTCGGCCCATTTTCGTTTCGGTTCATTTCGTTTTGGTGTTTTGTATCGATTTTTGTTTCATGAAATCGGGGAATTTCGGTCTTTCGGATCGTCTGTTTTCTTCGTTTCAAAGGGTCCATCCTTGTTCTCGGATTTTCGTTTTGCCTTTAGACGTATGGTATTTCGGATGCTCCGATATTTTGGTCGATACGGTAATCCTGCCGATTCGTTCCTTCGGACGTATGGTTTTTTATGAAAGATCTTTTTTTTTCTTATGAATCTGCATTGCACAACTTTATTTAACCATATAAAATATCAATATCTTGTACTGTTAGAATGGGGATTTAGTTAAAAGCTAATTAAATATTTAAAATAAATATATTATTGATGCAGAAAGAAAGCACTGGAACAAGTGGAAAAAGTGACAATACGAAATTACAAAATCAGCAACGGAACCGAAACGGACTCGAAGCGAAAATACATTGTCCGAAAAGAACCGAAACGGAAGCGAAATCGCGAAAAGAACGAAAATGACTTGCGATTTTACAAATTTCATGTCCATACGAAATATCAATTTTTTTTTTCATTTCATATTGGGAAATATTTTGGATGGTGTGTATTTCATTGCCGGTCCGGTTCGGAACGTCGGACGAATCCGATGCACCGAATCGGCCCGTTTAGTGAGAAAAACGAATCGGTATGAAACAAAACGCACATCCCTAGCAGTTACGCTGGGTGAGCTCCAGAGATCAAGAGTGGAGAAACTTGCACAAGGTCTTCCATCAATGCCCATACACTATTTATAAAGACATGTTTTTAACGACATGTAAAAAGAAGGCATTTTCCAACTCAACCACAGATGAATTTTATTCTTTGAATTTTGCCACGGCCAAGTTCAACGCTAAACAGCAAAATGGAATTTATTTTTTCTTGTTTAGGGATAAAAATGAAAGTTAGGGTTAGTGTTGGAGATTAGGGTTAGGTTATTATTTGCACTTCTTATAGTTTTAGCAGTATCCTACAGAAACACCCCCTGCTCCTGGTTACAATAGAAAACGGTTGGTACAAATTATACCATTTCAAAGCAAATGCTCCAATTAAAACAAATATAAAATCATCGCCTTGCATCATTTTCTGAAGTGTTTCTTAACAGAATACAATTTTTTTTCGATTTTTCCCGTTCTGGACCATTATTGGAAGGCACTAATTGTTAGGGTTAGTTTTATGGTTATGGTTTGGCTACTATTTTTGCTTGTTTTAGTGATTGCGTTATTTTTAGGGTTAGGGTTTGTAATTAGGTGTCATGGTCCTCGCCGTCACCGCCGCCGCAAAGGCAAAACTAGTGCTGCTGCTCACTGAAACTCCCTGGGCAGCACATGAAAGGTGCTGCCCTAGATTAAAACAGACTTCTCAGCCAGCTCTACACTAACAGGTGCACCTAATCAGCCAGCCGGACTGCTTCCATATAATTGAACTGCGCCCCTCCCTTGGTGCTTCAGCATCAGTTTTCACTCCCTGAGAGGAGCTTGTGCAGCCAGGAGCCTGTCCTGTTTAAATCCAGCATTCTGCTCAACTGTGTACCGGACCCCCTGCTCGCTTAACGGATTTGTCGCCTTCTGTATCCCTGGACCTCTGGACCCCATCTGACTACGATTTTGGATTATCCCTTTGGCACCACGCAAGATTCCCTCACCGCTTCACCTGTTACCCCGCTTCACCTGTTATTCCCCACTTCATCCAAGGACTCCTTCATTTATTACAGACTCTCACCCTTCACTTATTGTTTATCCATCTGCCTGACTCCCAGCTCACTGGACTTATCCAAATACCAGTTATCCCAGCTCTCAGCCCTGTTCCTGTGATATCCCTCTGTCTGTAAATTAACCTCTTGTGTCCTCTCTCATATTCCCTATTGTATGCATTGTCAGCCCTGCTCCAGTCCTATTCATTCTGTATTTAGTTACTCCCTCTCGGCCTCTGAACCTGTATTTTACAAGGTTAATCCCTTCCTGTTTATTCCCAGTTCTCCGTTTGTTTGTTAGGCAACCCTCTTCCTATCAAACCCCTCACCCTGTATTTGTTATATATCAAATAAACCCCTTTTTGATTTAAACCTCCTGCTTACTTTGTGTCACTGCAATCTGGGCTCGCACCCTCACCCACCCAGCCTGGCTGGCCCTGACATTAGGGTTTTGTTACTATTTATGGCTAACCATATTTTTGGTTCTGCTCCATTTCCGCTTTATTTAAGGGCCATTGTTATAAGTCTAGAACAGTGTTTCCCAAACCTGTCCTCAGGACCCACTGGCATGCCAGGTTTGCCAGATATGTGAAGCACAGCACAGGTGATATGATTTGCTGCTCAGTGATACCAGGATTCAGTCTGCATTTCCCCAAGGTGATCTGCAAAATCTAGCCTGGTTGAGAGTCCCGAGGACAGGTTTGGGAAACCCTGGTCTAGAAGATTCATGCATGCTGTAAGGTTTTGCCTGCATAAGAGATTCAGGATCCAGTATACCAGGATGGAGATTTTGCACTGTCAAGTCATGACAGACTGAACAATGTGAACAGTATAAAAGCATGTACACAAGCTAAAAAGTCAGTTAGGTGTTAACAGCAGGTGAGGGAAACTCAAAAGGTAAGCAGCACATACACAGTACACTAGAAAGATACCACATCAGTAGGCAGTTGCATGGTGAAGGACAAGTGTAAGGTCAAAAGCCAGTAAATAACATTAAGGAGCGATGTATTACAGAGGAATGTAAGTAAATTCTGTACTAAGACTCTGGAGACACAGATTCAAATCCCGTCAAGAGCACCTCTCCAGTAAGTGTCTTTGGGCAAGACACCTAACGGTACATACTCGCCACACAGGACATACTTGAAAACGAGAGAAATCTCAATGTATCCTTCCTGGTAAAATCCTTTCTCAAAAGCATAATGTGAACTGATATGTAAAGTGACCTTTTTGTGGACATCTCTGCTGTAACCACTGAGTGTACATTACAGATGTGCACATGTCTGATGGGACCAAGTGTGTGTTAGTCATTCTGCTCACTTCTCCTTGTGCCTCTTCCCACTCCATTTGATCCCCATTATGAAGCCAAAGCATTCTGTTGGTATAATGAACTTTCCATGTGACCTATTTTGAGTCTTAGTCCTGGAACTTGAGCTCCCATAGCACCGACACTAATCCAGCCCTAATGTCATTCTAGATTAATTCTTCATCCAGCTGCAATTTATTCCAACTATTAAATTAATGGATGTGATAGTGGCTCATATATTGCTGTGTTTTTATATGTGTTAGCATCCCATTTCAATCACACAGTAGAATATTTTGAGGACCTGAAGGTTAGGATCCCCATTTTTCTTAAAATATCTTGTGTTGGACGACAATAACTAGAATTGTCTGATTTCTCCAAAATGTTGTTCCTCTCATTATTTATGACAAGCAATACCTCTAGAAGAATTTTTCAGTGCTGGGTGTAATTCTGGTGTGCTTACAAACCCGCATCCCCACAGGTATTGCAATTTCCCATATCATTTGTGTCAAAACAGCTGCCACAGCTAATTGTAAAATTAGAAACTGTGTTTTTTATTTGAAACATAAGGGGCCCTATTCCATTCGAGCTGGTAATAAGCATTCTAGAATCTAGCAGCCAATGGAAAACGTCAGTGCAAGCCTTTTAGCATTATCCTATTGCTAGCCCTATTATGAGTGCGCTGGGCCAGCGGAAGGACTCCGTAATCTATTTGTTCCCAGTTTCCATTTACATGTGGGGAGAGTAGGTGGTGGATTTGGATGTTCTCTGTACTATAGAATCGGAGGGGAGTAAGGATTTTTTCCTTAGTTTTTGTTGTGTATTTAGTGATTTTGCTAAAGTTTAAACTAATTTCTTACAGCTTGTTTTTTTTTGTCCGTATTGGCTGCAAGGAACAATAACAAGCGACTTTGGAAACTCTCCTTATTCTCTGGCTGCTAGCACCTTTGTGTTTTCTATACAAAGCCTTAATGTACAGTTACCAGCTGGACTGCTGAAATTTGTCGCTCAGCTGTAATTGGAGGGGAGCCATTAACAGTTATGAGTGGTAATGTTATACATAACATTGAAATCAATACTATTATATTATAGAGGGGTTTTATGTTATACTTTCATTAGTTTTAGTGAATTATCAGGGTTATTCAAAGAGATCCAAATTGAGGCCGAAAGGTAACGAACACTGAAATTCAGCGTATGGTTACCTTTCCTGGCCATTCGGCTATTCAGAGAGCAGGCAGTTCGCCAAATGTTGGCGAATTGCCTGCACATACGGTGCCTGTTCGGTGCCTGTTCGGTGGTTTCATACGACAGGTTTATTCAGGCGAATCCCATAGGCTTCAATGTTAAAAATATTCAGTTTTAACCCTTTCGCTGCTGAGGCATTTCCTGCCCGTGTGCTGAGCTCATTTTTACCGTTTTGTGCTCATCATGTTTAAATGCGATTTGAAGTCAAGTTTTCTTATATGACCAAGACAAATTATATATCCTTTTTTTCAGCAGACTCCACAGATTCAAAATATATCATTAATATGTGTATAAGTAAAGATTTAAAAAAAAAAAGAAAAAAAAAGGGGGAAAAAAAGTAAAATTTTGTTAAAATTCAGAAGAACAACATTGCATATTTTTTTATATCTACACTTTATGACCAGAACTATTGTGGTTATATATTGATACATTAGGTGCCTTTTTAAAAATGGTGTAATGGAGAATATTTCATGTTTTTTCTGTACAAAAATATGCAGTTTTCTAAAAATCAAAAAAATCTGCTTTTTTCTTATGTCATGACTCATTGTATGTAATACATAAAATTAGTATATCTAAACCAATTGAAATGGAAAAGCTATATATTTTCTGAAACTAGACAAAATTCCGCAAAAAAAGAGACCTTTATGACACATTTTTAAATTTATTTTGCTATTCATAACTTTATTCAAAAAACATCATATTTAATGTAAAAAAAAAAATCATAATAGGTCAAGATTTATATTGCATAATTTCATATAAATTTTTGGGGTAAAATATTTTTGTTTTGCTTAACTATATAAATATATCCCTCCTATAAAATAATAGATCCAATTTGATTGCACAGATCAAGTTTAGGCAGCGTTGGAGGTGCTAATTTGCGCCATGCGCAAAATAAATTTAGAGAAGCTTTTTATGCCGGTTTTTGAAAGGAGGCATACCTGCAATTAAATGGCTCTAGCTCAACAGGGATCTAAAATATGCTAAATAAAGTATATATCCAGACAAAGTAGACTTCCAGATGAATCAAACGTGGGGTTACTTATTATTCTATCATAAATATTGAGCCCGCAACAACTTGTGGAATTTGGATTTGTGCGCAAAAAAAAATTATTTCAATCACTTCAGACATGATAAAATCTTTGAAAACTAGGCCTTTCTCTAGCTCAATGCAAAGCCCCAACCCTTGTGATAAAAATGAGACCCAGGTTTAGTGGTCCGGGTCCCCCTAGATGGAGCACGAGGCGCTAATTTGCGCCATGCGCAAAATAAATTTAGAGAAGCTTTTTATGCCGGTTTTTGAAAGGAGGCATACCTGCAATTAAATGGCTCTAGCTCAACAGGGATCTAAAATATGCCAAATAAAGTATATATCCGGACAAAGTAGACTTCCAGATGAATCAAACGTGGGGTTACTTATTATTCTATCATAAATATTGAGCCCGCAACAACTTGTGGAATTTGGATTTGTGCGCAAAAAAAATAAAAAATTATTTCATTCACTTCAGACATGATAAAATCTTTGAAAACTAGGCCTTTCTCTAGCTCAATGCAAAGCCCCAACCCTTGTGATAAAAATGAGACCCAGGTTTAGTGGTCCGGGTCCCCCTAGATGGAGCACGAGGCGCTAATTTGCGCCATGCGCAAAATAAATTTAGAGAAGCTTTTTATGCCGGTTTTTGAAAGGAGGCATACCTGCAATTAAATGGCTCTAGCTCAACAGGGATCTAAAATATGCCAAATAAAGTATATATCCGGACAAAGTAGACTTCCAGATGAATCAAACGTGGGGTTACTTATTATTCTATCATAAATATTGAGCCTGCAACAACTTGTGGAATTTGGATTTGTGCGCAAAAAAAAAAAAAAAAATTATTTCAATCACTTCAGACATGATAAAACCTTTGAAAACTAGGCCTTTCTCTAGCTCAATGCAAAGCCCCAACCCTTGTGATAAAAATGAGACCCAGGTTTAGTGGTCCGGGTCCCCCTAGATGGAGCACGAGGCGCTAATTTGCGCCATGCGCAAAGTAAATTTAGAGAAGCTTTTTATGCCGGTTTTTGAAAGGAGGCATACCTGCAATTAAATGGCTCTAGCTCAACAGGGATCTAAAATATGCCAAATAAAGTATATATCCAGACAAAGTAGACTTCCAGATGAATCAAACGTGGGGTTACTTATTATTCTATCATAAATATTGAGCCCGCAACAACTTGTGGAATTTGGATTTGTGCTAAAAAAATAAATAAATGTAAATTCCACATGCTGTTGCGCCCTCTATTTTTATGATAGAATTTTATTTAACCCCTCATTTGATTCGTCTGGGTGTCTAGTTTCTCCTAATATATACTTTATGTGATCTGTTTTAATATTCTGTTGGGCTAGAGACATTTAAATGCAGGTATGCCTTCTTAAAAAAAAAAAAAAAAAACATTCACAAAATTTTCCCCATGAATTTTGATCAACAATTATGTAGTCTATCAACAATTGTATAGTGACTCAAAATGCTGCACAAACACACAACAAGCCCGCCACACATTTTACATTCACTCAATCAGTTGGATTGGCACATGGGGCATGTGAGCAGTAACGCCACGTCAAGGCCCCAACCAGGTTACTGACCATTCACACATCTTTCACATCTGTTTCACTCACCGAATCACACACATGCAAGAAGCTAGTAAAAGTGGAGTGAGTGACGTTAAGGGGGCAAAGAAGGGAAAAGTGCAGAAACACGGAAGGGGAAAAGAGAAAGATAATGAGGATTAGAGGGGGTGGAATAGAAACACCCCCCCCCATTCACATCTGTTTCACTCACTGAATCACACACCATTCATGAAAGAAGATAGGTAAGGGAAGTGGGTGAAGGGAAGGGGCAAAGAAAAGGGCAGAGACAAAGAAGTTGAAGACACACCATTAACACCGCAGTTCAATCTGTCTTCAGAGGCTTCTTTCTACATCTGACGTACGGAGGACATCAGATTGTTGGGGATGGGGCAACCTATTTTATTGTATGTGGGGTGAATTACATTATAACTGGGGGTGGGTAGTGAACTGTAGGTGGGTAGTGAAACGTGGTGGGTATTGAACCGGAGTGGGTAGTGAAACGTGGTGGGTAGTTTTTTTATTAACGCTTGAATTAACACTGCTATAAAATAATGGGGCTGGTTTTGGTTTGTTTTTTTATTTGGGAAAATTTAGAGGAATAGCACTATCCAGGAATAAATGCCAGCATGATCCGGGCAAGCTCTGTCCAGATTACACTGCACTGTGTCCATCAGAATGTCATCAAGATCTGCAAAGATCTGAACGGTGCTATAGCCAGATTTATCAAGAAGCACAAAATCAGTGGCATACCTCAACCTGAAATCTGTTTGTTCTCAGCCGAGAAACAATTCGGTCCGGTATGCCACTAGTAATGTGTCACTGTATGATAAATCTTGAAGCAATCAGGCACACAAAGACCTGGTTTGGAGGGGCAGTCAGGGCAGTGAAGGCGGCTTTCCTTACGCCGTCCTTGGCGCGCGCAAACCCGACACCTTTTACATGGGGTCACTCTTTTCTCAGTTGGTGGAATGTAGCCTGGAAAGTGGCGGTCACGCAACCTAATTACATCTTCCACCTCTTCAACAATGGGAGCATTCTCTTCTGGACAGAGAAGGGACTCGATAACAGATTCCTGAAATTTTAGGAATGTTATCCGTCGGGCATGAGTGGCCTGATACAAGATGAATGCGTTAAGCATTGACATCTGTATCAGATGGACTGCCAGCTTTTTGTACCATACATATGCCTTGCGAGAAGCGAGATATGGTACAAGCATCTGGTCAGACTTGTCTACGCCCCCCATGTATCGATTATAATCCTGTACACATAGGGGTTTCATGATAGGGGAATCTCTCCATCTGACGTGAACTGCAGATGTGCATTCATTATGTATCGTTGTAAGTAAATGCACATCCTTTTTGTCTGTGTGTTTCTCCTCTATTTTGCTTCCCAAACTGTTTTGTTGGAAAGCCTTTCCTATTCGAACGGATCGTGCCACAGGCTCCAGTACCATTGCTGTACAAAAATTTGTACAGCGGCACACCCGTGTAAAAGTTATCTGTATAAATACAGTAACCTTTACCGAATAGTGGATAAGCGAGGTCCCACACTATTTTTTCAGTGGTGGAGAGGGCGGGGGGGCAGTCAGGGGGGGCCAGCTGCGAGTCCTTGCCAGTGTATACACGAAAGCGATACATGTATCCACTGGAGCTTTCGCACAGTTTATAAAGTTTTATCCCATACCGAGCTCGCTTCGAAGGGAGGTACTGCTTGAAAACAAGACGTCCCTTATAAAGCAGCAAGGACTCGTCGACTGACAAGTTTTGGCCTGGAGTGTATAACTCTTCAAATCTTGCCATCAGATGGTCAAGAAGTGGCCGCAACTTGTACAGTCGGTCGTGATCTGGGTGGTCACGGGGCAAAGCATTTGCATTATCATTATAATGCAAATACCGCAGGAGCAATAAATATCTGTCCCTGCTCATAGTAGCAGGGAAGATAGGTGGTTTGGGTACTCTTTTTTGACCAGTATGAGGCTATGCTGGGTTTTTGCACAATCCCCATCTGCAGAGTGAGGCCCCAGAACTTCCTCATCTCTGGCAAACTGGTTGGGGTCCATTTACGCGCCCTCACAGTTGGCAACAATTCTGCCCCTAGACCTTGAAAATATTGTTCGGCATAGAGATTGCTCTGCTGAACAATAAATTCCAAGAACCCATCATCTATATATAGTTGAAAAAAGTTGATGGGTTCAAAATTAGTGGTGTCCACTAGTATACCAGGATTGCCAGAAAATTGTGGCAATACTGGCTGGACCATATTAGGGGAGGTCCAGTCAGATCCTGGTTCAGGCATCGCCACAGCCTGTGTTGCAGATACCCCTGCAATAGGCCTTTGGGCCGGTGCAGGATCAGGTAGTGCAACTACAGACCGTGCGGTCCCTGCATTACCACGGGAGCACCCTGGTAACTCCATGCGGCCACGCCGTGGCTCATCACGTAGTTCTTCGTCACTGGAACCGTCACTATCTGATGATGCTCCAGGGACAAAGTCACTGCCTGAATCTTCAAAAGATTCATCAGCGCTGGGATCAGAGTCTGACATCATAAGGACGTCAGCTGCTTCCTCAGCGCTTAGAAACCTTTTAGCCATAATTTGCTTTCTGAAAATGTATTTTCAAAAGAAAATTACGCCGTTTGATAGTATCTATATATATATATATGTGTATATATATATATGCACGTGTGTGTGCGTATATAATATATTCTATATATATATATATAAGCGTGCGCGTGTGTGCGCGTGTGCGCGTGTGCGCGCGTGCGTGCGCGCGTTTGCGTGTGTGCATGCGTGTGCGTGTGTGCGTGTGCGCGTGTGTGCGTGCGCGTGTGCGTGTACGCGTGTGTGCGCGTGTGCGTGCGTAAATATGTATATATATGTGTGTGTGCGTATATATGTATATATATGTGTGTGTGTGTATATATATATATATATATATATATATATATAATGTGTGTATTAGCAATTTATCACCTATTTTATGGAGACAGCCTCTGCGACACTAACACCTCGCAATCCACATGCAGACTGAGGATAGAAAAGAAAAAATTATCAAGATTTGAAAAATTCATTCCCCATGATTGGCTGGAGGGTCAATCGCTAGGTTACGGGGTCATTTTAGGGTTATATTTCTATCCTCAGCGGCCATGTTGGAGGTGGCAGTGATAATTGTGACAGCTAAGTGATCATTGTTACTACAGTGATCACATAGCTGTAACAATAAAATGTGAAATAAAATAATAAAAAGGGGATTGTAATTTTATTAAATGTGGGGTTTGGGGGCATCTGGGCAGTTTAGATTTTTTTTACTGCCCTTAGAGACCCTGTGTGTGGTGTTTTTTACTTTATGGTTTTTTTTTAACATTTTTTTTACATTTTATATTATAATGAGGCACACCGTTGGAAAGCTCAGGCTCTGGGCTTTCCATCGGTGCCTCATTTATTACTGCAGCCCTTACCGATGAGGAGATAGAGAGGTCCGAAGGACCTCTCCCCCCTCCTCCTAAGGGCTGTCTATGCGGCTGTTGAAAGTGACGTCATCACGCCAGGCGTGATGACGTCACCGTGTCTCCCATGATCCCACAGTGAGGGCCGACATCCCGGATGTCGGTCCCTCACTGTTTGCCGCCGGGGATCTCAGCCACACCGCCGCTTCGCTGCCGGGAGGATCGGACGCGCTGAGCGCGTCCTCCGCACAGCAGCGGGAACTTCCTGGACGCGCTCAGCACGTCCGTAGCAGCGAAGTGGTTAATCCAATATCTAATAAACTGTTGATTATAATATTCTGTAATAAAAAGTCTCTTCATTGAATAACCTTGTAAGTATTTCAGTTGTGTTTTGGTGCATGTTTTTTTTTTGAATAATATGACTATGTATAAAACACTGACCTTCCTCCCAGTGTGGGAAATTAAAAGGTGAGTAATGGCAGTGGTATTGCTAATTTTATACGTGACAAATGGACAATGCCATCGCTTATAAATACAATTTTCGTTTTATTTTTTAGATGCAGAGGCCAGACTCTGCCCTGTCCAATGACACGTCACTTGCCCTTGTGAGGTGTAAAGATTAGTGACGTAGGTGTCCAAAGTCCCCCACAGTACTCTTCGCCGCAGTGCGGTTGTTTAGGTTTTTGATGTAACAATTCGTAATAATGCATTGTGCATCACCTCCACACTTGTTGGTGACTTGAAAAATGTGATGGTTAGTTAGTGCAGCATTATTGTTTGCTTTATAATTGAAAAGTGAAAAATATTACTGTTAGAAAGAAAAACATAAAGTAATATTTATTATTTTATTTCTGTTACTTAAATCCTGGTCAAGTTTGGTATCAAAGGAAAGACCATGCTCCAGCCCTTTCCAATAATACCTCACTTGACTCTGTAGCTTCTATGGAGTTGGAGATACAGGGGTCCAAAGGCAGGCATATTTATCCTTTCTCTGGGCCTATTCTGAGGCATGGGCCTGGAACTGCTGCTCCATCAGCCCCTATGTTAATCTGGCCTCGACTGTACTTACCGCGTCCTATACTTAACATGGGGAGCGCTAAAGATTAGGGATGAGCCGAACGCCCCCGTGTTCGGTTCGAACTCGAACAATTTCAAAAGTTCGAGTTCGAACTCGAACACGATCCGAACTCAATGTAAGTCAATGGGACCTGAACGTTCGATTTTTCTTTTTTATTTATTTTTTGAGTGCCCTCCAAGAGGGCATATACTGTATGCTAGATATTTGCCATAAAAGGTGTATGGGGGTACGGGTAGTGCCCTGGAGGACAGGAAACAAGGACAAAAAGTTTTTTAAAAAAAACTTTTTTAAAGGAACAGTGAGCTTTCCATGAAATTTAAGGTTAAGAATAAAAACGAGAAATTCCTTCAAATATCGTGCCTAGGAGGTCCCCATAATCTGCCCGTGAAGTGGTGGATTTGTAGGATGTATAGAAACATTTAAAAACAAAAAAATGACATTTCAAATGACGTTAAATGGTTTTCCTTTTAATCTATTCATAAACAACTGCTTGGGGTGGCAGCCTGTATGAAAAGAGGAGACGTTTTTGGACACACAGAACAAGTGTAGTGATTTTTTTTGGGCTAAATTATGGTGAAACTTCTGCAGGCTTTGGATGAAAGCAACAATAGGTGCTTTAAAATTGGGCCTTTAGTGTCGGCAACAGTGCCGTCACACCATAACCCCTCTGTGGTATTGTGGAAGAGTGCAGGGTTAGACGCTGCGGTCAAATATTAAAATGACACGAATCTGGTATAGGCGTCAGTGGCAGTGCACCCAAATATTTTACCTTTGGTGGCAGCAAGTGCCTTCACACCGTAAGTAACCTCTCTGTGGTATTGTGGAAGAGTGCAGGGTTGGACCCTGCCAAGACAGATTCTAATTTGCTGAACTGTGGTATAACTCACTGATACACACTGTCCCTGATAGCCTGGCAGTGCCAACAGAGATTCAAATTCCAAGAAATCTCCTACAACTCACTGATACACACTGTCCCTGACAGCCTGGCAGTGCCAACACAGATTCTAATTCCCAGAAATCTCCTACAACGTCACTGATACACCCTGACAGAGCAATCTCCTCTCCTCTCTGATTCACTCCTGCAAACACACATGCTGGGGCTGCTGGCAGGGAAGCATTATATAGTGTGCTGCGGGACTTAGCTCTGTGAGCCCATGATTGGGCAAAATTTGCCCAATCAGCACTCTGAGCCGTGATTGACATAGTCTTGCACCTGTCTTGCACCTGACCTGTTGTCAGGTGCAAGGCTGTAGCCAATTACAAGTTTCAGGCCAGTTGAAAAGTGCATTGTGGTCCATTGTGGGCGAACATGTGGCGAACACGCGGAAATGTTCGGAGTTTGACGAACAGCCGAACGGGCGATGTTCGAATCGAACTCCGAACAGATCCGAACCGAAAGCTCATCCCTACTAAAGAGCAAATGCGCTATTGTAACCAGCAGATGACATACAGGGTTATTCAAAGAGATTCGAAAGTCACCGCACGTTCGGTGACTTTTCGTTCCCCGCACTTCTGGGCGATTCAGTGATCCTAGTTCGCCGACCCTGCGGTGTATTCAGCAAGCATCGCAGGTCCCCCGTAGTGCAGGGAATACTCGTAAAACCCAGCGAACACTCACCGAACACTCACCGAAACCCTCAGAAACAGCTGGATTAACCCAGCTGAACACACCGGAGAAACCCGACTAGCTGCCGATCGCAGCGCCGCTGAGCAGTCACCGGAAAAAGCTAACAGGCAGGCGAACGGGTTGAAAAAAAAAACTGTTTGCTTGAAAGTTTGAAATTTGAAACGCTGTTTGCAAAAAACTACTGAACGAAAATTTCAGAAATTTACATATAAGATCCAATGAATGATAATAAAAAGGTCTGTTACAGAAAAGTGAAAAAACTATTTAAAAAAAAAACAGAAAAAAAGTTTGCCATAAAAATCCCAAAAATGCCTAACAGATCCTATTTTTTTTTTTAAATAGACTTTTTACTGCAGAATATAATAATAAACGGTTTATTAGATATTGGATTAAAACGGGAATATTTTTGACATTGAAGTCTATGGGATTCTCCCGAATAAACCTGTTTAATGAAATCACCGAAAAGCAGGGCATTTCGGCAACTTTTCACTGCTGTTTTGTGTTCTCTGAGGCTAGGGTCAGGCAAGCGCATTCTGTGCGGACTGTGCGTCTGTGCAAACAGGCGTACTTTCTGACTGATGACAAAGTAGTGGCCACACAGTCCGTTTTTGTGACTGATGTTTTTTTTGACTGATGTAGAAGGGAAAATAAATTAATATGAAAAACATTTTGTCCGTCAAAATGCTGGACGTCAAAAATGCAGTCCATCTGACTTCGTTCCAACACTCACACACAAAGCTATGTGGACACAGTGGACACAGTGCACTTTGTGCGTCCATTCTAGCGGATATACGTTCTTGCCTAATCTGCGTCCGTTTGCCGTGTCCGTTATGCGTCCGCAGTTCGGTGCGGACGTACTTCGTGTGTGGGGCTCCATTGGTCATAATTATATGCTATAACGGACGTACAAATGTGCAGCAACACGGACATGATCAGTGCGCTCGTCTGACCCAAGCCTGAATAAATGAACCATTGCTTCTCTGTGGGGGATTTCAATGCCCTCGAACAGGCACCGTACTTGCAGGTAATTCGCCAACATTTGGCAAACTGCCTGCTCTCTGAATAGTCGAATGGCCAGGAAATGTGGCCGTAAGCTGAATTTCAGTGTTCGGTTACATTTCTGGGCCAGAACGACTCTCTTTGAATAACCGTGTTAGTGCCTGCGCTAATTTCTGGAAGGACTCTAATCGTACTTACCGCGTCCAATACTTAACATGGGGAGCGCTAAAGAGTAGGGAATAGGATGAACCGAACGCCCCCATGTTCGGTTTGACTTCGAACTCGAACAATTTCAAAAGTTCGATTTCGAACTCGAACATGATCCGAACTCAATGTAAGTCAATGGGACCCGAACGCTCGATTTTTAGAGTGCCCTCCAAGAGGGCATGTATGCTAGATATTTGCCATAAAAGGTGTATGGGGGTCCGGGTAGTGCCCTGGGGGACAGGAAACAAGTTCAAAAAGTAAAAAAAAAAACGTTTTTAAAGGAACAGTGAGTTTTCCATGAAATAAAGGTTAAGAATAAAAATTTCAGGCCCCCTCCCCATTTAATTCATTTCATTTCACTCCTCCCCTTCCCCATTTACTCAATTTCACCCCCTCCTCATTTAATTCATTTCACACCCCTCCCCATTTAATTCATTTCACACACCCCCTCCCCATTTAAAACATTTAATTTCACCCCTCCACATTTAATTAATTTCATCCCCTCCCCATTTAAATCATTTCACCCCTTCCCCATTTAATTAATTTCACCTCCACCTCATTTAATTAATTTCACCCCCCACTCCCCATTTAATTAATTTCACCCCCCCATTCCCCATTTAATTAATTTCACCCCTCCACATTTATTTGCTTTCACCCTTCCACTTCACCTTTAATTCATTTCCCCCCCCACGGCGCTTTCATCTGACCTCAGATGATGGGAGAATTTTTCTGATTTGGCTACTTTGACCTAGATATTTCGCTTCTCCAGTCATTCTCACGAGCTTCACCTTTATTGAATAGACCTGATAGACTTCAAGCTAAGCAGCAATGCCTAAGGTCAAACAGCAGTCGCCAATCCCAGCAACATATTCCTCGTGCATTAAAAGGGGAAATCACTCTCGAGATGAAAACTATCAGGGTTATTCAAAGAGAATCGAAAAGTCACCGCAACATTCGGTGGCTTTTCGTTCCCTGCAATTCGGCGCGATTTGGCGATCCTAGTTCGCTGACCCTGCGGTGTATTCAGCAAGCACCACAGGGCCGCCGTATTGCAGGGAAAATCCACCGCAATCCCGACGAAAACTCACTGCAAAACCAGCCGAACACTCAGCGAAACAACTGGATTAACCCTGCTGAACCCGCTGGAGAAACCCGACTAGCCGCCGATCACAGCGCAGAGCAGCCACCGGAAAAACCTGACACGCAGACGACCGAGGTGAAAAAAAAAACCAGTACGCTTGAAAGTTTGAAATTTGAAATGCTGTTTGCAAAAAAACTAAGGAACGATGAATGCCTGGAAATTACATATAAGATCCAATGAATGATAATAAAAAGGTCTGTTACAGAAAAAAGAATATACGTTTTTAAAAAAAAAAAAAGGAAAAAAATTTTGCTAAAAAAACCCAAGAAATGCCTGACAGATCCTAAAAAAATCTGTAAATAAAGAGATTTTTTTACTGCAGAATATAATATTAAACGGTTTATTAGATATTGCATTAAAAAACAGGAATATTTTTAACATTGAAGCCTATGGGATTCGCCTGAATAAATCTGCCACATGAAGCCACCGAACAGCAGGGAAATTCAGCAACTTTTCACTGCTGTTTTGTGTTCCCTGAATAGACGAAGCTATGGGGATTTCACTGCCCTCGACCAGGCACCGACCAGGCACCGTATGTGCAGGCAATTCTGAATAGCCGAATGGCCAGGAAAGGTAACCATACGCTGAATTTCACTGTTCGGTTACCTTTCGGCCACAATTTGGATCTCGTGGAATAACCCTGATAATTTTGCCTCTTTTTAAATCAATGGTAAGGCTGGGGTCAGACCAGCGCACTTTTAACGTGCGTTCAGGCGCACATAATTACGGCCGCACTAGCAGCAGATGACGGGCAATGACGGTCAATATACGATGTACGGCTGCACAAAAGTCCGGCCGTGCAACGCAAGTGGAATTTGAACGCATTTTTCTGAGAACGCTGAACTGCTAGTACTGACGTACTGAGTGCGCAGCTGCGGCATAGCGGCGTGTGTGCGTGATTAGGAGATGTCAGACACTGCTAATGTCCAGCCTACATAACGTCCAGACGCAAAAAGAGTTTTATTGATGATCCGTACAAAATTACGCCCGAAAATGCGCGTCGTCTGACCGTTTTTTGCGCATTCCGTGAAAAAATACGTCAATGCGTTCAGACGCACTTTTTCACGTTCGCGGGGAAAAATGCTTTCGTCTGACCCTAGCCTCAGACCGCACCTTGATTATGCCGTGCAATTATAGGCTCTTGGCTTAAAATTATTATGGTGCTAGAAAAAGTGCAGAGATGGGCGACTAAATTAATAAGGTGAATGGAAGGTTTATGTTATGAGGAAGGCTAACAAGCTTAAACCTGTTTAGTTTAGAGCAGGGATGTCCAAACTCCGGCCCCCAGATATTCTTGAACTACAACTCCCAGAAATCTCTGACTGCATTAGATGGATGGAGAAGCATGGGAGTTGTAATTCAGGGACATTTGGGGGCCGGAGTTTGGACATCTCTGGTTTAGAGAAACGGCACCTTAGAGAGGATCTGATAACTTTAAATAAATATTATAGGGTCATTATAAACCAGTGTTTCCCAAACCTGTCCTCAGGACCCTCAAACAGGCCAGATTTTGCAGATCCCCTTGGGGAAATGCAGACTGAACCCTGCAATCACTGAGCAGCAAATCATATCACCTGTGCTGTGCTTCACATATCTGGAGACAGTGGCGTGTCCGAGAGTCCACTCCTGAGGACAGGTTTGGGAAACACTGTTATAAACGATTGTCTGGAAACCTATTCATTAATAGGATTATACATAAAGGGTTATTCAGAGAAAGGTGAAAGCCAGGAGAAGTGGAAGGAGAAGAGAACAATCTAGACCAAATAGCCGATTTGGAAAGTGAGATAAATGGGAGAATTTTTCTGGTTTGGCTATTTTGACCTCGAATTGTCACTTCTCCAGTCATTCTCCTAAATTTCACCTTTCTTTGAATAGACCTGATTGGGTGAAAGGAAATTCAGTCTAAAGCATAGGAAAGACAATCATCCATACTGACAATTACATTGGACAGTCATACAAATGATGACTTTTAATTGGTTTTGAAAAAAGAGATAAGAAAATATAAATTATATAAAATTATATTTATATATAATCTGTGTGTGTGAAGCACCGCCTTACTACGGTTTCCAGTAATTCCTTTTATGACAGGAACCTTCGGGTACAATAACCTTTGTGAGCTCCCACATGTTTTTTAGTACTCAAACCCTGCATGAATTTGTCTGGGTTTGCGCACTTGAAAAAACTGGTAAAGAAACCACAGAATTAACTGAGATAAATGGAAGATATGAAATTAGAGGGTTTATAAAATGGTGTTTGCAAAGACTGTCCGAAAGTCAAGGGAGGGCTGAAGGGCTAGGATGGATTTTTCATCACACTAAGGCTAAGGTCATACGAAAGCATTTTTAACGTGCGTTTAACCGCACGAAATCACGGCCGTGCTAGCAGCAAATGACGTCCAATGCCGGGTAACATACGAAGAACGGCCGCACGAAAGTTCGTCCGCGGAACGCAAGTGGCAAACGAACGCATTTTTTCTAGAACGTCAAACCGCTACTACTGACGTACAGAGTGCGCTGCGTCCGCATAGCGGCGTGTGTGTGTGATTAGGAGACGTCAGACGCTGCACACGTCTGGCCAACATAACGTCCAGACGCAAAAAGGGTTTTATTGATGATCCGTACAAAATCACAGACGAAAATGCGCATCGTATGACCGCTATCGCGTATTCCGTGAAAAAATACGTCCATTCGTTCGAACGCACTTTTTCACGGACAACGCGAAAAATGCGTTCGTCTGACCCTAGCCTGAAGCCCTTAGATGTTATTGCAGCCTTGCATTGCCCCTGGTTCAAGTTTCTCTTTGTATTTGCATATGCATTACTGTAATTATTATTAATATAACCTTATGCTTAGAATATTTATGAAAAAAGCAGGAAATTATATTCTATTCTTCCTGCAATTTCAACTCAATATATTTTCCACATAATACAGAGGATGATTATTTGGACACTTTCATATTCTACTCCCAAGAGTATCTTTGGACAATGGATTGTACAACATCATTAGAGCACAGTAATCAGTACCTGCTATAATTGGTTGTTGCTCCTGCCCATGAGCCACTGTGCAAAGTATATTACTCTGGGAAATCTGCAATTAGCAACCCACTTTGCTCTACATAGCCAGAATAAATAGGAAAAAAAAAATACGTACTGGTATAAAATGTTTACATACTTAATTATTGAGTGTAATCTAATTTATCATGATATACAGTGGGGCAAAAAAGTATTTAGTCAGCCACCAATTGTGCAGGTTCTCCCACTTAAAAAGATGAGAGAGGCCTGTAATTGTCATCATAGGTACACTTCAACTATGAGAGACAAAATGAGAAAAACAAATCCAGAAAATCACATTGTCTGATTTTTAAAGAATTTATTTGCAAATTATGGTGGAAAATAAGTATTTGGTCAATATCAAAAGTCCATCTCAATACTTTGTTATATATCCTTTGTTGGCAATGACAGAGGTCAAACGTTTTCTGTAAGCTTTTCACACACTGTTGCTGGTATTTTTGCCCATTCCTCCATGCAGATCTCCTCTAGAGCAGTGATGTTTTGGGGCTGTCGCTGGGCAACACGGACCTTCAATTCCCTCCAAAGGTTTTCTATGGGGTTGAGATCTGGAGACTGGCTAGGCCACTCCAGGACCTTGATATGCTTCTTACGAAGCCACTCCTTCATTGCCCGGGCAGTGTGTTTGGGATCATTGTCCTGCTGAAAGACCCAGCCACGTTTCATCTTCAATGCCCTTGCTGATGGAAGGAGGTTTTCACTCAAAATCTCACGGTACATGGCCCCACACAGATCAGTCGTCCTGGTCCCTTTGCAGAAAAACCGCCCCAAAGCATGATGTTTCCGCCACCATGCTTCACAGTAGGTATGGTGTTCTTTGGATGCAACTCAGCATTCTCTCTCCTCCAAACACGACGAGTTGAGTCTTTACCAAAAAGTTCTACTTTGGTTTCATCTGACCATATGATATTCTCCCAATCCTCTTCTGGATCATCCAAATGCTCTCTAGCAAACTTCAGACAGGCCCAGACATGTACTGGCTTAAGCAGGGGGACACGTCTGGCACTGCAGGATTTGAGTCCCTGGTGGTGTAGTGTGTTACTGATGGTAGCCTTTGTTACTTTGGTCCCAGCTCTCTGCAGGTCATTCACTAGGTCCCCCGTGTGATTCTGGGATTTTTGCTCACCGTTCTTGTGATCATTTTGACCCCACGAGGTGAGATCTTGCGTGGAGCCCCAGGATCGATGGAGATTATCAGTGGTCTTGTATGTCTTCCATTTTCTAATGATTGCTCCCACAGTTGATTTCTTCACACCAAGCTGCTTGCCTATTGCAGATTCAGTCTTCCCAGCCTGGTGCAGGTCTACAATTTTGTTTCTGGTGTCCTTCGACAGCTCTTTGGTCTTGACCATAGTGGAGTTTGGAGTGTGTCTGTTTGAGGTTGTGGACAGGTGTCTTTTATACTGATAACAAGTTCAAACAGGTGCCATTCATACAGGTAACGAGTGGAGGACAGAGGAGCCTCTTAAAGAAGATGTTACAGGTCTGTGAGAGCCAGAAATCTTGCTTGTTTGTTCTGTACTGCAGGTGACCAAATACTTATTTTCCACCATAATTTGCAAATAAATTCTTTAAAAATCAGACAATGTGATTTTCTGGATTTTTTTTCTCATTTTGTCTCTCATAGTTGAAGTGTACCCATGATGACAATTACAGGCCTCTCTCATTTTTTTAAGTGGGAGAACCTGCACAATTGGTGGCTGACTAAATACTTTTTTGCCCCACTGTATGTGTAAAAAAAATAGCAAAATGATCTTGCTTCAATAAGTATCTGCATTGCCACAAAAGATGAGGCACAGCAAATTGGTTATGAGTGGGAGACACAAGGGGCACTATTCTGTAGTGAACAGTGGTGTTCGGTGAGTAAGTGTTCACGCTAGGATAACTGACTTTAACTCGTGCCCCCATATAACTTTCCTAATAGTAAAGCTGTCAAAAATCAGTTAGTACACCGGTATTACAAAGTCCTAGAATTCTGGTTCTCTTTCGTTCTTAGCCTTGCAGGCACAGATTTTCTTCGCTTGGATCTCCATTGTACCATTAAGAAGGGAATAGGTACCAATATTGGTGATTACACATATTAGGGATGGAGAAAGAGTTATGGGAAAAACAGGTGAAGGTAATCAAAGAAACTGGTGGGGTTAACTGAAGACATTCAGGGTGCTCTTTCATTCCCTGTACTTTGGGGAATCAAATTCCCCGACCCTGCAGTGAATTTAGCATTTACCGCAGGGTCTCCAAAGTGCAGGGAAAGGCATCTGGGAAAAAAACACAGAATCGAACGGAAAAGGCGCTGCAGAACAGCCGAAAAGACATTGGACTGACCCGATAAGATGCATAAAAAAAGCCGAATGCACCCAACGCTCACATCCAAAAAAAGCCAATGATCCACCGAACAGAGCACTGGCCAGTCGCCAGAAAAAGCTAACAAGCCGACGAACGGGATAGGAAAAAAAACAACAACAAGCATTTAAAAACTGTTTGCAAAATAACAACTGCACAAAAATGCCTGGAATTAAGATATAATGTCCTATGAATAATAATAAAAGGTCTGTTACAGAAAACAAACTGTAAACAAAATCCAAAAAAAAATTTGCAGGAAAGCCCCAAAAATGTCTAAAAAATCCTAAAAAATAAATAAAGAAACTTTTGTTGAAGATTAAAAGAATAAATGGTTTGATAAATAGTTCATAAAAACACAAATAAGAGATTCGCCTGATTAAACCTGCCAAATGAAATCACGAAAAATCAGGGCATTTTTCTGACTTATTCACTGCTGTTCGGTGTTCGCTGAATAGATTATCTATTACTTCTCTATGGGGAGTTCACTGCTGTCAAAGATTACCCTATTTCGCTGGCACTTCGCCAATATTTGGCGAACTGCCTGCTTTTTGAATAGCTGTATGGCCACGAAATTGCACCCTACGGGGAAATTCACTGTTCGGTGCAATTGCGGAGCCAATTCAGCTCTCTTTGAATATCCCTGATTGTGGAGGCTTTTAAATAGAGGGAGAGGGGAAAGCACATTCTGTGCTAAAAAAGAATAATATAAATACACCTTTCGTACATTTTTCAAAACCTATCCCAACTAAGGCCTTCCTGAATAAATTCAGTGTGTTCCTAAAAGGGATTCGTAATGGTCACTCTTGGGGTGATGGATGTTCTGAAAAGAGCTTATTGGAGATGTGGAAAGGGGCTGGGATACTCATAAGACAGGGGAGGCACACTGGGGTGATGCTAGATACATTCAGATTGGATATAAATGGGGAGAGGAGACAAAGTGAAGTGATACAAGGCAGATTGAGTTGATGAAAAGCTGTGTGATAAAAGAAACATTGGGGTGACTGATGTTGAAACATATCTAATGCTTTAAATTCTGGATGAAGGGGGATTAGATACAAAACAAATAAAGAGATACAAATGAGGGTTAAAGGGACACTCTAGGCAACATGACCACCTAAGCTATTTTAGGTGGTCATGATGCCCGGAGTATCCTGCCCTCTGTCCCCCCTCCCTCCGCTCAGCAGTTCAGCAGAAAATGCTGAAAACAGCTGAGAGAGGCGGAGGAGTTTACTCCGCCCTCCCAGCTGTCAGTCAGCAGAGCGGGAATCATATTTCCCGCTTCTGCCAACTTTTGCCGAGTAGGAGACGTCATCGCGCTTTCAGCGTGATGACGTCTCCAACTCACCGCAGAAGCTGGCGGCTCCCTCTGAGGGTTAGTGTTGCGCGCATCCTCTTGAGCGCAACACTAATCCTCAGAGGGAGCCGGGAGGAAGCCTGCCGATTGGCTGGCTTATGTGAGAGGCGCGCATGCGCGCTTCTCACGTAAACCAGAAGGCAAGTCGGATGGAAGAAGGACGGGAGCGGAAGAGGAGGGAGGTGAGTATGAAAAAAAAAAAACACCGCTGGAAACAAGAGGATTTTAGGGTAAGTATTACAGTTATAAAAACATAAACCAAAAAAAACTATTTATTAAGGGAATAGGGATAGGTTAGGATTAAAAAAAGGGGGGTGATTTTTTTAGTAGAGTGTCCCTTTAATGGAGAGAGATGGCCACATAAGGGGCAACAAATACCAGGCTTACGCAAGAGTAGTCAAAAAGATTCAGAGAGACACCCACAGAACTAAAAATAATTAAACAGTACAATTTAATAATAAACAACTACCTGTGTATTCAAAGAATGCATATTTAACTTGTTCACCATATAGTACGTTTAATTTAAAGGGCTGCTCTATTAAAATAAATGACTCTTTTTGTCCCCTTTAATAATTGGGCAGTTGCTGCTGACAGCATATTTTTTTTTAGAAGAAAATACCCTTTCCCCCTCTGCGCTGGGCTGTTACTCCACTTCAGCTTGGGGCTTCGGATATGTGGAAGTCCCCACGCTTTCTTAAGCAATTTGCGTAGCATATGTAATTTACGTAGCATATGCTACTTCGAAAGGCTCAGAACGTGCGTAATTTCAATTGAAAGCTATGCAGCACTTGCGCAGAACAACTGAATGGTGCTGCACACATGCACAGCATCGATCCTGGGCTATCATCTTCCAGAATCTTCACTGCTGTAAGCTTTCAGAGAGAGGATAATGTCAGCATGCAAAATGGTCAGTGTACATACAGGGTTATTCAGAAAGAGCCGATCTGGCCCCGAAATTGCACTGAACAGTGAATTTCCCCATACGGTGAAATTTCGTGGCCATTCGGCTATTTAGGAAGCAGGCAGTTTGCCAAATTTTGGAGAATTGCCAGCAAAATATGGTGCCTGTTCGACGGCAGTGAAATCTCCATAGAGAAGCAATGGTTAACCAATTCAGAGAACACCGAACAGCAGAGAAATGTCAGTGAAATGCCCTGATGTTCGGTGGTTTCATTCGGCAGGTTTATTTGGGCGAATCCCATAGGATTCAATGTTAAAAATATTCCCGTTTTTATACAATATCTATTAAAACTTTTATTCTTTTAATCTGCAGCAAAAATTCTCTTTATTTTTTTAAAAATACTTTTTAGGCATTTTTCGCCAGTTTTTTTTACAGATTTTTTTAAATTGTGGTTTTTCTTTTTTCTGTAACAGTCCTTTTTATTATCATTCATAGGACCTTATATGTTAATTCCAGGCATTTTCAACCAGTAGTTTTTTTACAAACAGCACTTCAAATTTACACCGCTCGTCGGCTTGTCACCTTTATCTGGCAGCTGGTTGGCACTGTGTTTGGTGGATCGTCGGCTTTTTCTGGATGTGCTTGCCGGCGGCTTATTGAATCAGATCTGATAATGTCTGTGGATATTAAAAAAAAAAAAAAAGCGCAAAACCGCCGAAATTATCAGAGCCGATAATTTCTGTGGGTTCCCGGCAGCTTATCATATTTGGATCCGATCCGATAACCGGTCAGACCTGCCGAAAGTATTGGATATGATATTTTCGCTGGTTTTGAGGTTTATTTTTTTCCAGCACTTTGGGGACTCTGCGGTGAATGCCGCATTCAACACACGGTTGGGGAAATGCGGGGAACGAGAGAGCACCTAAATGTTGTGACATTTCAATGCTCTCTGAATTACCCCTTTAGAGTGTCTTTTTAAAATAAAAACTAGTATAACATTTATTTGAACCGTGAATGAAAATTCCTTTTATTATATCAAATGCAGGTGGGTCAGTTTACAGGTTCCAAACATTTTTTACACCTGTACTTTGAATTATATGATGCCAATATCTAACACACAGTTAAGTGTTTATAATTAAATAACATATATTGGGTCCTATTCCATCTGTGCTTTAGTGTTAACAAGTGGGGCCTTAACAACTCAACAACACAACAACCACAAAACATCTCACAACAATTTGTAAACACTAACAGCCCATCCTGCTGTTCAGGCCTATTCAACTTTGTTTGCAGGTCAGCTGATTACGGTAATTTAATGCTTTCAATTCTTTATGTAGGGAGTATTCATTTGCAGTCAGCCTGAGAATAACGAGCGAAACCATGGTATTAAAAAGAAAGTTCAAAAATATCCCTTATCGCGTCAATTTTATTTTTCTCAAAATTCCTTACTCATCTTTGGTCACACTGCTTCCTGACACCAGAGAAGAAAAAATGTATTAGAAGGACATGTCCCCCAAAACAGAACTCTTTCACTGGAATCAGGACAGTAGGTACTGTTTAGAGTTTTGTATATTGGGGACAGACCTACAGCAAGGCCTTAATGTTCTCGTTTTTAATGTGATCAAATAGATGCAAAGATTGCTGGACAGCAGGAAAAAATAGTGAAGGTAGATGAGTTTTTCCTTATAATTTAACATGCAGGACTCCCAAAATCTAGATTGTATTAATGTATTAATTTAGAAAACGTGCAGATTTTTCTAACTAACAAGTTCAAAACTATGAAATTATAAGAAAACCAATCCATATTATTATATTAAAAATAAAATTATTTGTGTGCTTAGCTTAGGGACGGCCAATTCCCTTGAGCTATAAAGACAAACACAGATACTCTAGTAAGGCCGTATCTGGGAAATTAACCTTCAGACTAATTGTCAGGGTGATCGCTCTGCCCTTGATAGGACACTAGTGTCTAAAGCCCTAACCCTCAGGAGATATATTGTGTTAATGCTGATGAAACCACCTGAGCAAAACAAAGGGTAGTCTTTAAGTAAACAAATAATTAGAGTGAAATAAATGAAAAGAGGAGGATATTTGAATAAACCTATAAATTGCATCCTAGCTTCATATTAACATCTTTTATTTTTTATGTATGTTGTGAAATGGACTTTTAAAATATTGCTTAGACAAAACATGCATTGCATTGTGTTTTCCTGCTGTATTACTACTGTGCATTTCAAATCCATGGTGCTTGCACCAATTTTTGACTTTTTCGACATGTGACTTGGTTTTGGCTTCATTTTTGATGAGCAACATTTCGTAATTAGCATTTTGGAGCGTGGTAAACACCAGTCATCATTGCAGTAGGATACCACATAATGACCATGGCAGTATTATAAACTTAGAATTATATTAAGTTTAGATTGTATCCTGATGCAGGGTTAAATTTCTCTCACCCCATAAAAATGCTGTGGTTTGATACACAACTCTAAGCTGATTGTGACATAATCTTTTAATTACCATAAAGCAAGTGTGCTCAACCTTGGCCCCCCCAGATGGATGGGGACTACATTTCCCATGATACTCAGGCATTCGTTAGTTTGACAGAGCCAAGTGGGATATGTAGTCCAAAAACATCTAGAAGACCAAAGTTGAGCACACTGCTGTAACATATATACCAGAAACTTTGCACACAATGTATGGCAGGGCTGTCAAACTCTGGCCCCCGGATGTTTCTAATTTATTCTCCTGTGATTCCCTGGACATCTATTGCACTGATAGAATTCTGGGAATTGTAGGCATCAGCATCTGGTGGGTTGTGAGTTTGACAGTCCTGATGTTAGGTAAAAGGCATCCAACACAGCATTACTTATTCCAAAAGTATGAATATTGATTTATAGTTTACCATCCTCTTGATACATGCTATCCATTTGAGAAAATGTTCTTCTAGATCAGTGATGGCAAACCTCTGCACCCCAAATGTGTCAGAGTTGTAAAAGCATCAGTGATGTTTGACACTGTTGTGGGAAAATAACCCTTGGTACCAATGACGAAACTGTTCCGTCATGAATGCATTGACTTTAAAGACCCTTGGTCCTTAAGGGGTTAATAGAACTATAGGAAGCTATAACTTGATGTTCATCATACATTTCCGTCATTTATAAATAACGCAGTTGTAACAGAAGATCCCTTCACCTTTATTACTCTCACCATCCCTGGCACATCTGACAGTGGGTATAAGTGGGCATATAAAGGTTAATACAGGAGGAGCGGGGTCGTCTCTATTCCCGGCTGCAACCACCAAATTGTATCCAGCCCAGCAACATGTATAAAACATAACAAGAAGAAAAATGTCATCTGCGCTTATTCCCATGATACCGTGTGAAACAAAACGCAATTAGAGGCTTTGGTTTCTTTTAATGGCCACTAAGAGAGAAAGCTCACCCGCCAAACGTCAAGGTACCTCTAGTGAGGGTGAGTCCTATCCAAAAAATGAAGCCACAGGCTGCTGTGTAGCGAACCATCACTGCTCGCGCTGCTTTTCAGTCATGAGGTAGACTGGTAGGCCTTTATTTAATGCCCTCCCAGAAACAAAATCCACCATGGGATCAAAAAACAAAGACACGGAGCGGAACATGCTGCAATGATGACCTGGCTGGAGGTACAATAAAACATACATAGTACAGGAGAGGTGGGGTCGGGCCTATTCCCCAATGGGGTGGCTGCATCCAGCCAAGCAACATGTATAAAACATCACAAGAAGAAAAATGTCATCTGCGCTTATTCCTATTACACCGTGTGAAATATAAAGGTTAATGTTGTTATATGTATTGGCATCTTTAACCCCTTAAGGACCCCTGACGTACCCTGTACGTCCTGTCCACAGGTCTCCCTTAGACCCGCGGACGTACAGGGTACGTCAGCGGCGCCTAATCCCCCTCCCGCCCGATACTCACCTCCCTCGCCGGTTTCCACGGCGATCTGGCAGGGAGGAAGCCTGCCCATGTGATTTACATGGGCAGGCGAGGCTGATGACGTCGCCACGCTGCGTGGTGACGTCATCAGCAGGCGTCCCCATGCTTTTCAATGGAGGGGAGGGGGGCTCCTTCGGAGCCCTCTATCTCCCCAAACATTGAAGCTAGGGAGATGCCGTTTACACCGCTGGAAAGGGGAGAGCCTCCCCTTTCCAGCGGTGTATGGCATTAACCATTTCGCCGCCGGATCACGTTGCGGCGCCAATTGGCGCCAAAACGCGATTCAAACCTGGAGGGGGGCTGACATCTTGGATGTCAGCCAAGCCTCCAGGTCCCCCCCCCACCCACTGACAACCTCACCATATGTGTGAGGGTGTCAGTGGGCCAGTTAACCCTCTAGCTGCCATGTAGAGATAAGGGGATCCTAAGGATCCCTTTATCTCCCGATCCATGGCAGCTAGATGGTCATATTTGCCATCATTTGAAAGGCCTGATTATGGCCTTTCAAATGATACCAAACATGACCAGGTTTGGTTTTTAAAAAAAAAAAAAAAAAAATTAAATAAAAAAAAATTATAAAAAAATTAAATAAAATAAAAAAATCTTTTTTTTTTAAAAGTTTTTTTTGTCTGGGGGGAGTTTAATTAAATAGGACCTAGGCTGTCATCTAAAAATAAATAGCACAAAATGGTCAGAATGAGCGCAGCGCACATAGGTGAACAGTCTCAGCATTAAAGGGGTTAAAAAGCAAACGCATGTAAAAATTGGGTATTTCTAGTCTCGGGACAAAATTTTAAACCTATTTAGCCGGGGTCGTTTTGGGTGGTTGTAGATTTTGGGGATTAAATTACAAAAAAGTGTGTTTTTACCATTTTTTTCCTCATATTTCATATTTTTTTTTATAGTAAATTATTCGATATGATGGAAATAATGGTATTTCTAGAAAGTCCATTTAATGGCGGGAAAAAGGGTGTATAATATGTGTGGGTTGAATAAACGAGTAAGAGGAAAATTTGACCTAAACACTAACAGCGCAGCAACGTAAAAACAGCAGCGGTCACTAAAAGACGGATTTGTGTAAAACCGCCCGGTCACTAAGGGGTTAAACTGGTTGTGTTTTAGTAGTTTGGTATGTTTAAATTACTAATGTTTAACTATTGTTCGTGCTGTCTGTTTTACCCCAGTACTGAGTTCTGCCTCATGCCTGGAGAATGCTATAACCGCTCTTTTATTGTATCCGTTCTTAAGCTTTAAGGGCTGGAAAGGCATGAAAGATCACTGGTGGGAGAATGGATGTCCTGCAAGGGACTGTTATTGGCTCCCCTGTAACCCAGTACTGAGATCTGCTATAACAGTCTTAAACTAATACTAGCAGCTACATTTTTCTGCAATCATTTATGAACTGATCAGTAATGTATCCTGTCACGGGATGGCCCAGCACCCTCAGCCAGGGGCGGCGCAGTGACAGTGGTGACATGGACACTTGGGTGTGGTGGCACGCACCCCGTTTTACCAGTACTTTTATTTAGTTGTGATTATTGTGTGGTGTAATAAAGTGTTCCCCGTTGGTTATGGTGTAATGTATTTTTCCCTTTGTTTGCCTTGCTCGCCGCCATTTTCCGATTCTTGTGGCGCAGTTGGAATTTCGATTCGGAAAATGGCCGATCCGAACCATCCGGTTCGGATCGCAAAATGGCCGATTCGGACCATCCGGTCCGAATTGGCGACTCCCTGAAGGATGGTGGCCAATGGGTCCCGGGAGGGCGGGCAAGGAGTCCCATTGTATTCTAATTCTAATGAGAAGTAATAAAAGTCTGTAATGTAAACAATAAAGGCAGTTCCTGCAGTACATTCAGCTGTGTCTGGTGTGGCTTGATTCTCCGCCGTATTTCGGATCTGAGTGTCCCCCGCGGCCTCAGAATACGGTGCCCATCCGATCCGAATCGAGCGCGCTGACCCTGCATCGAGCATCAGGGCAGCGGCGCTACATCCGAAGATTCGATCGGGGAAATTCAGAGATCCGAACCGAAGGGCGCGGCCGCGTACCGCGCTTCGGTATTGCGAGGGATTGCGGTGCGATCCGAATCCCTCGCCCATCCGGCAGATCCGAAGATTCCTTCAGCCCTGGTCCGATCCGAAAAGTCGTTCACCGGGATCCGAAAAGTTACCCGCACCGCGATCGGAAACGTTTCCCGCAAGATCCGAAACGTTTCCCACATCGAACCGAAGATTCCTCCGCGGCTGGCAGATCCGATCTCCACGGACGTCCCACACCCGCAAGGTCAGTGAACCAGCTGCTCGGGACGCTGAGTGCCGTATGGCTCAGTGGTCGGGCTGGTTCTAGGCAGGGGTCCCCTCCACCGCCCGCTAACCCTTCCCCAGGGTCACGCCAGGCCGCACGAGACGCCGAGTGCGCGTCACTCGGTAGTCGGGCCAGCGGTAAGCGAAGGGGTCACGCAGATTGAGCACACCCGCAGGCGGAACAACATCCCATTCCGTCATACTGGTGGCAGCGGTGGGATCGCTCTCTGCAGACCCCTAGGAGACCTACGCCATGGCGGTGTACAACCCCTACAACCGGGACACCCTGCGTGGGATGTTGGAGAACCGGGGAGGAACGCCGGGTAACAAGAAACGGAAGACGCTGATCAAGGAGCTGACCAGGATGGATCAGGACGAGGCGACGACGCCCGTCCCCAGCCCTGTCCACGCAGAGGTGGAGGAAGGCGCTGACCTCAGAGAGGTGCGGCGTCGGATCGCACTGCTTGGAGATGCCCCGACGACAGAGGACCGATGTAAAGTGATTCGGGAGTTCTATCGGGGAGTTGAGCTGGAGAAGGAACGCCAGCACCAGCTGCGGTTGGCAGAGCTCCGCGGAGCAGAGACTGAATACAGTAACCCCGAACCCTACCCCGTGGAACCCTGGGTCGAGACTCACAGCTCGTCTGGAGCTTCACCCGGGGAATCCACAACCCCCAGTGACGACGCTTGCGGGACTCTCAGCTTGCCTGGAGCCTGTACTGAGGACATCACTCATCCCAGCGACCCTCGGATGGAGACTCACAGCCCGCCTGGAGCTGCATCTGAGGACGCCACCTTCCCCACTGAGGAGCGGTGCTCCTGCGCTGGCACCTACGCCGACGTGAAGGTCGTGCTGGCCAGAGAGCTGCAGGAGGGCCTGGAGCAGGACCAGGAGTCCACAGAGGAGCTGTGGTACGAGGCCCTGGACCATGAGCGGGACTGCCATGACGTGGACATTCCCTCCGACGCCGACGTCTACCGGGAGCAGTACGCTGTGCGAGCAGCGTTCCTGCAGGGCCGGGCCCCAGAAGGGTGGGAGGACGAGCTCTGGAGTTTGGTGCAGGAGGAGGTCGCACTGGACGCCGCGTACCGCGCGCTCCGGTGGCTAACTGCCGCTCCGGCAGTACGGCCGTTGGGAGGCAGTTCCGTTGCAGGGCCTCGCTACGGAGGCACAGGACTGCTCTACGAGGGCATGGCCGCCGACCCCGATTTTGGAGAAGAGACCGAGGAACGGATGGAGGACATCCTGGAGCGGCGGGAATTGGAAATCCCGTCAGACAGCAGGGACTCAGTGTTTGAGGAGCTGGAGTCCCTAGCTGAGCGAGAGTGGGAGCTCGAGGTGGCTTATCGGAGACTGTTGGACGGCGTTCCGCAGTCGAGCCTGAGCTCCCCGTGGTGGGACGGGTCGGCGGAGGAAGTCGACAGTCCCCAGGTTTGGGACCTATGGGAAGCCGAGGCGGACTCATGGGTGCCCGTGGGGGGTCGTCTGAGGAAGTTACCCCCCTCACCCCGCAAGAGGACAGGGTGGCCGAGGCCACGGGTCCAGCGGGGGAGGAGACGGATGGTTCCCCCGGGATGGGTTGTGCGCAACCGTCAATTGCCCCGGGGGGTGAAGTGACCATCCTTCCCCAAGGAGATCTCCAACCAGCGGAAGAGCTGGCTACGGGGCAGAGTGCTGCTGGCCTCTGCCCATTGCCCAAGTCTGCCAGGGGGGCAGACCGATGGTTCCCCCGGGATGGGTTGTGCGCAACCCTTGATTGTCCCGGGGGGTGAAGCAACCATCCTTCCCCAAGGAGATCTCCAACCAGCGGAAGAGCTGGCTACGGGGCAGAGTGCTGCTGGCCTCTGCCCATTGCCCAAAGTCTGCCAGGAGGGGCAGACAGATGGTTCCCCCGGGATGGGTTGTGCGCAACCCTTGGTTGTCCCGGGGGGTGAAGCAACCATCCTTCGCCAGGGAGATCTCTCACCAGCGGAAGAGCTGGCTACGGGGCAGAGCGCCGCTGGCCTCTGCCCACTACTCAAAGTCTGCCCGGAGGAGCAGACGGATGGTTCCCCGGGACGGGTTGCGCGCAACCATTGATCGCCCCGGGGGGTGAAGAAACCATCCTCCCGCAGGGAGATCCTCGCCCAGCTGATGAGCTGGCTACGGGGCAGAGCGCCGCTGGCCTCTGCCCATCCCTCTCAGTTTGCCTCGAGGGGCAGCGCGAGGATGACCCTGTACGACTGCCGCGGCAGCGGTTCAGTCCCCTCGTCGGCGGCCAGGGAGAGCAGCCGGGTTTGACCTCGTTTGTCCTCCCGGTTGCCGTTTCCGTACCCGGTCAACCAGCAGAAGAGCTGACGCCAGGGCAGAGAGCCGCTGGCCTCTGCCCGTTCGCCCAATTCGCCCCGAGGGGCAGAGCGTGGATGACCCTGGGCGACTGCTGTTGCATTCTGTGATTCTCCCTTCCAGCTGGCTGGAGGAGCAGCCAGGTCTGGCTCTTGTGGTTCCTTCAGTTGCCGTGTCCGTACCTGGCCCTCCAGTGGAAGAGCTGGCAACGGGGCAGAGCGCCGCTGGCCTCTGCCCATTTTTGCAACCTTTGGGCTCGGGAGCCTTACCCTGCCACGGTCCTGTCCCACGGCTGACCTGGGCACCTGGGGCGTGTGCAGTTAGCACCCGGGTTCCCCAGGTGAGTGACAATCCTGGGGGGGCACCGGAGGCCCTCCGGCCCAGAGGCATGTCTTCTCCCCAGCCGGGGACACCCTCAGGACATGGGGTCCCGACCAGGCTGGCACGGCCGCAAGGCCAAATGGAGAGGCCTGGTGACCCGGCCTCCCCAGACTGACTATGGGCCTGGGAGCACCGACTTCCCCGGTATGACCCGGTGGGGTCAGACCAGGTGCGTCGAACTGGGGGAGGGGGAGGAGTGTCACGGGATGGCCCAGCACCCTCAGCCAGGGGCGGCGCAGTGACAGTGGTGACATGGACACTTGGGTGTGGTGGCACGCACCCCGTTTTACCAGTATTTTATTTAGTTGTGATTATTGTGTGGTGTAATAAAGTGTTCCCCGTTGGTTATGGTGTAATGTATTTTTCCCTTTGTTTGCCTTGCTCGCCGCCATTTTCCGATTCTTGTGGCGCAGTTGGAATTTCGATTCGGAAAATGGCCGATCCGAACCATCCGGTTCGGATCGCAAAATGGCCGATTCGGACCATCCGGTCCGAATTGGCGACTCCCTGAAGGATGGTGGCCAATGGGTCCCGGGAGGGCGGGCAAGGAGTCCCATTGTATTCTAATTCTAATGAGAAGTAATAAAAGTCTGTAATGTAAACAATAAAGGCAGTTCCTGCAGTACATTCAGCTGTGTCTGGTGTGGCTTGATTCTCCGCCGTATTTCGGATCTGAGTGTCCCCCGCGGCCTCAGAATACGGTGCCCATCCGATCCGAATCGAGCGCGCTGACCCTGCATCGAGCATCAGGGCAGCGGCGCTACATCCGAAGATTCGATCGGGGAAATTCAGAGATCCGAACCGAAGGGCGCGGCCGCGTACCGCGCTTCGGTATTGCGAGGGATTGCGGTGCGATCCGAATCCCTCGCCCATCCCGGCAGATCCGAAGATTCCTTCAGCCCTGGTCCGATCCGAAAAGTCGTTCACCGGATCCGAAAAGTTACCCGCACCGCGATCGGAAACGTTTCCCGCAAGATCCGAAACGTTTCCCACATCGAACCGAAGATTCCTCCGCGGCTGGCAGATCCGATCTCCACGGACGTCCCACACCCGCAAGGTCAGTGAACCAGCTGCTCGGGACGCTGAGTGCCGTATGGCTCAGTGGTCGGGCTGGTTCTAGGCAGGGGTCCCCTCCACCGCCCGCTAACCCTTCCCCAGGGTCACGCCAGGCCGCACGAGACGCCGAGTGCGCGTCACTCGGTAGTCGGGCCAGCGGTAAGCGAAGGGGTCACGCAGATTGAGCACACCCGCAGGCGGAACAACATCCCATTCCGTCATATATCCCAAGCAATTTAAAGTCCAAATGTAACCTGATATTGCACTTTATTTTGCTTTACATATGGTAGTATAAAATAAAATATTTAATTAGAATTTTGTGGCAGTTATATTAGTTATTACTAAATATGCGTAGACTAACAGCGTGATTCAAAGAGATCCTAATGGCTGCCGATAGGGAACCGAACGCTGAAAATCAGTGTTCAGTTACCTTTCTTGGCCATTCGGCTATACAGAGAGCAGGCAGTTCGCCAAATGTTGGCAAATTGCCGGCACATCCGGTGCCTGTACGGTGCCTGTTCGAGGGCAGTGAAATCCCCATAGAGAAGCAATGCTTCGGCTGTTCAGAGAGCACAAACCAGCAGTGAAAGGTTCCCTAAATGCCCTGTCATTTGGTGGTTTAATTGGGCAAGTTTATTCAGGCGAATCCCATAGGCTTCAATGGTAAAAATATTCCCGTTTTAATCCAATATCTGATAAACCGTTCATTATAAAATTCTGCAGTAAAGAGTCTCGTTATTTATAGATTTTTTAATGATATTTTAAGCAATTTTCAGTATTTTTTTAAAAAAAATTACGATTTTAACCACTTTGCTGCTGAGGACGCGCTCAGCGCGTCCTCAGCAGTCCCGCTGGTATGCGGAGGACGCGCTGAGCGCGTCCTCCCATTGGGGTCAGCGTTCGGCCGGGTTCCGGCCGATCGCTGGCCCCTCCGGTGCGGGCTGACATCCTGGATGTCAGCCCGGCATCCGGACCAGCAGCCGCCAGAATTAGGTGTCATCGCAGGGGCGCGATAACACCTAATTCAGGCGCCCCCCCGCATGTGCGGAGGAGGCGCCTGAAAGGGAGGGGGGGAGGTCCTTCAGACCTCTCTCCCTCCCGATCGGCGGCTCTGCGGGGGTTAACCCAGGCATCATTTGGAAGGGCACAGCCTGCCCTTCCAAATGATGCCTGGCATTAACCCCTGGGGAGCTGGATCGCGAATCGGCGCTGAAAAGCGCCGGTTCGCGATCCTTTCCCGGAGCTGGCCGACATCTTGGATGTCGGCCAAGCCTCCGGGAACTCCCCAGAGGACTGGCGTCATCGTGCGTAGCACGATGACGCCAGTCCTAGAGTTAACCCCTAACTGCCACCAACTGTGGAGATAGGGAGTTCCAATGAACTCCCTATCTCCCGATCCGTGGCAGCTAGGGGTTAAATTTTGGTATCGTTGGATCGGCCAGAGCATAGCCGTTCCAACGATACCAAACATGAAAGTGAAAATTTTGTAAAAAAAAAAAAAATGAAAAATAAAAATAAAACAAAATTTAAAAAAAAAATTTAAAAATTTATTTTTTTTATTTTTTTTGGTTTGTTAATGCAGCAATATTGTTCCCATTTCAATTATAATGTGAACAATGATGCTGCACTAACGATTTTTGTATGCGGTGCGTTTGTTAAAAATAGTGTCATTTTCCCCAAAAAAAAATGTAACGAGACCCCATCTCTAATTATTTTAACAAGCGCACCCCATACAAAATATAACCGCAATTGCTCGCATGTTAAAATGTGGAAAAAAACACTTTACACATTGTAAATTATTGAAAATACATATTTTATTGCATTTTTTGTTATAATATACAGACATGACATAACGTATACATATAATAATGACATATTATGAATCTACCGAGTCTGACGGAAAGAACGATATATAATATGCCTGGGTCATATACTAAAATAAGCCTTCAAAACACGTTTAAACATGATGCGCAAAACAGGTAAAAATGACCTCAGCATAGGGGGCGGGAAAAGCCTCAGCAGCGAAAGGGTTAATTTTTTTATTTTTTAACTTTACTTCTTTTTTCTGTAACAGCCCTTTTTATGATCATTCATTGGACCTCATATGTAAATTTCAGACATTTTCGCTCAGTAGTGTCTTTGCAAACAGCGTTTCACTATTCAAACATTCAAGCAAACTATTTTTCTAATTTATTCACTGCATTCGTCTGCGGTGTCGGCTTTTCCGGCGGCTGCGCTGCGTGTGATAGGCTCCTGCTTGGGTTTTTCCGGCGTTTTCGGAGGGTTAATCCAGATGTTTTTTGCGGTTTCGGTGTGCGTTCCCCCTCGTTTTGCGGTGAGTTTTCGGCGGGTTTGCTGTGACCTTTCCCTGCAATTCGGGGACCCTGTGGTGCTTGCTGAATACACCGCAGGGTTGCTGAAATGGGATCGCCAAATCGAACCGAATTGAAGAGAACGAAAAGTCACAGTACATGCGGTGACTTTTTGATTCTCTTTGAATAACCCTGTAAGACACAAATTCAACATGTCAAAATGTGGTTTTAACAATATTCTACTGTACATTACATTTCACTAATACTATAATTCCATGGCAACGTGCAGCACTACAACTGCTCTTGTTGGTTCCATGGCGATTACAAACTTGTAATGTGGGGAAACCAAAGTGGTAAAGGAATAGTATTCTTGGCATACATCATGCTGTACAAGCTGTTATTTATGTCTTTCTGCTTATAGACAACTTTACTGCCATGACAGATGCAAATTACGTTATTAAAAGCTAATGTCACGTCTTGCAGTTAAGTCAATGACACCAGTGTCTGTTAGTTTTGGTGTAACTGAAAGGAAACCGATGTGAGCTGAGAGATACATATTTTGGAGCTATGCTGTCACAACAAGGTGTGGAGACAAAATTTAAACAGTGCTCCGTGTCAATAGCTGCAAAATGTAAGCATTCACTATGGCAGATGTCTTGCTCGCTAATGACACATGATAACAAATAGATGGGGTCCTGTCTGAATGTGTTACTGTGTTCTTTTTCTCCAGAGGAAACATGATAATTGAAAGAAATAAATAGGAAAGGGTGACTGTAGAACGGGAATAAAATACCATAATGGATTTGCTGTTGGAGTTTGCTATCCGTCACTGCAGCTGACATATTTTTTAGATTAGCTAATATTTAATATGTTTCTCTAAGGAAATAGGGGATCAGTGGAGAGCTGCTTTCACAGGTAAAAGTGGCTGTCATTAAAAGCTCATGGTAAATTGTGTCAGGTTGCTGCGACTAGGAGCTCTGTGATCTATCAATAGGTGATGGGTAAGCAGGCACGCTGCCAAGTTATCTTGATGAATTATGTGTTTGTTTTTAGAAACATTAAGCCCCATTCAATTTATTTAATTGCCAGATCTTGAAGGTATGCCCTGCCAGCAGTATATGTTAGAAATTATTTAAAGTACCGGCACTTGTTGCTTGCCATGACATACAGTGAAAGCATGGGGACCTCAAAAAACAACTATCTAGCATTAAAATCTGTGATTGCAGAGACAGTTATTGCAGGACAGAAGAAGATACTGGGAAGTGCTGCGGAAATGTCTAAAGGGCAATATGCAATGATTAACCTCCCTGGCCGTGTAATTTTTGTGAAAAACTGCATTTAAAAGTGGTCTATCCCCCCCCAGCGGTATTCCCGAGTGTGGCTCGGGGTTAAATTCCTATGTTGGAAGCGGTAACCCCGAGCAACACTCGGGACGCCGCTGGATAATCACTTCTCCCTGCGCTCCCTCGATGTCCCAAGCTGCCTCCTCCGGCAGCCGCGGCTTTATACTTCCTGGTTCCTTCCTCGCGAGACAGAATCCAGGAAGTAAAATGCTGCAGTGACCGGAGGAGACTGCCGAGATCATCGAGGGAGCGCACGGAGAGGTGATGTATCCAGCCCGAGTGTGTCGAGGGGTTACCGCTCTCGGCAGTGAAATTTATCCCCGAGACACACTCAGGTAACCGTCGGGGAGGTTAACAAGAGATGGGTAGTTTGGAAGGAGGTGGGCTTTGACTGTTCCATGGGAAATTTGTAGGTTTCATCAATATGAAGTTTGTTTTTGCATCAATATTCACAAGGCATTGCAAAGGGCTGGTATGTTGCTTTGTCTCGTATACCCTAAGAGCTCTAGATTTATTCTGTTGCACCGTATAGTTTTATCTCAAGCTGTACTCTTGAAGAGATGTTATAACATTATTTTTAATACTGTGGGTTTGTTTTTCACACTGCCAAACTTTGTAATTTCTGCTCTTCCTGCCTTACAGGGTTATTCAAAGAGAGCTGAGTTGGCCACAGAACTGCACTGAACAGTGAATTTCCCTGTAAGGTGCAATTTTATGGCCGTTTGGTTTTTCAAAAGCTGGCAATTCACCAAATATTGGCGAATTGCCAGCGAAATACGGTGATCTTCGGCAGCAGTGAAATCCCCCATAGGGAAGTAATGGTTAATCTATTTAGAGAACACCGGACTGCAGCTAAATGTCAGTGAAATGCCCTGATGTTCAGTGCTTTCATTCGACAGGTTTAATCAGTCAAATCCCATAGGTTTCAATGTAAAAAATCTTCCCCTTTTTTATTCAATATCTATTAAATTGTTTATTATTTTAATATGCAGCAAAAAGTCTCTTTATTTATTTTTTAGGATTTATTGGGCATTTTTTGGGATTTTCAGAGAAATTGGTTTTCCGATTTATTTATTTTTAATAGTGTTTTTTTTTTTTCTTTCTGTAACAGCTCTTTTTATTATTATTCATAGGACCTTATATGTAATTTCAGGCATTTTCGTGCAGACGTTTTTTTGCAAACAGCTTTTAAAAGTTGCATTTTTTTTTTCTTTTTACCCCTTGTCGGCCTTTTCAGGCGGCTGGACAGCTCTCTGTTCGGCGGATCATCAGCTTTTTTGGATGCATTTGGCTGTTTTTCAGCAGATTGTCGGGTGCGTTCGGCATTTTTTCAGTGGTTTTTCAGGTCACTGATTTTTTTTTTCTGTCGGTTTTGTGGCAGTTTTTCAGATGCGTTAAGCAGCTGTGGTGAATGCTGCAGTGAATGAAAGAACACCGAAATTCTGGTGGAGTTTCGGTGCTCTTTGAATAACCCTGTTAGACTTAAAACTGCTCCTATGTCAAGAAGGTGCCATGCTTGAAAACAGGCGAGAAATGCCAAGGGTGTAATTCACTCATCACCATTGTTTACAGTTGTTACAAGCATGATAATCTTTCGTGATCCAGACAGGGCAATTCAATCAAGAGATGGAGTTTCATCAGTGATCAAAGAAAATTCTGCTGTTGTTTGAATTTAGGCTAGGGTCAGACGAACGCAGTGCGAACTCGCGTGCAGCCGCACCTTATCACGGCCGTAGTAGCAGCAAATAACGGCCAATGATGGGCAATATACGAAGTACGGCCGCACGAAAGTGCGGCTGCGCAACGCAAGCAGCAAACAAACGCATTTTTTCGAGAACGTGATACCGCTAGTACTGACGTACAGAGTGCGCTGCATCCGCTAGCGGCGTGTGTGCGTGATTAGGAGACGTCAGACGCTGCTAATGTCTGGCCAACATGACGCCAAACGCAAAAAGGGTTTTATTGATGATCCGTACAAAATCACGGACGAAAATGCGCCTTGTATGACCGCTATCGCGTATTCCGTGAAAAAATATGTCCATTCGTTCGAACGCACTTTTTCACGGATGCCGTGAAACATGCGTTCGTCTGACCCTAGCCTTACCGGTCTGATTTTCACAGTTCTTTGTAACAATGCTAATCAAAATTGTAGTGATCATTGAGCTGCGAGTTCCCGCAGGTAATCCACTGCTAGAACAACCAGAAAGTCATGACCTGCGATAGCACAGTGGAGCCACACTCTCCTCACTATTATAATTATAGGAACCACTCACTAGTGGGTGCGAGTTGAGTAGCACATGAATGAGGCCAGACACACAGTGAATGAATGAGACAGGACTCATGAAGGTTGGATAAGACTTAATTACTGAAGTCAGGTTGCAGAGCTGGATGTAGGCAGACAAGTTGCAGGCAGACAGCTTACACGGCTTAATGCAGGCAGACAGTTTTGGAGAATATAAGGCTGAAGGCACTGGAGGGAAGATAGCAACCCGTGGGTAGCAGGACAGGAACACTGTGTGCTAAAGCATAGGATATACTGCAGGGTGGAATGCTGGAAACACTGCAGGCTAGGTCACAGGAACACTGCAGGCTAGATAACAGGGACACTGAAGGCTTAGAGCACAGGGACATCTACAGGCTAGATCACAGGGACACTGCAGGCTTAGAGCACAGGGACACTGCAGGCTAGATAACAGGGACACTGCAGGCTTAGAACACAGGGGCACTACAGGCTAGATCACAGGGACACTGCAGGCTTAGATCACAGGGACACTGCAGGCTTAGAGCACAGGGACACTGCAGGCTTAGAGCACAGGGACACTGCAGGCTAGATAACAGGGACACTGCAGGCTTAGAACACAGGGGCACTACAGGCTAGATCACAGGGACACTGCAGGCTTAGATAACAGGGACACTGCAGGCTTAGAGCACAGGGACACTGCAGGCTAGATAACAGGGACACTGCAGGCTTAGATCACAGGGACACTGCAGGCTTAGATCACAGGGACACTGCAGGCTTAGAGCACAGGGACACTGCAGGCTAGATCACAGGGACACTGCAGGCTTAGAGCACAGGGACACTGCAGGCTAGATCAAAGGGACACTGCAGGCTAGATCACAGGAACACTGCAGGCTTAGATCACAGGGACACTGCAGGATTAGAGCACAGGGACACTGCAGGCTAGATCAGAGGGACACTGCAGGCTAGATCACAGGGACACTGCAGGCTTAGAGCACAGGGACACTGCAGGGCAGATTACAAAATAGAATCTGGAAGGGCAGAACTGACTCAAAACTGGAACTCAGGACAGAGTCCTGTCTAGATGGAGAACAGTCCTTAAATAGCGAGTGGGTCAGTGCTCAGTTGGTCAGGTAGTCAGAGACAATGTAAGCTACAGGGAAGTCTTGGACTGCATGTAGAAGAGGTATGGACCAGACAGAAGTAAGATCCAGCCTGGATTAAGAAAACAAGGGATCTCCAGCTTTTCCCATGGGTCTGGTGGCATGACACTTTTAGGGTTTTCTTTACACATTGAATGTGATGCACAACTCCATATGTATTGAAAAGCCTTAGCAGTGTGCATATTGCCTTGCAATTCATATGTGTTTGTCAGGGGTCAAGTTGTAAAAAAATAAGTGTGGGAACTCCAACATTTCTGTTTATTCCATGTCTTAAAGAATAGTGGGAGGCACAGAAGCTGCAACACTATTTGGTCTAGATTGTTCTCTTCTCCTGCCAGTTCTCCTGGCTTTCACCTCTCTCTCGGGGTTGTTCAGAGAAAGGTGAAAACCAGGAGAATGGCAGGAAAAGAGAACAATCTGGACCAAATAGCCGATTTGGAAAGTGAGATAAGGCTAGGGTCAGACTACCGCATTTTTTGCAGCGACCGTCAACAAGTGCATCCGAACACATTGCTGTATTTTTTCACGGATTGCGCGAAAACGGTCATACGATGCGCATTTTTGTGCGTGATTTTTACGGATCCAAACCAGGAAACTTTGGGTGTCTGGACGTTATGTTGGCCGGACATGAGCAGGGTCTGACATCTCCAAATCACACACACACGCCGCTAGTGGACGCAGCGCACTCTGTACGTCCGTACTAGCGGTTCTGCGTTCTCGAAAAAATGCGCAGCCGGACTTTCGTGCGACCGTACTTCGTATATTAGCCGTCATTGCCCGTCATTTGCTGCTAGTGCGGCCGTGATTAAGTTCGCCTAAACGCACGTTAAAAATTCGCTAGTCTGACCCTAGCCTAAATGGGAGAATTTTTCTGGTTTGGCTATTTTGACCTAGAATTTTCCATTCTCCAGTCATTCTCCTGCTCTTCACCGCTCTCTGAATAACCCTGACAGGGTTATTCAGAGAAAGGTGAAACTCAGGAGAATGACTGGAGAATGGAAAATTCTAGGTCAAAATAGCCAAACCAGAAATATTCTCCCATTTATCTCACTTTCCAAATCGGCTATTTGGTCTAGAATTTTCCATTCTCCAGTCATTCTCCTGCTTTTCACCGCCAAAAAATCACTAAACTTTTTCTGCGTGTCCGAAAATGTCTCCTCTTTTCATACAGACTGCCGCCCCAAGCAGTTGTTTATGGATAGATTAAAGGAAAAGCATTTACCGTCATTTGAAATGTCATTTTTTGGTTTTTACATATTTCTATACATCCCAGAAATCCGCCACTTCACGGGCAGGTTATGGGGACCTCCTAGGCACGATATTTGAAGGAATTTTTGGTTTTTATTTTTAACCCTTATTTCATGGAAAACTCACTGTCCCTTTAAAAACTTTTTTTTTTTACTTTTTGTCCTTGTTTCCTGTCCCGCAGGGCACTACCCGGACCCCCATACACCTTTTATGGCAAATATGTAGCATATATGCCCTCTTGGAGGGCACTCTAAAAAACCGAATTTTCAGTCCCATTGACTTGCATGGGGGTTCGAGTTCGGTCCCGAACAAATGGGAAGTTCGGGTTCGGGCTCAAACCGAACTCGGGGAGTGTTCGGCTCATCCCTAGACTTGACCCCTGGTGTTTATGTATATTCGTTATAAATTATAACGAAGACTCTGTTTGGGCCTTTATAGCAATATCAAAACACATTTAATACAGAAAACCAGACTCAATCTGCCAAAATAGCCACTTAAGATACTTTCTTCTTATTTTGTAGTGAATTATGATGATAGTTTGTTGTATTTTTGTAACTTCCTGTTTGGTGATTAAACACCATAGAGACACTATAGTTAATTTACTTAGAAATAAGCTATGTGCAGTCTCCACTGGTTGTTAATATGTCTTGTTGACCTTAAGATCACTGTCACACTAAGAAGAAGAAGAAGCAAAGGCAATACTACTGTGTACTACTATGAACTTTATGTTAAGCCATTTTGACATGGAATTAGTAGTTCATTATCTGAAGATTTCCCCTATATCTCGCTGTGAAGCTGTAGAGCTATTTCCTCCTCTCAGTGGAAAAGGAGATTACAAGTAGATTAATTATTCTGTCTGACTGCTCTCTCTTAGTAACAAAAAGAAAGCGTCCCAAAGCTCCAGGTTTTTGAAAATCCCTGATTCCAACTGTCCTGAAGAAAGATAACTGAGAGAGGAGAGAAAGTGATTAAGGTGTCATGGAATTTTGCTGAATACTTGTCAAACGGATGCACACTTGCCATGCTGCTTTAAGGACTAGTTAATTCATGTCATGGAATGTTATCTTTTACTGTATATTTATTGAATAACTGGTCTTGATTGTTTTTGATCCATGATGATTGTTAAACACAATGATAACTAGATAGATTTATTTCATATAGTAGGTTGACATTATAATAATATTTTGCATAGTTACATTTCTTCAATGACTGGAAAAAACAAGCAAACCAACTCTCCTTGTGGTCTTGAAGATATACAAACATTGTTAGAGACTCTTGGAAGACTTGTTTGTTTGAAGATTGTTCCTGGACCAGCATGATGTATGCGGATTAAGATCTATGTACAGTATGTATTTAATGTTATAATCTGTCTTCGTGCTTTTGAAATAAGCGCTAGATTCTCAGGATTATGACTGTCATATCATGGTATAAAGGGTATCCTATTGAACGGTCGACATTCAAAGACTGACCTTGTTAAAAGTACCTTGAAAAAGTCAGTGGAGTTAAAAAGAAGGCTAATTTTCTCAGAATATGTAAAATAGTATAGAATAGGTTTAAATTGTAGTAGTGCCTTTGTTTGAAGCAAAGTTTACCATAGTTCATTCAAACATTGGTACTACTAAAGTATATTTGAAACTATCGCAAACAACCATATAGCGTTAATTTAGAAAGAAAGCACAAACTGGGAAAGGGTAAGGCTAGGGTCAGACGAACGCAGCTTTAACGTGCGTTTAGCCGCACAAAATCACGGCCGTGCTAGCAGCAAATGACGTCCAATGCCGGGGAACACACGAAGTACGGCCGCACGAAAGTTCGTCCGCGCAACGCAAGTGGCAAACGAACGCATTTTTTCGAGAACGTCAAACCGCTACTACTGACGTACAGAGTGCGCTGCGGCCGCATAGCGGCGTGTGTGCGTGATTGGGAGACGTCAGACGCTGCACATGTCCGGCCAACATAACGTCCAGACACAAAAAGTGTTTTATTGATGATCCGTACAAAATCACGGACGAAAAGGCGCATCGTATGACCGCTACCGCGTATTCCGTGAAAAAATATGTCCGTTCGTTCGACCGCACTTTTCCACGGTCGACGCGAAAAATGCGTTCGTCTGACCCTAGCCTTAGTGCTTCAGTTAGAATTAAGATTTGGGTTACATGTAGGGTTTGGTTTGGAATTTGGGTTAGGGTCAGACAATATGTTAGGATCAGGGGTTAGGGTTAAAGTTAGAGTTTGGTCAGATGACTTCTTGTACAGAACTAACACAGCCTGGCGTGTACAGCAGTCATAGAAATAAAATATGACAAATGCTTCTTGTGAACAAAAACATTATAGTTTATAAAAAGCCATGTTTGCAACCTGAGTGGTTGCTAATCGTAGGACAGGATATTTTTATCCGTTCTTACTCCTTCTTTAATTGTTTTTGGAATACTTATTTGCTGATAGCCCACTTTCCAAGAAGGCACAACAACTAAATTCTCCTTAAGTATGAGAGTGACAATAAGCCGTAAACTGGACATGCATTAAATGTTTCAGTGTCCGTTCTCGTCAAAAAAACATATTTTGCACGAAGAAGCATCAAAAAAGCCCAGAATACCCACTTTTAAGTAGAAACACCAACTCAATTAAACTGATATATAAGGCCAAGAGTGATAAAGGGAGATTAATCTACAAATTTGCTGCAAATTAATTTAAAAACAATCTATCCATTATTAAAAAAGAGAGATTTGCACAAAAAGTGGCATTTGTCCCGTATGCTTACTACTCATGTAGTAATGTCAAGTTGAAATGATGCACTCTTATCCTTATAGATCAGGTGAATACAGGGGCTTCTATGATTGGCCAAATTAGTTACACAACGCCAAAAATGTCAAACCAATCAGAGAAGAGGGGAAAGCTGTCCTATCACCTCTTCTCTGATTGGTGATGTAGGGTGTCCCTGTGTACTCATTTGGACAATCAGAGAACAAGGTCTCGCATGGTCCTTCTGTTTTGGTCAATGAGTGGAGCTCCATCTCTGGAGCTCTCTCATTGGATCAATCCATTTTTTTAAACAGGGAAATCTATTGGATTGTGTTTGCTATATTAGCCATAGGCCATCGGCCTCTTTGCTAAAGAAGACCCATGCGTGGACTGCCATCCCTTATGTTGCTGTTCTCAAGATAGTAAGTAAAGTTTAGCCTTAGGTAATTTTAGGGGTTATCACTATAATTTTGGCTCGGTGGGTGGGTAGAGGGATACAGCCTTACTTAGAATAGAGTTATCATGGCCCTCGCCGTAGCCGGCTCAAGAAGGGCAAATATGGTGCTGCCTCACCTTGAGTAAGAGGGACCCATCTCTCTGGGTTACAGCTGATCTTACTCAAATGTACCAGCTTAGAGATTCACTGTGGTCAAATTTCAAGACTACTGGTTCCATGAACGATCACTATGAATACCGAAAATGCCGGAATGCATGCACAAAACAATGAAAATCTAAACAATAACATATCAAACCCTAGAAACTTTTGGAAAACCATAAGTAACATACAAGCACCCCCTGTCCACTCCCAACCGGCTGCTGTCAAAGTAAACAACCAAACCCTGCAACACCCCCTAGATGTAGCAAATGCCTTTAATGATTATTTTGTTGGATGTGCCACCACCCTGATAGGAAATGACATGCAATCAGAAAGGCTGCACACAGGTCAGGCCCCTCCAACTGTGCAAAGACCCTGTATCAGACAGGAATTCAGCTTTAGACCAGTGCCTGTCAGTATCGTTACTAAACTTCTCCATAACCAAAAAATGAAATACCAGTCTGGACCTGATCAAATACCAGCAATGCTGCTGAAAATCAGTGCACTGGCAATTGCAAATCCTGTCGCAACCCTAATCAATGAATCACTGGCGACTGGATTCATACCCAAACTCTAGAAGACTGCGAGAGTGTTACCTATCCATAAAAGTGGTGACAGTACTTTGGTATCCAACTACCGTCCGATATCATTTCTCCCTGTGATGTCAAAAATTTGGGAAAAATGTGTCTACACACAATTACGTGATTATTATCAATATTGGAACTACTTAACCACGGATCAATCCGGCTTTCGTCTAAATCACTCAACTACAAACGCCCTTTTAAAAGTCTGCAATGATATCCAAGCTGGGATGGAACAAGGAAACCTAACTGGAGCCATCTTCCTTGATTTTGCCAAAGCCTTTGACACAGTACACCATGGCATCTTGTTAAAAAAACTTAAAGACTCTGGTATTGGTGATCGCACGCTAACCTGGTTTCAATCATATGTATCCGACCGATGGCAATAAGTGTCCATTTCTGGCAGCTCCTCCCTCCCCCTCCCAGTCACTTGCGGTGTACCCCAAGGCTCAATACTCGGCCCCCTGCTATTTACAATATTCATAAATGATCTTCCTAACATCTGCAAAGCCTCAACTGTACACATGTACGCAGACGACACCGTAATCTATACCAGCAAACCAAATCTCCCACAACTGGAGGCCGTGCTGCAAGAACAATTCACAGAGGTAGAAAAGTGGATCAAACACAACAAACTTTTTTTAAATACTGACAAAACGGTAACGATGCTCTTTGGAACAGCACCAAAACTACATAAATTGCAAAATCCCCATCTATGTGTGGGGACCAAATCAAATGGCACTCTGACCGCAGTCACTTCTCTCAAATATCTAGGTATGTGGTTGGACCCAAATCTATCCTTTGGCCCCCACATTGAAAAACTCTCATCTAGAATTTACCCCAAACTAGGTGCCCTGTACAGAAAGAAATCTTGCCTGAACCCCACGGTAAGAAAGCAAATTGTACAACAAATGCTTATGCCGGCTATTGATTACGGAGATGTAGTGTATGCAGCGGCCCCGCAAACACACCTTCAGAAACTTACCACATTGTATAACTCATTCTGCTGCTTTGCGCTACAGTGTAACTACATGACCCACCATAGTGACATGTTAAAAGAGCTAAACTGGCCGTCGCTGGAGTCTAAACGCACCCTTCACCTTTTCAACCTGATGTTTAAGAGCTTTTATGGGAAGCTACCACCCAACCTGAATAGGCTGCTTCCCCTAGCAGTTCCCTCATCCTATAACCTCCGATCCAGGTCCAGCACCTTACTTGCAATACCACAGTACAAAAAGACAGTGGCTCGGTCCTCATTTTCTTACAGAGCACCGCAGTTATGGAATAACCTCCCTGACGCCATCAAATCTTTCCCCAGTCTAAAGTCACTCAAGAGCTCCCTATTAACATCCCTCAATACGGAATGCACCTTTAAACATGTAACATAATGACTATTTCCTACATATTTATTTTCTGTTAATCTGTATATTTATGTTTATTTAATATCTTGCATTGTATTACTTTGTATTTCTGTAACAACTGTAACATTTTAATGTTCTTGAACCCAGGACGTACTTGAAAATGAGAGAAATCTCAATGTATCCTTCCTGGTAAAATACTTTATAAATAAATAAATCCACCTGTGCAGTGCGTGAAAGGTGCTGCCTTACTGAAACTGGTTCCCCTGCAAGCAGTAGCAGACCCAGGTGCATGTAATCTACAGCTCTGCTTTCCTACTTAATAAAGCTGCACCCTCCCCAGGGTGCTTCAGCATTGCACAGTTGTCAGCTTGACCCTGTCCAGCAAAAAGCCTGATATGTGTTTTATGTATACCAGACCCCTTTTGCCTTGGAAAACCGGACTTTGCCACTCTCTGTTTTCCCCCGACCTTTGGCTTGCCCCTGATAACCCTCTTAGACTACCCCCTATTGGATACCTCGCCTGGATAACCTTATTTGTTTGTTTTTGAATTGTGACCCCTCATCTGTTATCATAGATACTTATCCGCTGTCAAGACCCTCATCTGTATCAAAGACCTTCATCTGTTGCCATTCCCTACCTTGCTGCCTGATTTCCAGTTTCCTTGGACTACCACACTCAGCATCCCTAGACTTCCATCTTCAGTTCCCCTGTATTCCAGTGCTCCTGTTTCTAACCTGTCTGTTAATAAACCTCTACCTATCCTGTCTCTGTAAGTACCCCCAGTATCTGTTGTCAGTCCTGTTCCTGCCTTGCCCATCTGCCTCTAGTTATCCCCCTCTCTGTCCTGAGTTCTGTGTGTTCTTTGGTTAACCCCTTCCTGTCCTGACTCAGTTCTCCTTGTTTCTATTAGTCAGCACTATTCCAGCCTTGCCCTTCATCTTGTACCATATCACCAAAATAAACTTACTTGTTTAACTCATTTGTGCCTCCAGTTTGTCACTGCACCTGGGCTCATACCCTAGCCCTTCTGTGCTGACCCCTGAAAAGAGTTAGTAGGGGAGGGGATAACGTAGTTAGTCCCTTTTTAATTTATTTCTATTGTGAGGTAGTATTTTTTTTGTATTTTAATCTATGTGGGTTAATGGGACATAGGATGACATGGGGGCTCCTCTTTGTAATTTACCCATTAGACCCCATGGATTTTGGGTGGAGAGCAGGTAGGCTGCGCTAGGGCTTACCCACTATTCACATAAACCCCTCAGTGACTGGATTTGTGTTGGCATAAGTGGGACCGAAGTCTACCTTACACCAGCAACCTAAAGCGCCAGGCAGGTTTGCTAACATTATGGACATGTATTGTGTACCAATGACCACCCCAACCCCCACCCATGAGCTCTTGATGGGAGAGGGTCGCATAAATGGCTAGCACCCAGTGGTCATCAGTGCATAAAGCTGCAGAAGATTTATATGAATAGTGGCTGAGCAGATACTGCAGCCCAATCCCTAGTAACCCCATCCCTCCTCCCATGCCAGTGGGCAAAGCAATTTATATAAAGGAGGGGTAACATGTCACTGATCCCCCATCTAACTCCCACGCATGCTGGTTTATGGGGAGTTAAATCTCAATGGATGGTAGAGAGGAGTCCACCTCCAGCCCCACCCATGAATGGTAGGTGGGGCATTTAAATGAGGAGGACCTGCCAATGGTCCACCTATCCATGCCAACTGGTGGGCGTAAAGTCAATGAGAGGAGGCAAGTAGTCAACACCAGCACCCATTCATGAGTGGCTGGTGGGAGCAGTTAAATAAAAGAGGAGGGGCCTGTTACTGATCCCTTTCTCTACTCCCCCACTCATGCAGGCAGGTGGGGGGGGGACTAAAAGTCTATGGAGTGTGGACGGGTGGTTGGAGGAAATGGTAGAAAAAGTCCACTCTTCCTTTTTACCCCCCCCCCCCATGACTGGGGGTGCAGGGTGAAATCAGCAGCTAAACATTAGCATCATGCTGCAGAGAGTAGTCGTGACCAGCCATTTAGGTGACATGCTGCCACCACACAATGTTAGGCAGAGGCATGTTGTGTTATGGGGGTCAATGTGACCCCCAAAGTGGTCTAATTTTATTAAATTTTTATTTTTTTAGCACTTGTACTGGTGACTGGCTAACAAGTGCTGGCCAACCCTAAATGTAGTATAAGATAGTGCAAGGAAACAATCCGAAACGTAATGAATCTAATTTGTTTTTTAACGGCTTGATTTGTTTTCAACATTTTTTCATATTACGGCGATCTGTATTTCGGAATGCTTCCTAAATAATAAATGCAACCATTGTATAATAAACTTTATTTTTTAACTGCCTTTTTGCCACCTAGGCTACAACTGGCGTTTCTGATATTTTGGTAAGGTTACCCCCTAGTGTTGTAAAGTTCTCGACCAAAGGTTATTCTTATTTTATAAATAATAAATTACCATAATCTCTAATAAATTGCAAATCATTCTGAAATGAATAGCAAGCATCAACTAATTTGTATTAAATTCCTTTTAGTCCATGGCACAACCTGCTAAACATGAGTTCAATATTTTAACACTAGAAATTAACATATAGACACAACACTTATAAAGAACATGGATCAAACTACAAACTGTTTTATTGAAGTGATGTCTTAAAATTATGTAAGTAGCAGATTACGTGTTAATTTAATTTAAGGAACTCTTCTGCTTAACATAGTTTTATCCTTATCCATAAGCCTATCACACTCCCTCAAGCAAACCAATACAAGGGAAAATCTTCAATACAAAAGAATAAAGTCTTCAACTAATCATGTCATGCTCCGAGGCTTTGAAAAACAAAGGAAAGGTGTGAAACGGCCAGCATTGCAATTTTAGCTACTAAAGAGTTTACAACAGATCAGTAAAATTGTGCTGTAGCATTTCTGGAAGTAGCAAATACTGGAATCAGGAAGTTGGCAAGCACAATTAACCAATTATTTTGTGCTGGTGAACAAAGTAGACCCTAAAGGCATCAGATAATTGCGACTAACTAATCTCCTCTTAAACTTCCCATGTCCTGCTCATCCAAGCTAAATCCTAACACAAACAAATTGAAGCTGGATATGCTTTAGACAAAGTGCAATTCGTTATGTGGGCTTAAGATCTTACATACCATTATGTTTTGCACCTCAAGGTAATTTCACTTAATGCATATTATCAACAATGTCCCTTACAACCCAGAATAAAATATATATTGGAAAATAACAAACAATAAAGTGCACATTGGGAACCCTATATTCCAAATTGTAGAGGATTTACACTTGAAAACAGGCCGAATAGATAGTTATGCTTGCACCAACTGACTATGCTATAACTATCAACTTTAGATACCACTCTTGTGTTCTCCTTATATCTACTTGTAGTTCTTCCTTATATCTGCTTGTAGTTCTTCCTTATATCTACTTGTAGTTCTTCCTTATATCTGCTTGTAGTTCCCCTGTCACACTTGCGGTCTGACCAGTGACTCGTGGCTAGGCCGGACAGATTCAATTTGATAGGCAAGAGTTCAAAACGTAATTTTTCCACGTTTGCTATGGTTCAGAGTTTTTTGCCCTTTCTCAGCTATTGTATATATATAAATATATATATATATATATATATATATATATATACTTATATGAGTTGTGTGATATAGGGCAATTTTGGGTTTGACTTGTCTCGAAATGGCATTTTTCTTTGAAAGACATTATAAATAGCAGACATTTGTGGATAAATCCCTGATTATTTTTAAATCTTTCTCTTTGTAATTAAATTAAATGAGTACTAGCTACAGTGGAAATCCTTAGGCAAAATTGGTTTCTTAAACATAAAACAGATTGAGCGAGTCTTTCCACTTTCATGCACAGTGGGATACTGGGATTAAAGCAGCTCAGTTATGATAATGACATGTTATGATTCACTGTTGGCATTACATGTTCTTGGTATCCTTATGTAGTTAATGTTAATAGCTGTAAAGAAATTCCAAATTGGCATCCCACACTCTCAAACATTGTCACATCCTCAAGTGGAATTTAAAACTTAATGGGCTCTTTTCCAGTTCTCATAGTTTAATGTGATCACCTGAATTATCCCTACCAGTAACCCACTAGTGTGTGAGGGTCGCAGTTGCTGTTCCAATAGTAACCTACTAGTGTGATTGGGCTACGGCTGCTATTATGGTAGACGTGCAAGGCATTTTATGAGCAAATAATAAAATGTGACACCTACATATTCTAAGTAGTCTGATTTTACACACAGAGCTCTCACAGATGTTATATATATATGCTTTCCTAATCACAAACGGTATGTGGATATACAGTGATGAGAGTGCACTCACCAAAGTAATATCCAAACATGGCCAACATAGAGGAAAGAAAGGTAAATACTTCTATTAATAGAATATGTCCTTCAATATAGCTCCTTGTGTCCAGTAGACATACAGTATGCAGAATATACAAAATAGTAACAACAAAAACAAAAAGCATCTGAATAAGCTAATCTGTCACTCAACCTTTGTGGATATGTATATAAGTGTAACAGATACCTGATTTGAACATGCAACACACGTCACAACCTAAACTGCCGGTCATCTGAGGAGCTGGTAAGCAGCTAATAGATAAACAGATAGCACGGCAACACAGGAAAAGCCAGAGTCATAAATCAGAGAAGGTAGATGTACAAACCAAGGTCAGCAACAAACAGAGTACTCAGACAATCCAGAAGTCAAAAAACAGAGAGGGTAGTCATACATGCGAAGGACAGCAGCAAACAGGGTAGTCATACAAGCCAGAATTTAAAAAGGGATTTCTAGAGGTCAGAATAGTAAAGTAGAATAGGTACACAAAGGAAACAGAATATAACCACGCTCTTGGGCAACATGTGAACTACGTTAGGGCACTGAGCGAAAGGGAACCCTGGCATTTAAACCAGCAGACAAATCCTATTGAGGTTCGACATACTGCTGCACCTGAGAGTGGCTACACATCATTCGGTTGCGACCCAAGGAACCCAACATTAAAAAACAGATGTTGGCGAGCGTCCAGCGCAAGAGAGATTGCCAGCCTGAGAGGTCAAGAGGAGATGAGAGCCCCGAACGTTACAATAAGTACATTTCATAGAACTATTCAAACTCACTTGCTCCTCAAGCAATTCACAGATTGCACAGGCTCCAGGTGTAATAAAAAGTCTTTATTTCTCTGCCTACTAGCACGCTGCCACCCAGCTCCTGATGACGCCAACAGTGCGAAACGTGTAGAGCTAACTGGCAGAACTCATTTGAATTATTTGATCTCAGACCCTGTACTCCTTGTAAAGGAGCCAATAACTGTTGTTTATCACTGCAGTATAACAACATTGTCACTGATTTTTGTAGGGTTTTGCTGCTTGGTGTTATGTCTACCTGTCATAGTGTTTCTTTGAGGACCACTTAAGAATCCCAAGAGACAGCAACCTAGGAGGGTGATCCACTATATGTGCATCCATTCCCCACCTCTATTCTTTCCCCTACACAGAACTGCCCCTTTTTTCCCCCCTTCATACAGGGATCTGTGTGTGCACGCTTTTGTCTGTTGATACCCATGCTGTAGGGACTATCCTCACCGGGACCACATCTAAGGATCCCAAGGGACAGACTCATCAACAGGGCGCACACCAACTGAGCATAAATCATTTTATTCCTTTTTTGTTGTGTGCATTTTTGTCTGTTTTTCATGTGCAATAGTATTTTAATTTACTATCTCTTAAACGAGAATCCATGCAACGATAAGTTTCTGCAAAGGGACATTCAAAAAAATGGTATTAGTGCTAAAAAGCTGAGCAGTAACACATGTTACTGCTTGACTTGGAATACTGTCTAATATATTTCAATTTGGTAGTTGCAAAAATAATGAATTTAGAGTGATAGCTTTTCTTGGACCAATTTATATTAAAAGATTTTCAAGGGAAAAAGTCACTAGAGGTCTACGGGTCATTAATAGCAAAACTACACCATAAAAGAGGTACACTGTACCTAGCACTTAGAAACTGGATCCAGAAAAACCTGAACAAAATGTGGGGGCTCCAACTGTCCAGTTAGCAAACCTGACAATAACTTTGAAATGAAATAAGAAAAAAGGAATCAGGCCTACCAAATATTATGAGGAAGAACGAGGATCTTTATTTAGACTTGATTCCAGATTCACCTGGCTAAATAGAGATCCTCTTATTTGGTGTGCCTCATTGCCTTTTCCTTATAGTAAAAGTCATACTTTGGTCTATAATTGCAAGAAAAAAAGCTAGTGATCCATTCGAGTTACTCCTAATGGATTTCAGTATTGATTACTCAAAAAATATGCGCTCATCTTTACCCAAGTACCAATTATACAGGAACCCAATCGAACTAATATAATAACACACCAACAGTTTTGCTTTTGTATTTTTTTGCTGGAAACATTGCATATTAGGACCTGGAGGATTAAAAAATACATATTTTTAATAGCTAGAATGAACTACATATTATGGCTTTGTTCATGGTCTTCATTGTTTGTAGTTCTACTAGCCATAGAGCATTTTTAGTTTTATTTTATTGTAGCCTTACATACCTACCTGAATAACTATAAGAGTAGTATAATGCTAATACCTTTAATCAAAATTATAGCAAATATTGCCACTCAGATCTGACCTGTGATTTGACATTTAATCAAATAAACACATTCTGAATGTAATAAAAATATATATGAACAATATTTTTTATCACAAACAGAACTATTGATTGACATAACGTCCTGTTCTGCTTTGTTGTTTGAAAACTTTCGCCTGTGACACCTGTTCTACAAAACAATCCATTTGAAGCTGAGATTTGTTTTTTCTTTCCGAAATGCACTAAGTCTGCATTCGCAGCATGAGATTATTGCAACAACTTAATATGCTATCATTTTTTTTACCCTTAAACTCCATCCCTTTTGTAGCTTTATATTCTTTTTCTTTCAACAAGACCCCAGGGAAACATTTAGTTCTAAAGACATGTTTTTTTTCAAATTCACTCGAGTGGAAAATCGAACACAGGCTGTGTGCATAACCAATGCTGCTCACAAAGGATAGCAAGAAGGAAGAAATGGTGTGAACAATATGGGCATGCAGGGAATGCTGGTTGTATTGGAAAACAATTTATTCACATTAACATCACCGTTCTCTCCCAAGAATCCCAGGTTTCATAGTTGATTCAATACGTATATTGTAAGATAGTCAAGCAGACAAAGGTAGATGACAGCCAACAATTATTATCTTGCTTTCCAAGCTGTTGTAGGTGTAATATTAATCCTTACACATTATGTTGAATGGATTTAGACAACAATAATAGCTTAATGTCAAAACACGCTTTCCTGAGAAACCATCATTCGCTTTAGTTCCAGCCTTGTTATATTTGTAGAAAGCGTTATTACAATTATACACAAAGCAAAGCAATTATAATCCCAATGTAATGAAATATCACTATTATTGTTGTTTTTTTTACATACTTGTACGAAATTAGATTATGTTTATATTGTGTTACAGAGTTGACAATGTGAAAATATAGTTTATTTTTAATATAGATGTATAAATAAAATAGATAATAACTGTAAAGAGATGCATAGAGAAAAAATAATTAATTATAGGACATTTACTGCTGTATCTGCGATGTTGTTATTATATATATATCATTATACAATTCTTCATCAGCTCACTACTTACAGGGTTATCCAAAGAGATTCGAAAAGTCACCGCACGTTCGGTGACTTTTCGTTCTCTTCAATTCGGTTCCTTTTGCCGATTGCATTTCGGTGACCCTGCGGTGTATTCAGCAAACAGCACAGGGTCCCCGAATTGCAGGGAAAAGCTGCCGTAAACTCACCGAAAACTAACCGAATGCACGCTGAAAACAAGCAAAAACATCTGGATTAACCTTCGAAGAGGAGCCGAACAGGAGCCGAAAAGGAGCCGAATCACACAGAGCCGAAGCAGCTGTGACGTAGAGGAGGCAGTGAATAAATTAGAAAAACCATTTGTATGAATCTGGGAAAAAGAAAAGCTGTTTGCAAAGAAACTACTGAGCGAAAATGTCTGAAATTTTCACAGGAGGTCCAGGGAATGATAATAAAGAGGGCTGTTACAAAAAAAATAAGCAAACTGAAAAAAAAAAAAAAAAAAAATCGGACTTTTAATTTTTTTTTAAAAAATTCAGAAAAATGCTTAAAGTATCCTAAAAAATCTATAAATAAAGAGACTTTTTGCTGCAGAATTTTATAATGAACGGTTATTAGATATTGAATTAAAACGGGAATATTTTTAACATTGAAGCCTATGGGATTCTCCTGAATAAATTTGCCGAATTAAACCACCGAATGGCAGGGCATTAGGGGAACCTTTCACTGCTGGTTTGTGTTCTCTGAATAGCCGAAGCAGTGCTTTTTGATGGGGATTTCACTGCCCTCGAACAGGGACCGAACAGGCACCGTATGTTCAGGCAATTCGACAGGATTTGGTGAATTGCCTGCTCTCTGGATAGCCGAATGGCCAGGAAAGGTAACCGAACGCTGATTTTCAGCGTTCGGTTACCTTTCTCAAGCAATTCGAATCTCTTTGGATAACCCTGTTAGTGAATAAGACTCGTAATACATATATTGATGCTTCTGTCAATGGACTTAATCAGCCCTCTATTACCACAAGACATTGAAAAATATGCAGTTTTCATAAATGCGTGTTATATTATTTACATTTCATTGAACTATTTGCAGTGACTACCTACAAACATGTATGCATTGTTTATAAATAAAACTTTGTTGCACGAAATGTTTATAATTAAAGGTACAATCTCAAGGTTACTTGAGGGGTCACAGTGACCTGAAAGCCCTATCTCCTCTCCCCCCTGAGGGTGTGGGGGAAATCGGAGGGCTGATTCAGCCCTTTGAGTGCAAAGTTTTAAACACATTGAGATCAGCCTTCTGAAGATACAAGACTCAGCTCCATCCAATGGCTTTCAATGTACTTGCATTGAGAGCCATTGGATTGGATGGGCACTTGTTCAAGCATCCAGTCCCCAATGGTCATGTGACTACTCCAGTTCACGGAAAGGTGCAGCATATAACATCTGGAGGGGTATCAAGGTAGTGCAGTACTAGTATAAAAGGGAATTGTTATACAATTTATAGGTTTAAAAAGAGAGAGATCCTCACACACCCCCTTTCTCTCACTATAAGTTTAAAGGGTCATCCAGACGTGGACCCCTTGCTTGATGTGCCTAGAGGGGTATCAGCTATACCCTCCTGATGAGGCCTAAGAAGGCCGAAACTATCGTCGGGGTTGCTGCACCTCTCGTGCAGGGATGACATCCTTGGCAATCAGTACTGGACACCCCATTGGGTGAGAGCAGGCTGATTTGCATATGGAGCATTCATCCCTGTAATGGCACAAGCAAGCTAAAACCTTGTGAGACCTGAGCGGGCCCCATCGTAGAGCAGGCCATTAGTGCTGTTGCTCGTCCTCAGGATCCTCACACCCCCCTTTCTCTCATTAAAAAGAGAGAGGCAGGGAGAGAGGGGTCAGGAGGGGTTTCCTCCATTCCTCCTCAAATCCTAAACCCTAGAGTTTCCGTTTAGTGCACCAGCACAATCCAATGTTACTGTCAAACTTACTACTTCTACTTTTTTTTCAGTTCCAATTTAGTACCTCTATAATGTGAGCCTAGGTCATTGTCGAAATCATAGACTTACAGGGTTATTCAAAGAGAATCGAAAAGTCACCACACATTCGGTGACTTTTAGTTCCCTGCAATTCGGCACGATTCAGTGATCCTAGTTCAACGGCCCTGTGATGTATTCAGTATGCACCACAAGGCCCCCATACTGCAGGGAAAACCAGCCGCAAACCTGACGAACACTCACTGCAAAACCCGCCGAACACTCACTGACCATTCACCGAAACCAGCAGAAACAGCTGGATTAACCCCACTGAATACGTCGGAGAAACGCAACTAGCCGCTGATCACAGAGCAGAGCAGGCGCCGGAAAAACCCGACACGCAGACGTATGAGGTGAAAAAAAAGCCCAGTACGCTTGAAAGTTTGAAATTTGAAACGCGGTTTGCAAAAAAACTACTGAACGAAAATTCCTGGAATTTACATATAAGATCCAATGAATGATAATAAAAAGGGCAGTTACAGTAAAAAAAATATATATATGATTTTAAAAAAAACGGGAAAATTTTTTGCCAAAAAAATCCCAAGAAATGCCTAAAAGATCCTAAAAAAATCTATAAATAAAGAGACTTTTTACTGCAGAGTATAATATTAAATGGAGAAGAAAAGGGGGTGAATCGCCCACCGGAATGGTGTCTATCCCACTCGCTGAATGCTGTATAGGGGGTTTCTCTAAATACCCGAGTGACAATTATGTAAGCAGAAAAACAACACAGCGCTTTAAAAGACCAAAGTCCAAAAAGACAGTGGGGTAGACACTCAATATGTCCATAAACTGAAATCGTTGTCTTTAAGAGTAGATCTTCTCAAAGAAATGCCGATGAAGTGTGTACTGTAGGGAGGAAACACAAAAACAAGGGACCAAAATTGCGCAGTAGGACAGTACCCAAAATGAGAGTATTAAGTATCAATTATCAACTCACATTCTGTGGAGCCCACAACCGGCTCCCAGGAATAAGGCGAGCAGGGACTTTATGTTGGGTGCCCATAAAACCTTCAAGCGACTTCTTCGGGATTCACCAAAATAGGAATGAAGAAGGCTGCTCACTCCCAGGACCCTCAGGCTGGATCTCCTCTCTGGATTCACAGGCGGATCTGCGGCCTCACAGGACTCAGGACACAAAGGACAAAGGGGATGGAGCTTTTCTTTTGGGACGCTGCCAACCATAGCACTTCACCAGCTCTGCTGTTACTCATCTGTGTCTCTCAAAATGAATCAATCTTTTGGGAAGTTTATGGGATTCACCTGAATAAACCTGCCGAATGAAAGCACCGAATAGCAGGGCATTTTGGCAACTTTTCCCTGCTCTTTGGTGTTCTCTGAATAGATGAAGCATTGCTTCTCTATGGGTATTTCACTGCCCTCGAACAGGCACCGAACAGGCACCGTATGTGAAGGCAATTCACTAAGATTTGGCGAACTGCCTGCTCTCTGAATAGCCGAATGGCTAGGAAAGGTAACCGTACGCTGAATTTCAGTGTTTGGTTAGCTTTTTCAGGGCCAGATCTGTTCTCTTTGAATAACCCTGTTACTTTTGCTTGGTCGTTGAGCTGTAATTTCCTAAACGACCTAGAATTCTGGGTAACATTTGCACATAGGTTCTACAATGTCTCACTTTTATGTAGTGGAGGATATTGAAGTGAGACGTTGTTAACCTAATTTCTGGTCTTACCCAGACTTCCTTGCTAAGTATGAAGAACTGCAATCCTAGAAACTCTATGTGCAACAGCAAGTCTCTGATTTTCACTATGACTCGTATTCTTCTCAGCAAGTTGCATAGTGGAGACTTATAACCCCTCCCCCACCAAGATGACAATTGATATGTTGGTATTTTTTGAAAAGCTTTGTGATCCTTTCTTTCTGCATGGAAAAACAAAGTTTGAGGTATGATGTAAATATAGTAGTAGTAGTAAGAGCTTTCTGCCTGTCAAAAAAGGGTTTATCTACAGTGAACATATACAATGGGATCCCTCTTTACATATTTACTGTGTGGGTAATGGAAAGTCATTTTCCATAAAACCACTAGTTCCAGCCAGTGGTTTTATGGAAAAGCCCTTGGTAGTGAAGGAGTTAAAACTCCAAATCTTTTTTCCTCCATTATTCATTTTGTTGTCGATGTTTAGTACTCATACAATATAAATATCTCTTTATACTAAATTTAATACTTTTTTTTACCATCGAAACAGTTTTATTTACAAATCTCTGCATTCAAAGACATAGTTACCGTATTTTCTGGAGTACAAGACGACCGGATATATAAGACGACCCCCTAATTTTCCATTTTCCAGTTAAAAAATAGGTTTTGGGCTATACTCGTCATATTGTATTGTATATCCCACGTATAAGATGACCCCCAATTTTTGGGGGATGTTTTTAAGTATAAAAAGTAGTCTTATACACCAGAAAATACTGTAAACTAACATTTCTTTGAAATTAAGTTGACTATACATAGTTGATATAAATTGACTGTACTGATAGGCAAGTACTTCTATGACCCCTTCAGAACTAAAATCTGTCGTAGGTCTAATGATTTATCTGTGAATAAACACATGGCTCACTTGAGAACTAATTTATTATGGGGGTTATTCAAAGAGCACCGACATTTTGGTGCACTTTCGTTCCCCGCACTTCGGGGAATCAAATTTCCCCACACTGCTCTGAATTCAGCATTCACCACAGGGTCGCAGGAGTGCATGGAAAACCTGCCGCAAACCCGCCGCCCACCTGCCAAACACCTGCCGAAAACCCACCAAAAACCCACCAGAACCGCCACAAAAAACATGCCGAACACACCGGAAAATGCAGACGAGCTGCCGATCACAGTGCAAACCAGCTGCTGGAAAAAGCCGACAAGCTGACGAACGGGGTAAAAAAACAGAAAAACAATATGATTGAAAGTGTCAAAATTAAAACGATGTTTGCAAAACAAATACTGATCGAAAATGCCTGGAATTTACATATAAGGTCTTATGAATGACAATAAAAAGGTCTGTTACAAAAAAAGAAAAAACAGTTTTAAAAAAAAATGGAAAAAAATGTTGCCGAAAAAAATCGCGAAAAATGCCTAAAATATCCTAAAAATTCAATAAATAAAGAGACTTTTTACTGCAGATTAAAATAATAAACGGTTTATTAGATATTGAATTAAAATAGGAACATCTTTAACATTGAAGCCTATGGGATTCGCCTGAATAAATTTGCCGAATGAAACCACCGAAACAGCAAGGCACTTAGGCAACTTTTCACTGCTGTTCAGTGTTCTCTGAATAGATTAACCATTACTTCTCTATGGGGGATTTCACTGCCGTCGAACAGCACCGTACTTGCTGGCATTTTGCCAGAATTTAGGGAACTGCCTGCTCTCTGAATAGTCAAATGGCCCCGAAATGTCACCATACGGGGAAATTCCCTGTTCGGTGACATTTCAGGGCCAGATCGGCTCCCTCTGAATAACCCCTTTGTTGCAGATTAATGTTGGCCTTCAAGTCATTGGAATGTTCTATTTATTTATTATATTGAATATATATGGATCCTCTTCTTGGATAGATTCTTATAAAGCTGAGTAGTTACACAAACATGTTTTAAAAGACAAAGCAAGTGCTGGTACATTAACCTAACATTTATACTTGTATAATTTGCCTTGAAGGAGGAGAATACAATGGCAAGTAAAGAAATCAGATGAGAAAATGATATACTTGAGGATATAGTGACACCTGACAAAGCATTTGGTTTCTTTGTATGGATGTTTATACTTTAGGACCTTCTATTGAAATCTAAGCAAAGCTGATCAGTTTAACTTGGATTGCAGTGATTGGCATTGAAACCTGATGTTAATGAATATAAAGAATAGCAGCCAATTTCAACAGGGACAGCTGGCTTCAGGTGCTGGCTACTTGATCTCTACTGAATACAGACTAAACACTATTAAACAAACCTTCTCACTGAAAATAACTTCCTGTACATAGTCACTTACAACTTGCAATTCACTCTCGCAAAATGAGTAGGGTAGTGAGTGAAATCAGAGCATGCATGCAGGATGTGCTAATAATGATTCATTGTAATAGCTACCTAATAGGAATAGAATTCCTGCCAAAGTATTTGTAAACAATTTTATCAATACATGGCTAAACAATTAAAAATAAGGCTAAATAATTTTCTGGTTAAGAGCAAAAAAAAAAGATATCAAATTTTCTTTTTTGACAGTTTAGGTGTAATAACACCATCTTTTTTTGTTGTAACACATTTTGGATAACATAGGTGCCTCAGTTCAGCAGAAATGCATAAAATACATAATGGGAATAAACAGTTTTCCTTTTTTTACGTCATTTTTCATGGCGGTTTATGGTAAAGTTTTGTTTGTAGTAAACAAAAAAAATCTCAAAAAACAAACATATATATATATAAATTATAAATAAGTATGGAAAATACAAAAATAGATAGGGATTATCATTTTTTCCCTGTTATTATATACTAAATTATGGAGTACTTTGACTTGTCCCCTAACACTTTTTGATGGTGTCCGTGATGCCATTATTGCATTTTTACTAACAGTTGCAGGCAAGTTCTTCTAGTATTGTTAAAAAAACATTTAACAGAAAACCAGAATGGTATGTTAAGATCTGATAAACAGGGTTATCCAAAGAGATTCAAAAAGTCACCGCACGTTCGGGGACTTTTCGTTCTCTTCAATTCGGTTCGTGTTGCCGATCCCATTTCAGTGACCCTGCGGTGTATTCAGCAAGCACCACAGGGTCCCCGAATTGCAGGGAAAAGCTACTGCAAACCTGACGAAAACTAACCGCAAAACCCAGCGAATGCACGCCGAAAACCCCCAAAAACATCTAGATTAACCTGCCGAAAACCACAGAAAAACCCAAGCAGGAGCCGATGACACACAGCGAAGCTGCCAGTAAAAGCCGACACCGCAGACAGAGGGAGGTGAATAAATTAGCAAAACAGTTTGTATGAATGTGAAAGTGAAAAGCTGTTTGCAAAGAAACTACTGAGCGAAAATGTCTGAAATTTGCACATGAGGTCCAGGGAATGATAATAAAAAGGACTGTTACAGAAAAAATAAGTAAACTTAAAAAAAAAAAAAAAAATCGGACTTTTAAAAAAAAATTCAGAAAAATGCTTAAAGTATCCAAAAAAATCTATAAATAAAGAAACTCTTTACTGCAGAATTTTATAATGAACGGTTTATTAGATATTGAATTAAAACGGGAATATTTTTAACATTGAAGCCTATGGGATTCTCCTGAATTAACTTGCCGAATTAAACCACCGAATGGCAGGGCATTTCGGGAACCTTTCACTGCTGGTTTGTGTTCTCTGAACAGCCGAAGCAATGCTTTTTCATGGGGATTTCACTGCCCTCGAACAGGTACCGAACAGGCACCATATGTGCAGGCAATTCGCCAGGATTTGGCGAATTGCCTGCTCTCTGGATAGCCGAATGGCCAGGAAAGGTCACCGAACAATGATTTTCAGCGTTCGGTTACCTTTCTCAAGCAATTTGGATCTCTTTGGATAACCCTGAAAGACAGAGATATTCAAGAGACCACTAGGGATAAAATAATCGACTGTATCCAAAATTAAAAAGCCCTGGGATTGTTGGTTTGCATTAAGACAAAAGTAATTTTGCTGCTGATTGGAAATGTTGGAATCCAAACATTTCAGATTCTGAAAATTTATATTTGGAATTGTCACACGCTCTGATTGTAGACAGAGCTCTCTACTCTAGTCCTTGTCAGGTCTCCTATGTCTCTAGTGGCCAGGGAGGCTATCGTTATGTAGCTATTCTGGCGGAGCATTTACATAGATGCACTGTATTACCATTCGCTATATTGTGCATTGTCACTATACTGTCTGTTTAGAACATGACACCAAGGTTCCCTCCTCTCATCCTGTTGCCAATGTGGTTCCTAGTCCACCTCTCTCATCTCCTGGCCAATAGGGTTCCCATTGACCTTTATAGGACTTCCACTTCCTTATGCCTTTGCGCTGTTTTGATTTTGCTGCTTCTCAGTGCGCTCCTTTTTGTTCTTTGCTTTTGATCTCATGGTATTTGACCCCTGGCTTGTTCCTGGGTTATGATCCTGCCGCCTCCGCTCCTTGACTCCCACTTGTCTGAATATCTGATTTTGTAATACTTTAACCTTTGCTCATTTACTCACAAGTGTTTAACTCTCCTGTCCCAGATCTCAGCTTGTTTTCCTGTATATTCTTTATTGTTGTAAGCTTGCTATTAGGCTGGTGTCAGACGAGCGCATTTTATACGGACCCTGCGTCAGTGCAGTACGGACGCACTTTCTGACGGAAGACGCAGTAGTGGCCACACAGTCCGTTTTTTTCACTGACGTTATTTTTGACTGATGTAGCAGGGAAAATAAATTAAATATGAAAACCATTTTGTCCGTCAGAAATGCAGTCCATCTGACCTCGTTCATCACTCACACACAAAGCTACGTTGCGGACGCAGCGCACTCTGTGCGCCCGTTCTAGTGGATTTACGTTCTTGCCTTACCTGCGTCCGTTTGCCGCGTCCGTTATGCGTCCGCAGTTCGGTGCAGATGCACTTTGTGTGTGGGGCTCCATTGGTCATAATTATATGCTATAAGGGACATACAAATGTGTGGCAAAATGGACGTGATCAGTGCTCTCGTCTGACACGAGCCTTACCCAGCCATCTAAAGAGCGGCTCTAAGATGGTTGATCTGTATTCTTTGTGATCTGTCTGTGTTTTGGGTTGTGTTTTAACTTACCTTAAAGTATGGAGCCAAAAATATTGGACAGATTTGACATTGGATCGGTTTTTGAAAATTTAAAGGAGTACATATTTCTCTGCCTATACCACCTATACCTCCCTCTATATCCCTACTCCCCCTCTGTACTCAACCTTTAGCTCCTCTAAACTGACCCCGATACCCCCGCTCCATACCAGAAGTCAGTTAGGGTTACTTTAAGGGATAGTATTAGAGTTAGGTTTAAGGTTACATATAGAATTAGAGTTAATTTTGCAGGTTAGGGTTATGTATTATACTTGTTCTGTTATGGTATCTATTTCTCCATGTTTCATGAATATGGTTACATATCGGGATTGGATTAGGTTTAGGGTTTTTTGGGTTAGGATAAGAGTTAGGGTTACTTTTAGGGAAGAGATTATGGTTACTTATAAGGTTAGGCTTAGTGTTATTTTGAGGGTTAGGGTTACTGAGTCTGATTGTTTTAGGGTTAGAGATCTAGCGCTACAAAGTAAGTTCAATCTATTTCAGTTATCCGACTCAATTTCAATTGATCCAACTATTTTCTGTATGTATTTGGATTGATTTGGAAAATTAACTTTGGATTGATTCAGTTCAGTGGCTTGGCAATTCAGAATTTGGGTTACCTCCAAATCACCGATAGCACCAATACTGGTCGACGTAGTATTCAAATTGCACAAGTTTAGACTGTAGTAAGATGGTTGCTGAATATGTGAATAAAAAATTAGCTTAGTAAGAGGTGAAAGCAAGCTATGATATTTTTTTTTTTTGGAGAAAGTATTTTTACCAGGAAGGATACATTGAGATTTCTCTCGTTTTCAAGTATGTCCTGGTTGGCGAGTATGTACCGTTAGGTGTCTTGCCCAAGGACACTTACTGGAGAGGTGCTCATCGGGATTGACCCCATGACTCCACAGGCTCTCTCCACGCAGAGCAGTGATGTTAGCTCTACTCCATCCAGCCGGCACTATGTTTTTAAGTTGGGAACAACTTTGATTAAAGAATTAAACACTTTTAAGAAATACAGTGTTAGCAGAGTATATACTTTGTGTTGAGACAATAGCTGCAACATTCACCTAATGGAAAATATTTCTCATCATCAACAGTTATTCAGAGTGACATTTCGATGCCCTCTGATTCGCTGGACTGCACGAGTACAATTTGCTGACCCTATGGTGAATTCAGCATTCACCGCAAGGTCCCCGAAGTGCAGCGAATCGGCCACCAAACGCTGCAGCCTACCCGCCACTCGCCACCGCAAACCCATCGCCTGCCACAAACGCAGCTAATGAGCCGCCGAACACCGCACCGAGCAGTCGCAGAGAAAAGCCGACAAGCCGTCAGACGGGTGAAAAGAAACAAAAACAAAATGATTGAACGTTTCAAATTTGAAACGCTGTTTGCAAAAACTACTGGATGAAAATGTCTGGAATTAACATAAAAGGTCCTATGGATAATAGTAAGAAGGTCTGTTACAGAAAAAAAAAACGCTATTTAAAAAAAATCCGAAAAAATTTTGCTGAAAAAATCCTGAAAATATATAAAAACATCCTAAAAAAAATTAATAAAGAGCCTTTTTGCTGCAGATTTAAATAATAATTGGCTTAATAGATTTTGAGTAAAAACGGGAATATTTTTAACATTGAAGCCTATGGGGTTCGCCTGATTAAATCTGCCGAATTAAAACACCAAACATCAGGCCATTTTGACAACTTTTCACAGCTGTTAGGTGTTCTCTGAATAGAGTAACCATTACTTCTCTATAAGGATTTCACTGCCGTCGAACAGGCACCGTATTTGCTGGCAATTCGCCAAAATTTGGCGAACTGCCTGCTTTCTGAATAGCCGAATTGCCTCAAAAGTTCACTGTATGGGGAAATTCACTGTTTGGTACAATTTCGGGGCTAGATCAGCCGTCTCTGAATAACCCCTCAAGTCTGTGTGTCAACCCCACTCATCTTAGATTGTAAGCACTTGAGCAGGGTGCTTTTTTTCCTATCGCTTTCTAGTGTCACCCTCATTTGTTAATTTTTTGCTTGCTTTGTCCTTCCCATTATACTTCCCTTGGGAATATGGTGGTGCTTTAAAATCGTTGTAATTGTGGCTTCAGGTGGATTAGTGACGTAAGGCAAAATCCCTTTATGGGAAGAGTGTTTTTCAAGCAATTGGGCTGTTTGTATATACTTCTCTATTACTATATGCACTTCTCTAACAGCATGTAACCCAGAATCAAAGGTGAAAAGAGTAACTAATTTATTGATTCATAGTTAATCCACCTTGGCATGTATAACGTAAAAAGGGAATTGGCCCCTGAATTAGTATTATTTTTGTTACGTTTCTTAAATAATAACGATCATCATTTTTAGCCTACATAAAATAAAATAAATAAAAATCAACACTGGAGGGGGTTAATAAAAATGAAATGTATGTTAATAAACCTTAAATTGTTTCTTTTTCTGTTGGAACACTTGAGGAAACATATGGGTATTCTGAAAATTAATTCACTTTAATTACAAATGAAATTTTTATCCTTGTTTGTCTTGCTTATATCCTGCAGTCACGTTTCAAGGAGTTACGTAACAAGCTCAGTAAGAGTTTAAAAAAGTTTCAATTAACATTGACCATCTTTTGCATGTGAAACTCATACTAGGTGAATATGATCCATTAATAGCTTTTCACAGCAATTTTGCATTTTTCAAATAGCATGATTGGTCAGGGGTCACAGACATTGTACCGTTTTATTTGAGTGACTTAATACCCATTGAATGCATTGTGCTCTCAGTGTTAGTAGATGTTTAATGGGCAATGAACTATAACTGTGGGTTGACCATCTGGAAAACCAAGCTACTCAATAGCCATGTAATTTGTCTTTTGAGAGGATTCTGTCAGGAGTTTTTCTTTAGGATTAACTCTGAACAAACACTGAAAGGGAGAGCTTCCAGATTGCCTCCAAGCACTTATTCCTATCTCTCCCAGAAACATGCCATAGTAGTAAGTTACAAATTAACAAACATTTAACTCCTTCATCTTTAAATTCTATAGTCTTTGCGCTCAGCAGGAGTTGAATACCTTCATACAATCCTCTTTAAAGGCTGATTGGGATCTGATCTGAATGTTAAATATTCACGTGTGAAATGTCACTCTCTCGAAGTGCGTAAAATGAGCTCCAAAATGAAGTTGAATCGTTAAAAATATTAGATTACATTTTTTTAAAAAAGATAAAAAAGGATTATAATCTTAAGAGAAATCATTGCAATAAACATAACCACTGTTTTGAAAACAAGAAAGTATGCAAAGGCTTCTAGCAAAATATGTAGATAGTTAAGAAATGAAAACACAGTTTGTTTCATTTTGCACCCTTAACCCTCTCAATTACCATTCGGGCTGCCATGGAACACATTATGGTTAGGTGTTTTTTTTTCCTTACATTCTGAAGACCTTAAATGTGTCAACAAATTATCATTTATACAGTGACTGAGTTTGCTAATCTCTCCAACTCTGAGGAATCCAGAAATTATTGGATCATCCATTCAAGCACAATATTTGCTTTCTTGTGTAAACCACAAAGACTCCACCACCAGGGGAACACCTAATGTTGGTGCCCTGTTCAGCAATAAAACCTGCTTCAGTCTTGATTAGAAAATGGATTGTGGGGCGTGTCCGGACCGCTGACCATGATGGCCGCACACTGAATGCTCTCTCCTTCTTCCTCCGACAAAAAGCCTTCTAATTCAGCTACCCCACTACTATGGGACGCGGCAAACGAGCACAAGGCGACCCTAGGACACCAGGCAGACCCCTAAGGACAGTTACTCGTCCGCTGGACACTTACCTGCTTCCTGCGCCGAGTTCTCCGATTCTACCCTCAGCTCCTAAGATGGCGGGCACTCCGACTCCAACGGCTACCACGGACCCGACGGTGGCTATCACCAGGCTGGAACTTCGGATGGAGTCCCTGCTCGCTGGGATGCCGACCAAGTCGGACCTGGCGGACATGCTGTCGGATATCCACAACTCATTCCGGCGCGACATAGAGGAGGTGAGAGGGGATGTGTCGACACTCGCAGACCGCGTGGCCCAACTCGAACAGGCCGCAGTACACCCAGCCATCCACAGGCCTGACGACACCCCAGCTCTTTCGGAAATGCGGAGGTTAGTAGATGACCTCGATAACAGAGGCCGCCGCTGCAACCTGAGGCTTCGGGGTCTCCAGGAGACGGATCCCCCGGAACCACTGGAGGACGTACTCAAACGCTTCTTTAATGGGGTACTAGGCCGCGATCCCCACCTGGCACTTGAATTCCACAGGGTACACAGGGCTCTCAGACCTCGTCCTCCGGACGGTGAACCCCCCCGGGATGTAGTATGTTGCTTCGCGTCCTATAAATTGAAGGAATCCGTAATGCAACGTGCACGTACCTCACGTTCGTGGCACTTTGAGGGTCAGGACTTGGAAATTTATCATGACCTATCCCCGTTCACTCTAGCAGCACGCAGACACCTGCGCCCGGTCACTCAAGCGCTCAGACAGAAGAATGTCCCTTACAGGTGGGGATTCCCACTCGCTCTAGTGGTACGGCTGAATGGGGTCACACACGCCATTACTTGCTATGGGGATGTCGCCCCCTTTGTGGAGGCCTTGGACCTACCCCCGCTGACGGTGGTGGACTGGGAACGGGGAGACGGACGACCTGTGGGAGGCCAGGGCCGCCCTCAAAGACCACCACGGCGTCGACAAGCCAGAGATGACCATGCCCAGGAAGACCCGGATCGACTGGAAGCTGGACGATAGCGACGTGTCTCCTGCTGATGACCTCTCCCGCAGAAATGCCACATAGTTCCGCTCTACCTGTTTCGCTGGCCCGTTTCTCTCCGGAGCACTCACCCCTGAAGGCGTTCACACCACTCGTATGGCTGACACCCTCCTCCTAGACTACCACAGAGACGTGAGATAAGGGTGGGGAGGGCTGGAGGCCTGATGATACCAGGGATGGGGCCCTTGATTACCCGGGATGAAGGCATTAGTGGATTGAGAGCCCACTCCTCCCTGACATTACAGACTTCGGTGAACGTTATTTGAAATGTCCCGTCAAGTTGGACGACAATGCCACTATTCTGCCTTCCCGTGCTAGTTTCTCAGGTTGTTTGCACGTGGGCGGCCCCGATTTCGCCCTTAGTATCAGCTTGTCTCCCCGCACCAGCTGCCCTCATGGAGACTTACGGGAAGGCCGACACACTTGCTTGCCTGCCTAACTGCGCACTCTCAACCCAGTGGACGGACTCCTGCAGACCATTACTAGTGTCTGCCGCGACGCTGGAAGCAGATTTTGATCATACCTGGCCCGGGTGGGGGTGGGGGGTTTGCAACATGTTTTGGGGGTAGATCCCCTTTGATCCGACACTAAGAGTCCCAGGATACACAAACTAGAGGTAATAGGAGACGCAAGTGGGATGCGGGGGCTCTTTTTCCCTTAAACGTGCATGCTATGGGAGGATGTTGACTGACGCGCCCCACAGTGTACGTCTGTGGGAGGTGATACCTCCTTGCTTGCGCGCTGACGCCTTTGTCGGGCCTGGTACCGACTTGCGGGACACGGGAATATTCTAGGACATATGTTCCCGACTGATTCATAGATGGCCGCCAAAAAAGTCGCTCACTCGTCGTTGCTGGCCCCCGCCCAATACAGCCCCGCGCAGCGCTCACATGGAGGGAGGGGGTTTCTGGTTCCCGGATCTCCTGTTCTATCGCCCTGACGCGCCTGGACCGCGAACCTCAGCCTTGGCCAGCTTGCTGCTCCCCGATCGGGGGGGGGGGGTGGTGGGAGGGGGGATGGCTACCTCTTCAAGGACCTACATTGTCTACGATGTCCCCTGCTCTGACTCCGTGGTGGCCACATCGGACATGGACCTCATAGCTTGGACCGCGTTAGGGCCACCCGGGGCGACCCTTGTGAGAAGATGCGTTCGGATACTACGTCGTATTTGTCTGGTGGTTGCGGGGAGGGGGGGGTGGGTGGGGACTGGGGTGATGGGTCTGCGGGCCGGTGGTATTTGAACTGCGGGAGGTTGGTGGCGGTTTGATGCTTCGCTTTGTTCAACCATAGCGTGCTGTTTGATTTCATTCTATTAATGTAGTGCTGATTATAATGCGTCTCCTGTCGGAGGAGATTGAATATGGAGAGCTATTGTTCATGTTACCTCTTTTTTCTCTATCTCTGTGTGTCTGAACCTACTTTCTGATCAGAAGTAAGCCAGCGGCTCTATCTGGTCCAAGTTGGTACCCCGCACGTCCCCACGGGGTCGACGCCACTCTCAATCCGGGAAGTTCTCGACAGTACCCTCACCTCATTTTTAGAGGTCTTGGGTCTCTCATCTTCTCTGATCGGCGTTGGATATCCCTCCTAGACAGTCCGAGCTGCCCTCGGACGCGCTATTTCTCTCCTTCCTTCCTCTGAGAGACCTTACTAACTACCTCCCTCCCCCCCCACTCAGTTTCTAGTGACGACTTACTTACTCGATCGTCACAACTACACGGTGCCCCTTGCCCCCCCCTCTCTCTCCTTTTTATTTTAAATCCCCCCTTTTTTTTTTTTTTTTCTCTTCTCCTCTCTTTTCCTCTCCCTCTCTCTTCCCTTTCCCGCTTTTCTTTCTTTCCTCCTCTCTCCTCCCTCTGCCCCTTCTCTTTCACTACAGTCCTTTTCCTCCAGTCTCACTTTTGCCCCCTGCCCTGTCCTCATCCTCCGCAGTGCCATACTGTTACATCCTTTACGACCCCTCTGGGTGGGATGTCGGGCTTGGGGGCGGGCGCGGCGGCCCTGGTGCCGGTGGACCTGACATTGGTGAGTTACAATGTCCGTGGCCTTAATAAGCCGGAGAAGAGACGCCGTCTCCTCCGTGATCTAGCATCCCTCCGGGCGTCTGTTGCCTTCGTACAGGAGACTCACTTCTGTTTGACTTCCCCACCCTCGCTGCGGGACCGCCGATTCCCGACGGGGTTCTTTGACCATACCCCTGAATCCAAATCGAAGGGTGTGGCCATTCTGTTTGCAGCTTCTGTTCCTTTTGTACTTCTTGAGACTTACACCGCCGGCGATGGGAGATGTGTGTTCGTCAAGGGTAGGGTGGGAAGTGAAGTGTATACATTTGCCAATGTTTACCTTCCCAATACTAAACAACATCAATACCTGGCTAAAAAGATGTCTTTCTTGGAGTCCTTTGCTGAGGGTACCTTGATCCTGGGGGGGGATTTCAATCTGCCGCTGGTTCCACGGGAGGACTCTTCCTCCACCAATCACCGTACGCCGCACAGAATCCTTAACGGGATCCGTCGCTCTTTGCAAAACCTACGCCTGGTGGATGTGTGGAGGGCTCTTAACCCCACCTCACGTGACTATACCTATTTCTCAGCCGTCCATCGCACATACTCCAGATTGGACTATTTCTTTGTCACTCAATACGTTCTACCGCTTGTGCGTGACGCAAAGATCCAGGTGACTACGTGGTCAGATCACGCACCACTGGTTCTCTCCCTGTCTTCCCCTCTACTACGACCTAGGGATGCTATGTGGCAGCTCAATGAGTCTCTGTTCGCCGACCCTGAATTGATCACGAAAGTCGTTGATACACTTAACTCATTCTTTGCAGACCATGAACAGTCGGATGTCCCGCTTCCTACTGTATGGGAGGCGCACAAGGCGGTGGTGAGAGGTCTGCTGATTTCACTGGCGTCCCGGAAGAAGAGGGAGAGACAAAGAGACCTGGAAGCACTTTATTCCGAAATTCGTCGACTGGAGCTTGCTCACCAGGCTGCGGGCCTCGAGACCACGTACGTTGAGCTGTTACATGCCCGAACGCGACTCAATGACGCGCTCAACCCCCCCTTACAGAGGGCTATCATACAGTCGAAATGTTATTTCGCCCTCCATGAGGACAAACCGGGGCGCTTGTTGGCCCGCCTTCTGAAGCAACAACGACGTAGGACGTACGTGCCGGAGATACGCACCCCTGGGGGCACGATAACTCCGGACCCGAACAAGATAGCAAACACGTTTAGTGACTATTACTCCGAACTGTACCACACAGTCGAAGACGCGGGACCGCCATCTACGGAGCTTATTGAACAATATCTGTCTACACGGATACCTTATCACCTCACGGAGGAGCAAAGCAACCCGCTGAGCGCGCCTGTGACGACGGAGGAGGTCTCCGCCGCCCTTAAACACCAAAAACCTGGTAAGGCGCCGGGACCGGATGGGTTCTCGGCTGCCTACTATAGAAGATTTGGGACCACTCTGCTTCCACATCTGCTTCGGGTCTTCAACGCACTACTTACTGACCAGGATTTTCACCAGCACTCCCTATCAGCGACAATTGTGGTGATTCCTAAGGAGGGCAAGGACCCCCTCTCTTGTGCTAGCTACAGACCAATTTCGCTGCTTAACAGTGATCTTAAATTGTTCGCCACGATTTTGGCTTCTCGCCTCCACCCTTTAGTACCACTGTTGGTGAGAAAGGATCAGGTGGGGTTCGTCCCGGGACGAGAGGCCAGGGATGGAACCATCCGGACCTTAAATGTACTTCATCTGGCACACCACACGGAGACTCCTACACTCCTCCTGTCCACGGATGCAGAAAAGGCGTTCGACAGGGTCTCCTGGCCCTTTCTCTTTTCCACGCTACGCGCCATGAATTTGCCTCCTGAGTTCGTCCACTGGATCACCGCTCTATATCGAGCTCCAAATGCCCGTGTCCGGGTTAATGGTGTTCTTTCCGCCCCCTTTCAGATTCGTAATGGTACGAGGCAGGGCTGCCCACTCTCCCCTCTCCTTTTTGCTCTCTCACTGGAGCCCCTTTTGGAATCCGTACGTCACAATGCGCAAATACATGGCCTCAAAGGGACACGTGACACTCACAAGGTCTCGGCGTATGCTGATGACCTGATCTTTTATATCACTAACCCCTTAACGTCCCTGCCGGAAATAATTGGGGAATTCCAGAGATACGGTGCTCTCTCTAACCTGAAATGAAACATGGAGAAATCAGAAATTCTAAACCTCAATGTCGGAGAAGACGCTGAACGGTTCCTACGTCGGGCACACCCTTTCACGTGGTGCGCCTCCAAAATGAGATATCTGGGCCTGTGGCTCACAAAACTGCCGCAGGACTTATTTCGAGAAAACTTTACCCCACTCTGGACCGCCCTCAGACGCGACCTCGCAGAATGGAAGCGGTTGAAGGTTTCCTGGTTTGGAAAGATCGGGATATTGAAAATGAATGCGCTGCCGAGACTGCTTTATCTTCTCCAGACGCTTCCCATATACATCCCCCCCACTTTTTTCGCGATGGCCCAATCAGACTGCTCTAGTTTTGTGTGGAACAACTCAAGACCCCGGATCAGCTTTCACACATTGTCGCGCCCCAAGAGGGAGGGGGGACTGGCAGTCCCGGACCTACGACTTTACTACCAGGCTACGCACCTCCTGCGGATAGTGGAGTGGACTGGGGGGGGCAGGGGAGCTCTGTGGCAGGACCTCGAATGGGGTGCGACTTCTCACCCGACAGGAGTTTTGCCGTGGATAGACCCGAAGCGACGGTCCGCGCAGACTCTCAGACACCCGTTCGTGGGAGCTACCGTACGGGTGTGGCGCTCGACGGTGCGACGATGCTCTCTATCCTCTTACCCGTCTCCGCTGCTCCCATTGGAGGACAACCCGGACTTCACGGCGGGAGTGACCCCACGAATCAGACATAGAATTGATACTAACCACGGGCTAAGAGCGTTTCATTTTCTAACCGGATCAGATTTGAACCCCCCCTGGGAGAACCGCCCGGTTGCTACCCCCCCGACTCCATTAGAGCGCTTTAACTTCGCCCAAATAACACACTACCTGCTCTCACTTCCGGCGCGACATAGACTGGTACGTCCTCGTACACCCTTTGAAGAACTGGCCACTGCCAAACGCCCGATCAGTCACGGTATTTCTGTGATATACCGCATTCTACAAACCGCAATGGGTGACGCCCCGCCATCCTTTGAACATACTTGGGACCAGATCCTTGACAGGCAGACAACGGTGGCTCAATGGAAGGACACTTATGAACTTGCCCACAGAGGCTCGCCTCAGGCGAGATTACAATCTAACTCATACAAGGTTCTCGCAATGTGGTATAGGTCCCCGGCATTGCTATTTCGCATAGGGGCCCGACATACCCCGAACTGCTGGAGATGCGAAGCCCCGTCGGGCTCCTATCTCCATATCTGGTGGGAGTGCCCGAAAATTGCTCCCTTCTGGCAACTGATACGGGATACCCTGATGGAAGTCACGGACCTGGACCTGCCGCTCGCCCCAGATGCGTTTCTCCTTACAACCACGCAGTGCTCCGTGACATCGCTTCGGAAATCCGTGGCTCTCCCGATGCTCATGACGGCACGACTTATAGTCGCACGCACCTGGGGACAGGTGACGACCCCCTCTTATAGAAATTGGCTGACTTGTATGGAGGAGGTGCAGACCCTGGAGGACCTGATGGCCAGGGTACGGGATAAAGTCGAGGATCACCTTCACAAATGGTTCTACTGGAACTCCTATGTGACCTCAGCCACTTGCAAGACCCGCTTGACGTGAGATGGAAGGGTAGATGGGTCCCGGCGTTGATGCTGGTAAATGGACCGGGGCTCGCCGCTCCCGGCCCCTTTCGGGCGGGTCCGCCGCTGTCTGGGGTCGCCGCGCCTCTGTTGGGCCACCATCCCACGATGCAGCTTCTCGACACCAGTCCCTTCCTCCACGCCTAGACCCTTTCTCGTATCTGTCCCTCATTCCTTCCCTTTCCTTTATTTACTATCATTATTATATTTCTCTCTTTCTAAGGGGGGGGTGGAGAGGGGAGAGAGGGGAAGAGTTCCCCCCCCCTTTCCTTTCCCCCCTTTTTTTTTTTTTTTTTTCCCCCTATCTTCTCTCTTTTTCTCTCCCACCCTGTACCCTGCTCACCGCATTGTGTCAATGTGTCCTCGCCTGGCGCCTCTTTTCCTCCCTCGTCTACAGAAAGAGATACTGAAATAGAGTCATCTCGCTCATCTCCCTCTTTCTACCCTTTACTGTATAAGGGGACATGTCAACGGAGCCCCAGATCCCATAGGGAGACCTTCCCCCCCATTGTTTAGTCATTATGTACCTGGGCCAACTTGGAACATGAGTTAGCTGGCGCTTTTGCTTCTTCCCACTCCCAAGGTGATACTGCACTTTGTTGGTCTACCCCACTATTCCCTCCTCCCAGCTTACCTTCCCTCACCTACTCTTCCCTTAGACACCTTGGTTTCACCTAATGTGCGTAATCTTTCTGATCCTCACTTACTCAGCTCTCATTCGACTCCTAGAAAATGCTCTCTAAGTCCCTGATGATGTCTGTTAGATATATGAGACTTAATATTGGAGACTTGGGGAAGTGGGGAACCTGTACTATTGCTAGTAATTTCTGTTTTATATGTTATGCACATCTACCGGTTTCGAAGTTGTTAACTCGCAGACTGAAGTCTGTTCTGTATTGTATTTGTTGCTCCGAATAAAAGCTGTTTATTCAAAAAGAAAATGGATTGTGCAATAAATGTTTGCTGTAGCCATAGATTATGGGGATGTTGGATATGTATATTCGCACCGTAAATCTATATAAACAAGCTCACAATTCCATAGTTACAACTCATACAACTCATTCAATTGTCCTGCAATGTGTGTTACAAGACTCATCATTCTGGTATGTTAAAACTAAACTTTCTAATACTTCATTTTAGACATGCATACTCTCTCTTGTCTAGTTTATAATTATAACCCCTTATCTGGGAAGTTCCTACACTACCTCAGCAGGATTCTCAAACCCTCTATAACTAGGGATGAACCGAACACCCCCGTGTTTGGTTCGCATTCGAACTCGAACAATTTCAAAAGTTCGAGTTCAAACTCGAACTCGAACCGAACTCAATGCAAGTCAATGGGACTCAAAAGTTTGATTTTTAGAATGCCCTCCAAGAGGGCATATATGCAAGATATTTGCCATAAAAGGTGTATGGGGGTCCGGGTAGTGCCCTGGGGGACAGGAAACAAGGACAATAAGTTTTTAAAGGAACAGTGAGTTTTCCTTAAAATAAGGGTTAAAAATAAAAACTAAACATTCCTTCAAATATCGTGCCTAGGAGGTCCCCATACCCTGCCCGTGAAGTGGCGGATTTGTAGGATGTATAGAAACATTTAAAAACAAAAAATGACATTTCAAATGACGGTAAATGGTTTTCCTTTAATCTATTCATAAACAACTGCTTGGGTGGCAGCCTGTATGAAAAGAGGAGACATTTTAGGACACGCAGAACAAGTTTAGTGATTTTTTGGCTAAATTATGGTGAAACATATGCAGGCTTTGGATGAAAGTAACAATAGGTGCTTTAAAATTGGGCCTTTAGTGTCGGCAACAGTGCCGTCACACCGTAACCCCTCTGTGGTATTGTGGAAGAGTGCAAGGTTGGACCCTGCAGTCCAATATTAAAATGATATAAATCTGGTAATATAGGCGTCAGTGGCAGTGCACCCAAATATTGTGCCTTTGGTGGCAGCAAGTGCCTTCACACTGTAACCCCTTTGTGGTATTTTGGAAGAGTGCAGGGTTGGACCCTGCAGTCCAATATTAAAATGATATAAATCTGGTAATATAGGCGTCAGTGGCAGTGCACCCAAATATTACTGCGCTATAGTGTATGGCAGGATGGAAGCGCACCAGCAGTAACAAGCAGCAGAATATACCAGACAGGGGCACAGAGAGAGAGTAGTTGTTATAACAAAACCAGCTCAACAACGTTTAGGCACTAGTACTGTGCTACTGTATATGGTGAAAATTGTCTCACACCAGTCCCGGCGGCTCTGCGTCATCACGCCGCACCCTGCCCCCTGATTACTCACAGCTGTGCCGGGTGCCGCCGGACCTCCTGGCATTCGGCCAGCTAGCGGCACCACGCATCCGGGGCCCCCTGATCGCCACCCGGGGCCCTGGATGTCACAATATTACAATTCAAACGCAAACGGGTTAAGTAACCAAATTTGTAAGAAGAATAATTAATGCAGCATATGAATCCTCACACTGCCGGGCAGCACCTTAAGGCCCGGTTCACACCTAAGCATTTTACAGCACGTTCCTGCACGCTGTAAAACGCATAAACAGGGAAATCCCATTATTTGCCATGGGACCCGTTCATACCTGGGCGTTTTACAGCGCGCAGGAACGCGCTGTAAAACGTCCTACGCCCAAAGAAGTACAGGAGCTTCTTTGGGCCTATTGCAGGGCATTCACTCTGCAGTCTATGGCCGTGAAAGCACTGCAATGCGCGTTAGCATGTTTTTTACGTTTGAGCGATACACGCGTTAAAAAACGCACATACTGCGTGCGTAAAAAAATCGCAGGTGTGAACCCAGCCTTACAGTATAATTAATGCAGCAAATGATTCCGCACACTGCCGGGCACCACCTCTACAGTTTGTGGATCCAGGAAACAGGTGAGCATTAGAAAGAAAAAAAAAGGTTTTATTTTATGTTGCTGGGGACATTTAAAAATGTCCTTCGGATTTTTTTTTTTAATGTGTTGCCTGGTGGTCAGTGGGGCTCCTCCCTGGATCCTGGTTGTGGTGAAGGGGGTGGGAAGTGGGGTCTGCCGTGGCTCCCTCCCTGGAGTCCCTGCGCCACCTCTCTGCCACATGCACCTGTCTGGCCAGCCCGCACAGTAGCCCGCACAGTCGCAGCTCTGTCATCCTGCCGCCGCCGCATGATCCTCAAGGGATCCTTGGGAGGCCCCGGCGGGCTGCCCTCTACAGTGCCTGATTAGATGGCCTTGTCTGCCTGATGTTTTAGCAACAAGAATGTTTTATTTTCAAACTTTTGGCGAACAGCCCAAAAAGTTCGAAGTTCGCGAACTTTCGAACTGCCAATGTTCGAATCGAACTCCGAACCGATCGAACCGAACAGCTCATCCCTATCTATAACCTCAGGTCTTCCTCCAGTACTTCGCTCTCTATTTTCTACTACAACAAGGAAGCGACATTTCATTCAGTGCTCCACAGCTGTGAAATAACCTTCCAGAAAGTATAAGAGTTTAGCAATCTGAAATCTATCAAAATAACAGTTTCCTGTATTGTTTCTTACCCCTCAATAAAAATCTATTGTATTTAAAAAAAATAACAGTTTCCTTGTTTCTACAATCAAACCAAACCTGTACTAACTATTTATTATAATCGTCTCAAATTTTATTGTAACAAGATGTATGTGTAATACAGTAACATATCATTCTGCTAAAGGTGAAACAATAACAGAAGATACTGAACATAAGAGATCTAAGGGGATATGGTCAGGAGGATAAGTGGTAGGACAGGAAGAGCGGAGAAATGAAGAAAAAAGCAACAAGAAGACAATTATGGTAGAGGAAAAAAGAAGGTCAGAGGATCAGGTGACTGGCAGAGAAGGGGAATAATCAGATTTCTTATCTGATATTAATAATTTTTCAATAAAAATACCCAATAAAATTGCCTGCAGTGACATTAGCAGAGGGTGCATGGAAATGGAAGGCACTAATTAATTGTATGTATGAAATATGCACTTGCGTCGAAAGAGAAGGTGGGGTTGAGGGAGATGAAATATGCTTGTTTGACAAGTGATAGAATGAGACTGTAGTAGTGAAACATGAACTTGTAATGCAGGAAATCAATTGTGGGGGAAATTGTCTTCCAACTGCTTCCTGAAGATCCTGTGGAAGTACTTAGTGGATGTAGTGTGCTGTGATTGGATTTGACCCATGTACAGGAAAAAGAGCAATAGGTGCCCGAGAGAAGTTGAAAGGGCAGAGCCGTAGAGGCTTTTGCCATGATCGGGCAAGTGAAAGTTGAAATGGGTGAGAGAAAAAGATGAATTTCGGTGGGACGCTAAAGTAATTAAAGGTATCAAGGTGGCTTCAGGGTATGTTGTGTATGGATGGCTTTGTGAAAGAGGGACAGAGAAAGATTCTAATCTTGGAGATGGCCATCAGAGAGAGAAAAAGGTAAGTTAGATGTGTAAGTGAATATGCATAAGTAGTAGAAACTGAGGTCAAGAATTTTGCCATTTGTTGGACCACTATGTGAGTTCCATGAAAAAGGTACAGGAGCAGAATTTAGAGGCATGACATTTGGAAAGTGTATGAATAAATGTAGTAAAGTCACCGTGGATGTGTATATCTGAAGAGATAAAGTGTGAGAAAAAGGTCGAGAAGTATTTGAAAATCTCATTGACTTGAGGGAAGTGGGGATAACTAGCAGCCATGGTTATAGAGATGCAGAAGAGGTGGATGGAGTTAATAAAGTTCTGATTTTAATAGATGTCCTCGATGTTTACTTCACTGTCAAGGACTCCTGGATTTTATCTCAACTGGAACACAGAACATGTGTAACCTCAATGAATTTGATAAAATATAGCACCATGTGCTTCATGGATCTTTGGTTTTTACAGTATGTGTTAGGGAGTTGGGTATTTCCTTGGCCAATGAGTGTCCACACTTGATACTATTGGTATTAAAAAATATAGATAGCTTAGTGCCCAATTCAGTTTCATATTAAGAAACGTTTGAAGAGTGCCTGTTCTTTAAAATGAGTCTTCTGCAAGGTTGCCCTTGTTTTGAGTCTAATGGTGGAGTTTTCTGTATGCTTTGTGATCAGACCCTTCATGCCTTCATTGAATCTAGCACCAATTTGGATCTGTACACCTCTAATTACACTTTTATGGGCTTCCCATAATTCTATTGGAGCAATGGAGAACCATCTGTCATGACATTTCTTTATACTTATAATTTATACTTATACACTTACTCTCGTCCACCCAACTACTCTCACCCCCACTTTTCTCTAGAATGTTTATCCCACTATTGCTTCTCTTTTCTTTCTCCTCCCTTCTCTTTAAAACTATCCTCTCCTTCTATACACCTTTCCAATTGCCCCCGGATGGAAAACAAGTCCTAATACACCATAGCCTGCTTGGTTCTTTTAACCTATCATCTGAGTGCTGGTGGAGAGTGCTAAAGTCCAGCCCTCCTACCCCCACACAGAGATTTAAAACTGTGCAATCACATTATTACCAAAAGAAAACTCTGTCCAAATTCCTATTTATTCGGCTACTTTCCCAGGCAAACAATGTGGAATCTAACCCTGGTCCTATTGCTTACACAACCTTTAGTCGCCCCACTAAAAAAGGCCTCTCCTTTGTGTACTGCAACATCCACAGCTTGCTCCCTAAACTGGATGAGCTGCAAGCTTGGCGCTGCTATTACAAACCCAAAGTCATTGTGCTCACAGAATCATGGTTAACCCCAAAAGTACCAGACTCTGCCATATCAATACAGAAGTTTTCATGTTATAAAAAGGACAGAACAAAGAGAAGAAGAGGAATTGCTATTTATGTTGATGAGTCCATAAAGTTCACCTCTTTACAGAATTCTAGCTCCCCGGCCACCTTTGATTTCTTCTCTGGTATAATTGAGCTCCCATTAAGTAAATCAATTATTGTCGCTGGATTCTATCGCCCACCGAGCTCTCCAGTGCACTCCCTCTCTGACATAACTGAAATCCTTAATAACTTACTTGCACAAAACCAAAAAAGTGAACTGCTGGTCCTCGGTGATTTTAATACAGATTGGCTGAATCCTAAAGCCAATAAACACTGCTCACTGTTTAAGGCCTTGCAGCTAACTCAATTAATCTCCTCCCCACTCGCATTAATATGAAGAGCCCTAACCATACCCTGCTGGACTGGATTCTCTCTTCATTCCCTAACCAAACACTGCAACACCCCCTAGTTGTAGCAAATGCCTTTAATAATTATTTTGTTGTATGCGCCATCACCCTGATTGCTAAGCTAATGAATGACACACCTACAGAAAGGCCGCATGCAGGTCAGGCCACTCCAACCATGCAGATTCCCCATATTACAGATAAATTCAACTTTAGACCAGTGCCTGTCAGTGTAGTTACTAAACTTCTCCATAATCAAAAAATGAAATACCAGTCTGGACCTGAGCAAATCCCAGCAATGCTGCTGAAAATCTGTGTGCCGGCAATTGCAAATCCTGTCGCAACCCTAATCAATGAATCACTGGCGACTTGATACATACTCAAACTCTGGAAGACTGCGAGAGTGGTACCTATCCATAAAAGTGGTGACAGTACTTTGGTATCCAACTACCATCCAATCTCATTGCTCCCTGTTATTACAAAAATTTTGGAAAAATGCGTGTACATGCAATTACGTGATTATTATCAATCTTCAAACTATTTAACCCCAGATCAATCCGGCTTTCATCCAAATCACTCAACTACAACCGCCCTTTTTAAAGTTTGCAATGATACCCAAGCTGGCATGGAACAAGGAGACCTAACTGGAGACATCTTCTTTGATTTTGCCAAGGCCTTTGACACAGTAGACCATGGCATCTTATTTCAAAAACATAAAAACTCCGGTATTGGTGATCGCACGCTAACCTGTTTTCAATCGTATGTATCTGACCGATCGCAACATGTGTCCATTTCTGGCAGCTCCTCTCTCCCCCTCCCAGTCACGTGCAGAGCACCCCAAGGCTCGATACTCAATTTATGATATTCATAAATGATCTGCCCAACATCTGCAAAGCCTCAACTGTACACATGTACGCAGATGACACCGTAATCTATACCAGCAAACCAAATCTCCCGCAGCTGGAGGCCGTGCTGCAAGAGCAATTCCCAGAGGTAGAAGAGTGGATTGCAGATAACAAACTTTTTTTTAAATACTGTCAAAACTGTAACAATGCTCTTTGGAACAGCATCTAAACTGCATAAATTGCAAAATCTCCATCTACGTGTCAGGACAAAATCAAATGGCACGCTGACCACAGTCACTTCTCTCAAATATCTAGGTATCTGGTTAGACCCAAATCTATCCTTTGACCCCCACATCGAAAATCTCTCTTCTAAACTTTACCCTAAACTAGGTGCCCTGTACACAAACAAATCCTGCCTAAGCCCCACAGTAAGAAAGCAGATTGTACAACAAATGCTTATGCCGGCTATTGAATATGGAAATGTAGTGTATGCAGCCGCCCCACAAACGCACCTTCAGAAACTTACTACATTGTATAACTCATTCTGTCGCCTTGTGCTACAATATAACTACATGACCCACCATTGTGCTATACTGGTTGAAGAGCTAAACTGGCCATCGCTGGAATCTAGACGCACTCTTCACCTTTCCAACCTGGTGTTTAAGAGATTTTCTGGGAAGCTGCCACCCTACTTGAATAGGCTGCCTCCCCTAGCAGTTCCCTCATCCTATAACCTCCAATCCAGGACCAGCACCTTACTTGCAGTACCACAATACAAAAAGAAAATGGCTTGATCCTCATTTTCATGCTCATTTTACAGAGCACCACAGTTATGGAATAACCTCCCTGACGCCATCAAATCTTCCCCCAGTCTTAAATCACTCAAGAGCTCCCTATTGACATACCTCAATATGGAATGCACCTGTAAACATGTAACATAGTGACTATATTACTTACAGATTTATTTTCTGTGTTAATCTGTTTATTTGTGTTTTGTTTTTTATATCTTGCATTTATTACTTTGTATTTCTGTAACGACTGTAAAAGTTTCAATGTTCTTGGACCCAGGACATACTTGAAAATGAGAGAAATCTCAATGTATCCTTCCTGGTAAAATCATTTGTAAATAAATAAATATATACTTATCTAGAGCAGTTTGCACCTCTGCTTGCAAGCATGGATGTGACGGGAGAGATTTGCCAATTTTAAAATTCCATGCCTGTGTTTCATGGAAAGCCAAATGCATTTTCATAAGTAAAGGTCCTTGGTCCAAACATGTAATTAGTAATATATATATATATAATGATTCCAACAAATGTAAGAACCTGTGCTATAGAAAAGGCATGGAATATTGGGAGTATCTTTTGAAAGTGTGTAATAGGTGCAATCTTTACTTGCAGGATTGAGGGCTCTCCATTCATTTATCAACTAATAGTGTTGTAAGAATAATTGTAAGTGGTGTCTGAAAATGGGAACTCTAATACTAGCCATGATTTCAGTGTCATTAACAATATCTATTGAAATGTTGCAGTCTTCCTAATTATCAGTAATCCAGAGGCGAAAGATTCCATATTAGACATAATTCTTTTTATGACAGGTGATTGGGATGTTATTGACGATTAGATATTAACTAGTCTAGCCACAGAGTGTTATCATTCATACAGAAATGAAAGGTATGTGAGCTGCTATTATAATTTATTTATTTATTTATTTATAAAGTATTTTACCAGGAAGGATACATTGAGATTTCTCTCGTTTTCAAGTAGGATTTCCCAATAGCGTTTAAAGAATACCCATGGGTAACTCTTATTGAGAAAATAAGATTCCAATTCCATCTTGAAAAACATTCCTTGGCTTGAGTAAATATTATTTCTCCTTTCATCCAAGAAAATTACATTATGAAAGAGCCATAAAAATACTACCAACCATTGATAGGTAAAACGAAGAGGGTTATTCAGGAACCCCTTTTGTTGTTACAAAGTTACATAGGCTGAAAAAAAGACATGCGTCCATGTGTTGTGTTTGTTGAAGTTGCAAAACATTGGTAAAAATTTCTTGTGTTGCAACTTCAAAAATTATGGTATTTCACAAAAGTTAAATGCAAAGAGCAGCAGGAGAAGCTGAACTGTGAAGCATCTCCTGTGGTTCCTCGGATTTAACTTTGGGTTGCAACACTGCCAATTTTCACTGGTGTTTGCAACTTTGACAGATATTGGAGGTACCTGAATAACTCCCAATATCGTAAGCATCAAATAACACCACTGGATAACACCCATAGCTTACACTCGGTACTTCAGACTGCATTAGCAATAGTAAAATCCCTGGAATAAGATTTAAAGTGCACCCACTGTCCATTATAGGGATTTTTGTAGGGATGTGCGTGAAAAATTTGTTTAGTTTTGTTACATTTTTAAATAATTTCGTTTTCAGAATTTTGTAACTAATTTCGTTTCGTATTTCGTTTTGTTTCGTTTTGAATCGATTCAAAATTTCGTATCGATTCGAATTTCATATATCAATTCGATAGTTGATATCAATTTGAATTTTGGATCACTAAATAAAACCCCAACTAATCAAATTTTGTTGTTAAAAGAAAAGCTAGGGTTAAATTTTAAGCTGTCACAGATTTAGTATTTGAGTCAAATTAAACCGTGAAACAAAATTTATTTGTTTCATAAAGTCCTTTGCTGAGTATTACTTGTATTGTAAGTTAAGATCAATTCGATAGTTGATATCAATTTGATAGCTCATTTCAAATTCGATAGTTGATATCAATTCGAATTTCGGATCACTAAATAAAACCCCAATTAATCAAATTTTGCTGTTAAAAGACAAGCTTGGGTTAAATTAAGCTGTCTCACAGATTTAGTATTTGAGTCAACTTAACAGGGACATGTGCTTGTGAAACTGTGCAACAAAATTAATTTGTTTCATAAAGTTGTTTGCTGACTGCATTACTTGTATGTATTTTAATTTAAGATCAATTCGATAGTTGATATATCAATTCGATAGTTGATATATCAATTCGATATCAATTTGATAGTTGATATCGATTCAAATTCCGGAGCACAAAAAAAATATTAAAATTTTTCTTTTATGATGATGACACAGTGTACAGCGAAATAAATTCGCTACATACCATTTTGTTTCGTTTCGAATTCGGATCTTATCAATTCGTTATTTGGAAGTACTTCCGAAATAAAATTATCGAATTTCATTCCAAATTCTGAATTTTTCCAAAACGAATCTACATCTCTAGATTTTTGTTGTGTGATTTGTTGTAACGCAATTTAACCAATAAACCTTTTTATTTTACAACATCCAATGGCGGTTTGTGAGTTTTCGTAGCTTCTAATCTGCTGACTCTTTTCATGGAGGTGGCCATGTTTTTTGCTTCCTCTGTTTCATGGGAGGGATTACATTTCTAAGATTTGTGATTGACAGCTCAGCCCAGGATGTCTCTCTTCAGATATCAAGGGTGCTTCTAATAGTAACGCTATAAGAATGAAAAGTATTTTTTCCCATCCCACTGCTGAGCTGCAGTGCAAACATTCACTCACGCACTTAAATATGGAAACAATTCATGTGGCATGTTACAGGCCTGATCTCAAACAGGGAGCTCAGAAAGATTTCTTTAGAATGTTTTTATGACAAAAACTATTCATCTGTCAGCAGTTTGGCTAACACAGTGAAAGTGTATAAACAGATTTGGGAGACCTTTCAAATGAGCTAAAGTTGTTTTGGGTATTATGGGTGCACTTTAAATTACAACATATTAATTCAATGTTCATTGCCACTTGTGGATAAAATCCAGTAAGGTTTAAGGGAGAGAACAACATTTGCATTACGATTAAAAAGTGCAACTTTCTGGCAGCATGTGATGGAGTGGGAATAAATAGCAGGAAGAACTCAGCCATGAAGAAAGTTAGCTTGCCAAGCATGAAAGGACTGAACTGCTTATTTATGAAGATGAAGAATAATGTTGGTTTATAAAGTTGCTCTGTTCATGTTGAGGCTCTTATAAATTGCTGTGGAATATGGAATATGTTGGTGCTATATTAAATATTAACGTCTAACGTTTAACGTTAACTAAATATTAACGTCTAATGTGAGTGACCCTGCGCGAACCCTGCGTGAGCGAAAGTTCGTGCGCGCATCCCTTACTTAACATTGTAAGTGCAAATGCGTCTGTACGCTGGTATGAGGATGGTATTACAATCGATGCGCAAATTTTAACGAACAACGTTTGCGCGCATAATTCTAACGTCTTTTAAAAGCTGGTGTTAATGGCAAATCTGAACGTCCTGGCCGAACCCAAATACACCAGCGCAGAAAAAAAAATACTTCACAATATAGTTACACATTCTACACATACCCAAACAATAAAATGGAGAAGTTGTGCGTGTTTTTATTATTGCTGCAGCATATATACTCAGATTGATTTTAACAGGCGCAAAAACTTAACGGGAGACAATTGTGGTTCTTAATTCTGAATGACTGAATCACGTGAAAAAACAGTCTGACCACCGATTTCTGCGCGCAACGTTAATGCGCGCGAACTTTCGCGCATATTCTTTACACGCAATATTTTTGGACGGATGAAAAAATGCGCTCGAATTTTAATACCAGCGTTAATTTACGCGCCTTAAAAAGCTTTTTTGCGCAAGGAATATAATAGAGCCCTACAAATTTACTTGGTTTCAGAGATACCAAAATTATTCAGTTACACATATGTGTAATGTAGCGAATGTTACCCTGAATTTATTTAGTAGTAATTTTATTATGAGAAAAAAAAAACAACACCTAAAATTTAAAGAATATTTTCATTATGCTAAATAAAGGGGTTATTCACATTTCGGTGCTCTATCGTTGCCTGCACTTCGGGGAATTCAGCATTCACTGCAGGGTCCCCAGGGTGCAGGGAATGGACCCAAAAAGCCACCGGAAAAAACTGCAGATTGAAGAAAAAAAAAACGCTGCAAAACAACCCAAATTATCGGGTCTGATAATTTTGGCGGTTATGCGGCATTTTTTATTTTTAAATCCACAAATTTTTTCGTATTGGATCTGATAAACTATCGGATCGGATCTGATAAGCTGCTGCAAACCCGACAAAAGCATCTGTAAAAAGCTGACGATCTGCCAGACACAGCGACAACTAGGGATGGGCTGCCGGTTCGAATCGGTTCAATGTTCACATCGAACATCGGCTGTTCGAAAGTTTGCGAACTTCAAACTTTTCAGGCCTTTCGCAAAAAGTTCGAAAAAAATTTAGATTTTTTTTAAAAAAAATGCTTAAAAAATCCTAAAAAATCTAAAAGTAAAGAGATTCTTTACTGCAGAATATTATAAGCAACGGTTTATTAGATATTGAATTAAAATGGAAATATTTTTAACATTGAAGCCTATTGGATAAAATAATCTTGTTGCTAAAACATCAGGCAGACGAGGCCCTCTAATCAGGCACTGTAGAGGGCAGGCCGCCGGGGCCTCCCAAGGATCCCTTGAGTAGCATGCGGCCGCCGGATGACAGAGCTGCGACTGTGCGGGCAGGCCGGCCGGGTGCATGTGGCAGAGAGGTGGTGCAGGGAGGGAGCCACTGCACCTGCAGCCACGGCAGACCCCCCACCCACAACCAGGATCCATTGAGCCTCCACTGACTGACCACCAGGCTAAGGTAAGGCGACACATTTCTAAAAAAATAAAATCCGAGGACATTTTTAAATGTCCCAAGGAACATAAAATAAACTTTTTTTTCCCTTTCTATTACTCACCTGATTCCTGGATCCACCAACAAGCGCAGCCTCCCGTCTCCCACGCTGTTAGATGCTGCATACACCGGCGCGCTGTGTGCAGCCTCTAAGAAGATACGCTATTAGTGTAGAGGGAGCGATGCAAAATGTGCAGCCGGCTTCCCCGCTACACTAATAGCGCATCTTCTCAGAAGCTGCACACAGCTGCAAAAGCTTGCGTCAGACTGTAGAGGTACTGCCCAGCAGTGTGAGGATTCATATGCTGCATTAATTAGTCTTCTTACAAATTTGGTTAATTAACCCATTTGCGTTTGGATTGTAATATTGTGACATCCAGGGCCCCGGGTGGCGATCGGGGGGGGGGGGCCTGGATGCATGGTGCCGCCAGCTGGCCGAATGCCAGGATCTCCGGCGGCACCCGACGCAGCTGTGGGTGATAAGGGGGCAGGGTGCGGCGTGATGACGCAGAGCCGCTGGGACCTTTAAATCAGGAGCGTGCTCTGTACACCTTGACTTGCAGTGGAGTTTCATTCCCGCATCGCTAGGTTACCGAATCAGTTTGTATACTTGTTACTGACCCTGCTTGTTCTGAGGACCCGATCTGTTGCCGGCTTTGCCTGCCATTTGACTATTCTCTCTGTGTACTCCCTGCCTGTTCTGTTTGCCTCCTGTTTCTACTGGTGTGCGCCGATTCTCACCATATACAGTAGCGCAGTACAAGTGCCTAAACATTACTGACTCGGTTTTGTTATAACGATTACTCTCGATCTGTGCCCCTGTCTGGTATATCTGCTGCTTGTTACTGCTGGTGTGTGCTACAGATCCCACCACATAGAGTAGCGCAGTACAAGTGCCTAAACGTTGCTGACCCGGTTTTGTTATAACAACTACTCTCGCTCTGCGCCCCTGTCCGGTATATTCCGCTGCTTGTTACTGCTGGTGCGCTTCCATCCAGCCATATACTATAGCGCAGTACAAACATATATTGATCTTAGTCTGTGGTGTATATTGTTGGTGCTGTCGCCCTGGCCTGTGTGGCTGCTAGGTGGTCTCAAGTCCCGACCATCCTAAGGATCGGAGGGTTAGAGGTCTGTTACCAGGGATCCTACCAGGTCTGTCCTGGGGAATCGTTACAAATATGCGGTGAACGCCGCAGCAAATGTTAATGCTCACGCAAGTGAGCGTTAACGTTTGCGTTAAGATCGTAAATTTTTCCCACCCGTTGTTGCTCAAACATTTCCCATGGCTTCAAATCTCGTTTAAACATGAGAAAAAGTCATAAAAATTAGCTCAGCACACAGCGGTGAAATGGCTCAAAAAAAGTTTTTTGGTTAAAAAAACTTATGTTTTTTATTGTTTCCTGTCCCCCAGGGCAGTACCCGGACCCCCATACACCTTTTATGACCAATATCTTGCATATATGCCCTCTTGGAGGGCACCTTAAGTTTCGAACGTTCGAGTCCCATTGACTTGCATTGCATTCGAATCGTGTTCGCGTTCGAATTTCGAACTTTTTCAAATGTTCGAGTTCGAATGCGAACTGAACAAGGGGGTGTTCGGCCCATCCCTAGCGACAACCAGCCGCCAGAAAAAGCCAAACAAGCTGACGAACGGGGTAAAAAAAGAATAGAAAACAAAACTATTGAAAATGTCAAAAATGAAACGGTGTTTGAAAAAAAAACTATTGAATGAAAATGTCTGGAATTAACTTATATGGTCCTATGACTAATAATAAAAAGTTCTATTACAGAAAAAAAGGAACTGTATTTTAAAAAAAATATGGTAAAAAAATGTTTCCAGAAGAATCCCGAAAATTGCCTAAAAGAACCTAAAAAAATTAATAAAGAGACTTCTTTCTGCATAATAAAAGAATAAACGGTATTTTAGATGTTGCATTAAAACAGAAATATTTTAAACATTAAAACCTATGGGATTCGCTTGATTAAACCTGCCGAATGAAACCACCGAACATCAGGGCATTTCACTGACATTTTACAGCCGTTTGGTGTTCTCGGTATAGGTTAACCATTGCTTCCCTATGGGGACTTTCACTGTTGCCGAACAGCACTGTATTTGCTGACAATTCGGCAAAATTTGGCAAACTGCCTGCTTTATGAATAGGGATGAGCTGTTCGGTTCGATCTGTTCAGTGTTCGATTCGAACATCGCCCGTTCGGCTGTTCGTCGAACTCCGAACATTTCCGTGTGTTCGCCGTATGTTCGCCGACAATGCACCACAATGGACCACAATGCACTTTTCCACTGGCCTGAAGCTTGTAATTGGCTACAGCCTTGCACCTGACCACAGGTCAGGTGCAAGACAGGTGCAAGACTATGCCAATCACGGCTCAGAGTCCTGATTGGGCACATTTTGCCAAATAGTGGGCTCACAGAGCTAAGTCCCGCAGCACACTATATAAGGCGTCCTTCGCAGACCCAGCACATGTTTTTTGAGAGGAGATTGTTCTGTTAGTGTGTCTCAGTGCCAGCAGCTATTGGAGGGTCTCACTTCTAGCAGATATCTGGAAATTGTTGTAATCTGTGTCTTGTCAGTGCCAGCAGCTATTGGGGGGGTTTCACTTCTAGCAGATATCTGGGAATTGTAATTTGTGTCTTGTCACTGCCACCCATCAGGGGGTCTCACTGATTTATAGGAGGTTCCGGGGAATTTTAATTTGTGTCTTATCACTGCCACCCATCAGGGGGTCTCACAGACTTGTAGCAGATATCTGGGAATTGTAATCTGTGTCTTCTCACTGCCAGCTATCAGGGGGTCCCACATACTTCTAGCAGATATCTGGGAATTGTAATCTGTGTCTTGTCGCTGCCACCCATCAGGAGGTCTCACTGATTTATAGGAGGTTTCTGGGAATTGTAATCTGTGTCTTGTCACTGTTGCCAGCTATCAGGGGGTCACACAGACTTGTAGCAGATTTATGCAAATTTTAATCTGTGTCTTGTCACTGGCTACCAGCTATCAGGGTGTCTCACTGAGTTATACCAGATTTCTGTAAATCTTTAATCTAGATAACACAGTTGAATCAGAGTTGTGCATATCTCCAATTTTTATAACAGAGTTGAATCAGAGTTCTGTATATCTTTAATCTATATATCATTCACCATGTCAGAAAGACCAAAAAGGACAGGCAGACGCTCCCAGACACAGATAAGAGGGCAAGCAGCCTCTGTGTCGGGAGGCTGTGCCTCTGGTCATCGTGGACGTGGTGCATCCTCTGCAGGGGCACGCATGTCCTTTCTAATTGGTGCTGGCCATCTTAAACAGCAGCAACATACAAAGGATTTGCAGGATTGGCTAACCAGGCCATCCTCATCCTCCGAGTCCTCTCCCAGCCAGGCTTGTAGTGGTTTACAGTCCACCTCAGCTGCCAAAACATCTAATTCAGCCTCCATGTCCACAGCTACTCCTGCCGTAGCCTCACTATCACACACAGAGGAATCAACTGAATTGTTTGTCTACAGTGTTCTGATTCAAACTCTGAGGTTGAGGAAGGGAGTATAATCAACCTAGAGGAAAGGGGTGCCAGTGACACACAAGTAACTGGCACTCATGTTGCCCCAGCAGCTGCAGCATACTGCCAAGTTGGCTCATGTGACGAGGAGATAGGGGGTGATGACAATGATGAGGTCACTGACTCCACCTGGGTGCCTGATTGAACAGAGGAGTTAAGGGAGGAGGAGGCACAACAAAAACGAGGCAGAACGCCCTCTATGAGCAACCGTAGCCAGTCCAAGGCATCAGAAGTCACAGCTGCTCAGGTGCAGAGCACTGTTGTCTCACAGCACATGTACAGGAAGTTTGCTGTCTGGGAGTTCTTTAAGAAATGTGCAGCAGACCGCACTGTTGCTATTGTAAAATAAATAATTTGTTGCTATTGCTATTTGTAATCTATGTCAGATGAGGATCAAGTGTGGGAAAGACATCCCACGCTTGGGTACCACGTGCTTGAGGCAACATATGACCATCTGCCACACATCCCGTTGGCACAACACTTTGCATAGGTCCTCCTCATCCTCATCTGTCTCTACCCCCACTATATGTCCTGCCATGTCATTGCCTACAACCTCCACTGACAGGGATGATGCTACAGTAATGGGTGTACCAGGTCCTTCCTCAGAATGTTACAGCATCCCATCAGCTGAAGATTTACGCAGTCAGATTACATTGCCCCAGCTGCTGCAGCGTAAGAAAATATATAGTCCCAACCATCCCCAAGCTGTCCAGCTGTTGGACTCTGCTTCCTTCTGTGAATTTGCTGAATGTGCTGTACCACAGTGGCAGGTTCCAAAACACCATTTCTTTTGACGGAAGTCCATTCCAGCACTATACCAGCATGTGGAAGACAATGTTATGGAGTCATTGGGAAAAGCAGTCAGCAGCAAGGTGCACATGACTTTAGACACGTGGTCCAGCAAGCATGGACAGGACCGTTACATTTCCTTCACGGCACACTGGGTAACTCTGATTGCAGCTGGGAGGGATCCAAGACAGGACTCTGTGCTGGAGCTTGTTCATTCACCACGCCTCCAGAAAGCTGCTTGTATGAGGTCTGTCTGCTCCACCACCTCTTCCTCCTCTCTGTCTCTGGTGAAGTGGCAGTTAAACCGACGCGTGGCAGGGGCTATGCAATGGCTCAAGCAAAAAGATGCCATACTGTGCTTGAGCTGGTTTGTTTAGGGGACGGGAGCCACACCGGGCCAGAAATTCTGTCAGCTCTGCAGGGGCAGGTGCAGAGATGGTTAACACTGTTAGAGATTATTGACTTCTTTAATAGGTCAGGGATATATTAATTATGACATATATTTTTCTTATTGTAGATATATATAGATATATATATATCTTATTGACAGTGCCTCCAATACCAGTGGTATAAATTGGTATTTAACCCTTAAGATAGGGATTAATAACCAATCAATGAATATACGTCTTAACAAATATATGGCGCATTATCCCGAGTTCTTTTGATGCTATCTAGATATTTTTAAACACAATAAAATCAATAAAGATGATATGAGACTGCGTAACGGTAAAACAATTCAAACCAAAATTTATTCACACGTCAAATTTCATACAATCATATGTTAGCAACGGATTAGCAAAATACAATTTCACAAGTGATTATAGATCGTGATTAGTAGCGATACTGCGACACGCAATAATCTAATGGACAAATATTTTAGGTTTATAGACCGCACCACAGATATACACGCCTCAGTTCTTAAACGCCAAGCTCTATTCTATTCACTTAAACCTTTCCCATTATAAACCAATCCTCCACCTGGTTAAAATAAATACTCAGTTACTGGGCTTCACCTGCAGCACAATTTATTATTCTGGGGGCCTATTCACTAAATGCAACTTCCTTCAGGGAGATACATAACACACTCGATAGGTAAACTATCTCTTCCACAGATTAATCACAGCACTTCCTTCACTACACGTTAACCCAAAGCTTCTTATTGACTTACATGCATTCAAATTGAAAGGGCTGCAAGATGGATATGGAAGGAGTTATGCTAGTTTTATGAATGGGGCTGACGGCACTTGACATATAAAAACTATTTCACGGTTCCAGCGTACCTCACTACGGGTATACAATTGATCTTTAGATGTCCACAACCAGTATTCTTGGAATATAAATAATTTCACAAAATTATGGCTCAAGTATTTAGCCGGTAATAGTTTCTTCCTTAACATGCCTCTGGAGTGGAGTGGAAAGGCTGAATTACTAGTCTACTGATTAGGCTTCAACAGCAAAATAATTCATTTATATTCCTTTAATTTGTGATGGACATCTAAAGTAAGGACTATGCAATTAGAAAATAGATATCAAGTTATTCAGGCATACTTTACCATCCAGTTAGTGAAGATAGAGTGGTGGAAGTTTAGGGTGTGCTCAATTCTTAAGGGGGGCTGATGATATTTGCCCTTTCTCCCCTCCAAGCGTCCCTCAGGTCTCTCCCCAAGCTTTTCTCAGTGTGTTGATCTCTCTGGAGTGTCCCCTCTATATAGTGGTCTTCCGCCCAGTTTTAGATCTAGCCCATTACTATGTGGCCTCATTTTATTGGAGGATATATATATTCATCAACTCCAGGGGTCTGTCCAGGTGTTATATTACCTGGCCAGCAGATGGTGCTCTCAGATCAACCATCAACCTTCTGCAGGAATTAATTTATGTATTTGGCCAATCTTTTACTGGTTTGGGGTCGTTTTATTCCTATACCCCGGGACTCCATAGATTTTATTAACAAATCAAAATTTATTTCTATTGTGGCATCGCCGGCATACTTCGCCACGGCGTGTGTGCATTTCATACCCCCTTTACTTAAATCCACAGGTATGTGTATATGAGAGGATTCTGCAGACATACATTATTTCATTCATTCGTGATATCGTCTTTAACATTCACAATTACCAGACTTAATCTGTTTTATGCATGTTAGTACACCAGACGTTTGTAATAATCAACTGAATGTGGTAGGGCCTCTGTTTTTTTTAAGACGCCAAGGTTATCTATTATAACTGACCACATAAATTAAATATTCAAATACCATATAGTGTTAGATCATATCGCCGAATAGCATAGCATTACAAGCTGGTTTATCCAAGCCATTTAACCTTCTCTGGGTTTTTTTTTCTTTATTGGGCAACCCATTGTTCAATGTTTATGTGGCTTTCAGAGTTTCGATCTGACAAAATAAACTCAATACTGAGATACCTATCCTAGGGTAAGATCAGTTGTCATTGTGTTCCCTTACTTTTAAACAATTTGATCTAACATCTGCTTGTTTATTTTTTACAACCAGAGTTAATTAAGGACAATGGATGTTCTTCCCTTGTTTGCTGATAGATAACGAGTCTAGCTTGTTACATTGTTTTAAAACGCATATTCTTGTTTCATTTTAAACAAGTTGTTTGTGTGAAGCAATTCCTGGCCCCAAATTTAACAGTCCTGCGAAACATAATGCGTTATAGAAATTTCATATCTGAAAAGGTCTGACAACACCACCCCAGCTTCAGATGGGAATGATCGTCTGTGATAATGGCAGCAACCTTCTCTCTGCCCTATGCCTGGGTAAATTGAAGCATGTACCATGCCTAGCACATGTCCTAAATCTAGTGATACAGTGTTTCCTAACCAGGTACCTAGGGCTGGCACAGCTTCTCAGCCAGGCCAGAAAAGTCTGCAGCCACTTCAGACGGTCATTCCCAGGAAGTGTTCGCCTGGCAGAAATTCAAAGAGAATTCCACCTTCCTACAAACCGTCTGATCTGAGACATGCCCACCAGGTGGAACTCGACATTAGCAATGCTGCAGCATCTGCACAAGCAGCAGAGGGCCATCAATGAGTACCTGTGTGAGTATGGCACAAGCACAGGTTCAGGTCAACTTGTTTCCCCCCCCCGCAGTGGCTGATGATCAAGGATGCATGCACTGTACTGTCACCATTTGAAGAGACAAGGAGGATGGTGAGCAGGGACAGTGCATGCATCAGTGACACAATTCCTTTAGTGTTCCTGCTGGAGCGCACTCTGTGGGGAATTATAGATGTGGCACTAGAGGCAGAGCAGCGGGAGGAAGAGGAGGCCTTCCCTAGCTCTCAAGGCCCCAGTCTTTTCGCAGACAGCATTCCTGTGGGTCCTCAGATCAGACAGGAGGAGGAGGAGGAATATTTAAGTAGTGGGGGCATTGAATTTGGGGATTCCTCAAGGGAGGGTGTTGTGTGCCGAGAAACTCAAGGACTAGTACATGGCTGGGAGGAGGAAGTGCACGATGGGGTCATCCTCATTGACCAGGAAGACTCGAAAGCTAATGCCACCTCCAACCTACATTGCATGCGCTCCCTTATCCTGCAAAGCCTGCTAAAGGACCCCAGGATTCGTGCTATCAAGGAGAGGGATCATTACTGGTTGGCAAGCCTTCTTGAACCACGATACAAGGGTAAAGTTGCAGAGCTCATCCTGCTCGCACAGAGGGAGGACAGGATGAAAAAACTTGAGTATGCTCTAAAGCGACACTTGTGTAACACCTTTCCAGGCACTGATAGGTTACCAAGTGATGACACAGGTGCTTCTGAGGCTGCAGATGATCAGAGGAAGAGCGTTGAAGACTGGGGCTGCTTGACTGATGCCTTTTTTAATTTTTTTAGTCTACGATGCCCAGGGACATCAAATGTATGCACCCGTTGCCAGTGTCTTCACCGTATGGTGCAGGACTACCTAGGGGCAAGGGCATACCTGGATACCTTTCCAGCAGATGATCCACTGGCTTACTGGGTGTTGAGATTGGATCACTGGCCAGAACTTAGCCAATATGCTATGCAGCTACTAGGTTGCCCTTCATCCAGCATGCTTTCTGAAAGGACGTTCTGTGCCGCTGGAGGTTTTGTCAAAGACAAAAGAATGCGTCTGTGCACCGACTCTGTAGACCGGCTGACATTTATAAAAATGAATCAGTCCTGAATCAGCAGCTATCAATCCCCTGATGCTGACGTAACTGAATAGATCGGGGATCTCTTCTGCATTACCAAAACCTCCACCCCTGCACTCTTCCACAATACCTCAGAGGGGTTACGTTGTGAAGGCACTTGCTGGCACCAAAGGCCTAATATTTGGGTGCACTGCCACTGACGCCTATACCAGATTCATATCATTTTAATATTGGACCGCAGGGTCCACCACTGCACTCTTCCACAATACCACAGAGGGGTTTCGGTATGAAGGCACTTGCTGCCACCAAAGGCACAATATTTGGGTGAACTGACGCCTGTACCAGATTCATATCATTTTAATGTTTGACTTCAGGGTCAAACCCTGCACTCTTCCACAATACCACAGAGGGGTTACTTACAGTGTGAAGGCACTTGCTGCCACCAAAGGCAAAATATTTGCGTGCACTGACGCATGTACCAGATTCCAATCATTTTAATATTTGAATGCATGCAGAGTCCACCCCTGCACTCTTCCACAATACCTCAGAGGGGTTACGGTGTGAAGGCACTAGCTGGCACCAAAGGCCCAATATTTGGGTGCACTGACGTACGTACCAGATTCCAATCATTTTACTATTTGAATGCTGGGTCCACCCCTGCACTCTTCCACAATACCTCAGAGGGGTTACGGTGTGAAGGCACTAGCTGGCACCAAAGGCCCAATATTTGGGTGCACTGACGCGTGTACCAGATTCCAATCATTTTAATGCCGGGTCCACCCCTGCACTCTTCCACAATACCTCAGAGGGGTTACGGTGTGAATGCACTTGCTGCCACCAAAGGCACAATATTTGGGTGCATTGCCAATGACGCCTATACCAGATTTATATCATTTTAATATTGGACCGCAGGGTCCAACCCTGCACTCTTCCACAATACCACAGAGGGGTTATGGTGTGACGGCACTGTTGCCGACACTAAAGGCCCAATTTTAAAGCACCTATTGTTACTTTCATCCAAAGCCTGCATAAGTTTCACCATAATTTAGCCAAAAAAATCACTAAACTTGTTCTCCGTATCCTAAAACGTCTCCTCTTTTCATACAGGCTGCCGCCTGTTTATGAATAGATTAAAGGAAAACCATTTACCGTCATTTGAAATGTCATTTTTTTGTTTTTAAATGTTTCTATACATCCTACAAATCCGCCACTTTACGGGCAGGTTATGGGGACCTCCTAGGCATAAGATATTTGAAGGAATTTTTCGTTTTTATTCTTAACCTTTATTTCACGGAAAACTCACTGTTCCTTTAAAAACTTTTTTTACTTTTTGTCCTTGTTTCCTGTCCACCAGGGCACTACCCGGACCCCCACACACCTTTTATGGCAAATATCTTGCATATATGCCCTCTTGGAGGGCGCTCTAAATATCGAACTTTCGAGTCCCATTGACTTGCAAAGAGTTTGGTTCGTGGTGGAGTTCAAACTCGAACTTTTGAAATTGTTCAAGTTCGAACCGAACATGGGGGTGCTCAGCTCATCCCTATTTATGAATAGCCAAATGGCTACAAAAGTGCACCGTACAGGGAAATTCACTGTTCGGTGCATATTCGGGGCAAATTCGGATCTCTGTGAATAACCCCGTAAGTGTAATATTGAAATGTTTTAATTGTTTGAGAACTATGCTGTGAGAATATTGCGTACAATAAATCATGGCTCTTTGTTTATTTCTGTTTTACAATCCACATTTCTGGGTTATAGGTTAGGGTGACAAAGAATATCAGTCAACACTCTATCATGTAAGATTATATGAGACCAATATTTTATAGCTTGGTGCAATATTTCATGCCAATTCAAATTCTCAACAATTCAGGTGTGCTGTTGATGAAATATACTTTGTTACCTGTGATCAGTGTTGTATTGTGTGATGATATATTTCAGTTTAAATGGCTTTACGTGAAGTATGAAAAGAAAATAAGGAATATATCAACTGCAAAGACAAATAGAATATTATGAAACAATAAAACAAAGTTAAAGTGTCACAGGTCATTTTAACAGAGTAGCAACAACAAGATACGTTTTAAAGGGCCATTACCACCAAAAAAATTAAATGGTCTTAGTATGTTTATTTGATGTTGCTGATATGTTACATATACTTTGTTTTTCTCTTGAATGATTACTTAAGAAAATGGTTTATTCTTTGTGTCACTGACCGCAGCCAAGCGGTTAATCCTTGCACTGTAGAAATTTCCAGGAGGATATTTGTCCCAGGGAAATTGATTAATCCCATAAGAGCATGCATTAAAGTGGCATAGCGTAGGGCCTGCCGCAGGTGAGGTAGATTGACAATGAGACAGGCATATTCTTTGTACGACCATATTTTGTAACTAAATTCACATCAATTGAAATCCTAAATCAGGTGTTACTAACTATGTAGATGTATTTTTGGATGGAGTGCTCTAAATTGTGGGTGTTGTGTTTGATGGGCTCAGCAGCAGTGTTATGATATATGCATATTCTGGTGGTGTGTGGCCCTACTGGATTTGTGGTTTTGTGTATATATTGATGTTTGTATATGCATGTTTTATATATCTACCTATCTATAAATGATTTCAGAATATAGTTATAGAATTTTTTTATAACAATAGTTTAAATATATATACTGTATATACACGGTATATTATGTAAGAGAGAAAATATGCAGCAGAACACTTAGATGTCTTCACATTAATAAATTTAAATTCAATGATAAAAAAGACACTCACATTTTAAAAAAATCACCAAAGTCAAAATTGAGGCCCCAATTTCTAAAGGGAAATACAGTTAGGTCCACATATATATAAATATATATTCGTACGCAGGCACAATTTTAGTTTTTTTCAGGTATTTACCAAAACATATTCAAGCTATAGGCTATAGTTATATAATGATATGGGCTGAAAGTGCACACTCTCAGGTTTAATATGAGGGTATGTACATCCAAATTAGAGGAAGTGTTTAGGAATTACAGCTCTTAAGAGGTAACTGTGACGGAACCGTTCTCTTCCGTCTGTCCTGACTCTCCAGACACCCCTTTGTTGCGGTCAGCCTGGCTACTGGGAGCGCTGTCCTCAGCGCTTCGAGCAGCTTGACCCGCCTGCTTCTGTTCCTCTGCCCCGGAGCTGTTAGGAATCTCCAGAAGGCAGTTCTCTGCCTTCTGATGGTGAGTGTGGAGTGTAGCGTAGTTTGTAATAAAGACACCAGATGCAGCTGTATGCTTTCAAACAGGATTCTCTCTCTCTGAGCTTGAGAGTTCTCTGACTTTTTAATGAACTAAACGCCACCATTTATGCTGAAGTCCAACAGTCATAATTTGCATAAAATGACGCACCTCGTCCTACCCATACTAATTACATTATGTCAGTTATTTACAATAAACATTCTTTACATTCTTTAGCCTTCAGCTCACACAACATTTGTATAATCCATTGTTCTAACACATCAGATTAAACACAACCACTATCACAGATCCCTTGAAATAAACATGCAGCTAGATAATGGGAAAAGCCCTGGTGCATAAATTACACAGCAGTAAAGCTTGTTTACTGGCTACACAAAAACACATTTACCTACAGGAATATAAGTATATAAAAAACCAAAGCTACGCCATTTTACACTTAACTAAATTAAACTAAAACCAAAAGATGTAAAATATATTTAAAAACACACGATATAAATGAACATAAAGTCTCTTGGGGTTTGAAGCATGGAGCGTTACATCAGCTCCATGACATATGTCCCCCCTTCCAGAACGGCAGGGCAAGCTTAGATCCCAAACGGATCGCTTGCCACTGACGAGACCTCTCACCTTGCCCCTCTTCTGTGCCATCTTCAAAGTTCCATGGTTGCGGGCACATAAGCAAAGTCAGCGGGGTCTGATGGTCGCTGGAAGGCTGTGGGTCCATAGTCCCGGGGCAAGAGGCAGGCCAACCCTCTTGTCCAGTGCGCCAGGCAACAGGCCACCACAGTCCACAGGCATAAAATGTTTGTTAGGGGGCATCCTGAAATTACCCCCCATATCTTGCTCTGTCCAGGGCACCTCTGCGGACCCAGGACCCGAATACAGTCAGCAGTCACAGTTCCCAGTCTCTCCTTCTGCTGATGCCCCCCTCCTGAGCATTTAAAAAGGTCCCAGAATGGTCACTCACCGGTCTCCTGGGAAGGGGGGGAGTGATCTCCTCTCTTTCTGCACCTTGGTTGGTAGGGGTGGCATTATGAGGGGTCCCCATTTTCCTCGAGGAACAGTCACACGTGGATGCCAAAACAGCCTCCAGCAACACTGGGTACAAACGCTCTTCGGTGCAAAATATATATGGGGCAATGACTCGACCCCCTGTTGTGCTGCTCTCCTCCGTGGTGGGCACATGGGTACTGGCAGCTTGTGCCAGGGACAACTCATCTTGGAGCTGTTGGCACTGTTCTCGTGTCCCTTCGAGCTTAGCCTGCAGGTGGCTAACAGTGCCCTGGTGCTCCTGCTCCAATACACCTAGTTGGTGTGTCAGACGGCTCACCTCCATCTCGCTTGCCTTAGTTTGAGCAAGGCTCTCCTTCCGAGCTGCGTCTGCTTCTAGTAGCTGGTGTTGGCACAGCTGGAGTTGGTTCTGGAGCAGCTGTATTTCCTCTTGCTGCTCATAGGCCCGTGCCTGCATAGTGTCTCGGGAGAGCTGTGTGCGCTGTAATTCCAGTTCACAGTTCTCCAGGCAAATTTTAAAAGCAGTCCTTTCTGTCTGTAGAGCAGCTCTGGTTCGCCGTTCAGCCTCTAGTTGCTCAATCATTATACGGGAGCTGTGCTCCAGCTCCTCTATTTGCGCATGGGCTCCACTGAGCTCCGTGTGCAGGGTGTTGGTAGTGTCCTCGCAGGCACAAACCTGGGCCGACAGTTGTCGTATAGTGGCTGCCTGTTCTCGTGCTTCATTGCAGTGGAAATCTGTCTCCTCCATGACAGTTCGCAGTTTATCCTGATGGTCCTGTAATGTCCCTGCCAGGGCCAATAGTTCTGCCCGAGCATCATGCAAGTCAGCCTGTAATGAGCTGACCAGACTGTCCATGGTTTGTGTGGACCCATCTTTCAGGAGGGGAACAGCGTGGGTGCCAGTCTCTCCGGTGGCCTGATACTGCCCGCTGGAAGATGGCTTAATGCTGTAATCCCCGGGCTGTGACGGTGTTTTGCTCTGGTCTGCTTTGGCTCGACCACCCCTCTTTTTCTTCCGCTTCCCGCTGGCTGGTGGGGGGAGGCTTCCTCCAGGGGTCTCGAGGACTGGTAGCTGGGCTGCAGTCTGCAAACTTTTTAAGTCCATTTCGAGTGCCCATTCTTCAGCAGCGAGTCCCTTTAGCACGGGCCAAAAGACAGAGTCCTCATAAATGTCCAGGTAGCGCCCCTGGATGGCGCACAATTCTGCATGTCTGGCAGCTTGTGTACTGCCATAATTGTCTCCCCCCTTAAAGTAGATCCATGCTGGGCCAGGACCGCGGAACACATAGCCTGGGGGAGGCTTCTCGTCAGCTTCCCAATCCTCCTCACTCACACATTGCAGCAAGTCCTCGTATTTGCACTCTAAATCGAGTGCGGCACGCAGCCAGTGCACCAACTGGTCCCCATGGCTCGCAGTGGGCTGAGGCCCCAACACTTGGGGTCTCCACAGCTGAATGTCCTCTGTGATTCTCTGCTCATAAAGAATAAATGAGCTGTCCTGATCCATAGTCCTCTGTAGACGGTTTTCTTGCACCGCAGACAAAAACCTCTGCGGTCTCTCTCAGCGGGGACACATCTCCACTCGCTCCGGGTTGCACCACACTTGTGCCTTTGACCCTTACTTCAGTATTCGATCCTTCCATGGCTCTCCAGCAGGTCCTTCATGGTGTCCTGCTTGCAGGCTGTATAGTTGGCCATCTCGGGGTGTATTGGTGTTGGAGAGCCTCTATCCACACCGCTTGCCACCAATGTGATGGAACCGTTCTCTTCCGTCTGTCCTGACTCTCCAGACACCCCTTCGTTGTGGTCAGCCTGGCTACTGGGAGCGCTGTCCTCAGCGCCTCGAGCAGCTTGACCCACCTGCTTCTGTTCCTCTGCCCCGGAGCCATTAGGAATCTCCAGAAGGCCGCTCTCTGCCTTCTGAGGGTGAGTGTGGAGTGTAGCGTAGTTTGTAATAAAGACACCAGACGCGGCTGTATGCTTTAAAACAGGATTCTCTCTCTCTGAGCTTGAGAGTTCTCTGACTTTTTAATGAACTAAACGCCACCATTTATGCTGAAGTCCAACAGTCATAATTTGCATAAAATGACGCACCTCGTCCTACCCATACTAATTACATTATGTCAGTTATTTACAATAAACATTCTTTACATTCTTTAGCCTTCAACTCACACAACATTTGTATAATCCATTGTTCTAACACATCAGATTAAACACAACCACTATCACAGACATAGGCGACTCTACAGGGGGGCAAGGGGGGGCAATGGCCCCCCCTAGGTTATTCCTTGCCCCCCCATGTGCCCCCCCACCAAAAATCAGCATCCAGCTTCTTCCACGTATTCGGACCGCTCTATCTCCGTCCCTGTGCATATGTCCGTCCCTGTGTATATGGACGATCTAGGTGTCATTGGTTAGGGCAGATTCTGGCCTTTCCAATGATACCTAACATGACCATATTCAGTTTGAAGTAAAAGTCATAAAACATTAAATAATAACGGGCACTTAAAGTAAAAATTTTCACAGGGTTGAAATGGCTCAGCAGTGATGAGGTTAATGTTCAGACTATACATTACATTGTGTATTACGTTAGTTTTTGCCTTGGTTTAGTTGTATATTAAGGGTTAATGGGTAGGCTTCATCCCTCACAGTATACATTTTATTTTTTCCTTGATTAATGGCATTGTAGGGGTTATTGGATAGGCTACATGCCTCACAGTGTATTCATTTCATGTTTTACCTTGATTAATGGCATTTTAGTCGTTAAGGGGCAGGCTAAATGCCACATTGTTTATTATTTTATTGTATTTCCCTGGGTTTATGGCATATTAGGGGTTACTATGGAAGTTAGAATCTAAAGGGTCTGTTTATCTATAGATCCTCTGCTTTTCGTCACATTTCGGGGAGTTAATTTCACCAAAAATAGTGAATTCCCTATTTAGTGAATGGTCACTGTAATTTGTTAAAAGTGGAGTCGCTGAAGCAGCTATCAGACATTCAGCGAAAACTGCCGAATTGCAGCAACTAAACTATTAAATTTATGTATCAGGTTAGTACAATAAAAAGGTATCATTGCATCACATTACTCTGGGGTTTTGGAATCTTATTTATATATACTTATTTAGGGCACTATTACCTGGTGTGAGTTAACCCTTGCGTCGGCAGGTTTTGCGTTAGTGCCGGGTTAATTGAGTCTTGCGCCTGACCATCAGATCGTTTGCCTCCCGCTACAAATGAGAAAAATCACTTAGTGCGTTGCTATTAGCGATTTGTACCTCGAGCTTACTGTACTTTCCACGTCCTTTACTTAAAACGGGGAGCGCTAGAGATCTCTAGCGCTTTTGCAGCTAACAGATCACTTGGTGCCGGCGCAAATTTTTTGAGGGAAACTAATTGCATCATTTTACCTACTGCTCAACCCTGGTGCTAACTCCAAAAAAACTGAAAGAACAGATCCTCGATCAAAATTAACAGGTGATTGAACACAGGTGTTCTCTTGGCCCCATACACCATAGCAATGGATCTGGTCCGCATTGTCGTTGCTGTTGCAGTGATCTCTATTATGATATAGATGTATCCTTTATCCATATATATCCTAATTCTATTATATTGCCTAATGTTAGACATTATATGCTGTGGGTTATTCATAGTATGGAAGCGGTTGACTATTAGGGTGACCGTGTGGACCATGTTTAAAGGGACACGTGAATAAGTCTTGCCCTGAAACATGTATTATTTATATGCTGCAGCAGGGAAGTTAATGTAGCTCACCTGGTCTTTCTTTTGGATCTATTAAATGCATTGTAATGATTCTACATGCTGTCGGGAGGCATTTATCACGCAATGCCCTTGAGCCTTAATATATATGTGCATCAAAACATGGATGATACGGCCACTTTGGAGGATTTTAATAATGCAGGGATGTGAGGTTATTCACTGGATGTGTTCATATTCAAGCTTGTGAGGGCAGGGGATAGGTATCGCCCTGCACTCTGCACAGTTCTATCCTGTACACAACCGCATTAGCGCTGGGTCTCAGCCCGGGTCTTAGAGTTTTCCTAGCATGCGCCAAACGACCTTGTTCATGGACTACCGTGGACAAGGTGATCTGTTAGTAGGTCGTCAGGCACTAAGTTTTAGTGACTCGCGCTAAACTTCTCCTTTAGCAATGGTCTTTTAGCTCACACCTGGTGATAGGGCCCTTGAAAATTATTAGTGCCCCCCCAGTTTTGACTGAGGTATCTTCTGTGCCCCCCCTAAATATTGTTCCTAGAGTCGCCACTGATCACAGATCCCTTGAATTAAACATGCAGCTAGATAATGGGAAAAGCCCTGGTGCATAAATTACACAGCAGTAAAGCTTGTTTACTGGCTACACAAAAACACATTTACCTACAGGAATATAAGTATTTAAAAAACCAAAGCTACGCCATTTTACACTAAACTAAATTAAACTAAAACCAAACGATGTAAAATATATTTAAAAACACATGATATAAATTAACATAAAGTCTCTTGGGGTTTGAAGCATGGAGCGTTACATCAGCTCCATGACAGTAACCACCCCCCTATTTCAAGGGGCCAAAAGCAATTGGACAATTGAATCAAAAGCTGTTTCATGGCCAGGTGTGGGCTACTCCTTTGTTATTTCTTCATCAATTAAGCAGGTAAAAGGTATGGAGTTGATTCTAAGTGTGGTATTTGCAATTGGAATCTATTGTTGTGAAACTACATCATGCGTTCAAAGGAGCTGTCCATGCAAGTGAAACAGGCCATTGTAAGGCTTCAAAAACAAAACAAACCCATCAGAGACGTAGCAGCAACATTAGGGGCAGTATTACAATGCTGGTGCTAACTTAGCCAAAGCTGTTGTAAATTTAGCAACCCCATAGACTATGGGCTCCATTAAATTCCACGTGTTAAAACGGGGACGCTAGGGATAAAAAACTGCACCCGCAGATTTCTCCCTAGCGCCCCCGTTTTAGCACGGGATTACAATGCAGGCATTTAAAAAGCTGCTTTCATTGTTAGCAGGCGCTAAGCCCCGGAATGCGCACTGCAGCGCTAAGCGCCGCCGGGCGCATCCACTCTATGGAGTCCATTGGACTCCATTGAGTTTCCCCTCTGCCGGTCACATGATCTGCCGGATCTTGCCTGCGAGATCTGGCAGGTCGGCGTAGTGATCTGCAGGGAGAGACTGGGGGACTTTTCCCCCCAGTCTCTGTCTGCTCCCGCCAGACGATGGAGGCGGGTGTAGCCGCGGTCCTCGCTATGGGATAGTAGGTGAGTATCTGGATTTTTGGGGGGGGATTTCTGCTGGTGCTAACGGATTCTGCACCAGCGAAATCCGTTAGCACCAAGTCGAGGCTGTGGTTAACTTTTTGCTAACCGCAGCCGGACGTTAATCAGCGTTAGGAATATGTAATCCTAATGCTGACTAATACTTTGCGCTCCGCATTAAGCATAGGGAGCGCAAAGTACAGTAACCTCGTGCTGAAAAGTGCAAGGTACCAAACGCTAATGGGTTTCTTAACCCTTTAGCATTTGGACTGTAATGTATGGTGGCTACCAGGGCTAACGTTAACGCTCACTCAGGTGAGAGCTAACATTGGCACCAAGAAAGTAATGTAGCCCTATAATAGCTCTGGTAAGTTTACAACAGCTCTGGTTAAGGTAGCACCAGCTTTGTAATACTGCCCTAGGAGTGGCCAAATCAACAGTTTGGTACATTCTGAGTAAAGAAGAATGCACTGGAAGCCTCAGAAACAAAAAAAGGCCTGGACGTCCATGGAAGACATGAGTGGTGGATGATTGCAGGATTCTCTCTATGGTAAAGAAAAACACAGCATCCAGACAAGTGCAGGATATTGTCTAGGAGGTGGGGTGGGCGTATCATTGTCAAAGTCTAAAATCAAAATTCAAGAGAAGACTTCACAAGAGCAAATACAGAGGGTTCACCACAAGGTGAAAACCATTCAAAAACCTGAAGAATACAAAAACTAGATTAGACTTTGCCAAAAAACATCTAAAAAAACCAGACCAGCATTCTTTGGACGGATGAAACTAAGATTAATCTGTACGAGAATGATGGGAATAAAAACGTGTGGAGAACACTTGGAACAGCTCATGATCCAAAGCATACAACATCATCTGTAAAACATGGTTGAGGCAGTGTGACGGCATGGGCGTGCATGGCTTCCAGTGGCACTGGGCCGTTGGTGTTTATTGATGATGTGACAGAAGACAAAAGCATTCAGATGAATTCAGCAGGGTTAAGAGATATATTGTCAGCCCAGATTCGACCAAATGCAGCAAAATTGATTAGTACAGATGGACAATGATCCAACAGACACATTGCAAAAGCAACCCATGAGTTTTTGAAGGAAAATAAGTGGAAAATTGAGTCAATTGAGTCAATCATCTGGTCTCAACCCAATTGAGCATGCATTTTACTTGCTGAAGGCAAAACTATAGGCAGAAAGACCCACAAACAAAGAACAAATGAATACAGCTGCAGTTAGAGCCTGGCAAAGCATTAGAAAGGAGAAAATCAAGTCTTTGGTAATGTCCATGGGTTCCAGACTTCAGGCAGTTATTGCCAGTAAAGGATTCTCAACAAAATATTAAAAATGGACATTTTATTTATGATGATATTCATTTGTCCAATTACATTTGAGCCCCTGAAAATGGGAGGACTGTGTATAAAAATGGTTGTATTTACTAAAATTTGTATTTGATAGTTGTGTTCAACCACTTGAATTTAATGAGGAAAGTCTGCACTTCAAATTCATTTGGATTGTTTCATTTTATTTTTATTCTGGTGGCATACAGATCCAAACGTATGAACATTATGCCTATGTCCAAATATATATGGACCTAACTGTATAACCAATAACCCTTAGGGTCTTCCTATTCCGGGTCTATTATGAGCAAGCCATGTGCTGCCTCTTGTATAATTTCCTACAGTTCATAGGACTCAGTGAAGACAAGCATGAGCTCTGCGTGAGCTTGCTTGCAAGGTCATAGAGCATCTGAAGTAGGACAAGGGAAGATTTTGTTGCCAGTTTCCCTCTGCTTATCACTAGAGGAGGCATTGAATCGTGCTACACTCCGCACCTAGGGCTACATTACACTCTGGGTGCTAACGTTAGCGCTCACCTGAGTGAGCGTTAACGTTAGCCCAGGTAGCAACCACACATTACAGTCCAAAAGCTAACGGGTTAAGTAACCCGTTTGCGTTTGGTACCTTGCGCTTTTGCTCGCCCTATACTTAACATGGGGAGCGCAAAATGTTAATCAGAGTTAGGATTACATAGTCCGAACACTGATTAACGTCCAGCTGTGGTTAACAAAACATTAACCACAGCCTAGACTTGGTGCTAACGGATTCCGCTGGTGCAGAATCCGTTAGCACGAGCCAAATCCCCCCAAATCCAGATACTCATCTCCTATCCCGCTGCGGGGACTGCAGCTCCGTCCGCCTCCTCCGTCCGGCAGGAGCAGGGACGTCCTGCGGCTCACTACGCCGACCTGCTGGATCTCGCGAGGCAAGATCCAGCAGGCCATGCGACCACCGCAGTCTGTTTCAATGGAGTCCTATGGACTTCATTGAGCGGATGCGTGCGGCGGCGCTTAGCGCTGCCGTGCGTATCCCGGGGCTTAGCCGACGCTAACAATGCAGGCAGCTTTTTAATAGGGATAAGCTGTTCGGTTCGATCAGTTCGGAGTTCGACTCGAACATCGGCAGTTCGAAAATTCGCGAACTTCAAACTTTTTGGCGTGTTCGGTTCGAGTTCGAAAAGAAATAAATTTGAAAAAAGTATAAAAAATGCTTAAAAAATACAAAAAAATCTAGAAATAAAGAGACTCTTTATTGCAGAATATTATAAGCAGCGGTTTATTAGATAGATTCCCACCTCTAAATGACCTGTGCTTACAGCAGGCCCCTCAAACGGCGTAAACAACAGGTGTTAATTAGTGTTTGGAAATAACATCTGCTTCTAATTTGTCTGGTCTCATGAATTTGATACATTGCCTGCAGACTGGGTGTGGCTCCTGCACATGTATGAACTCTGTATGCTTCTGAATTCACAACACAACGTGAAAATGTCTATCATAAAGCGTACAAGCTAAGTCCCTAGAGTCTCTGACTATCCATTGTCATATATACCTTGCTTTATACATATAATACATTCCCTCATCTAACAGGATAGTAGCCAGTCCCTGTGCATTTTAACCCCTTAACCCTTTTGCTGCTGAGGCATTTCACGCCTCTGTGCTGAGCTAATTTTTACTGGTTTCGCTCATCTTGTTTAAACGCGTTTTGAAGGCTTATTTTAGTATATGACCCAGACATATTATATATCATTCTTTCCGGCAGACTTGGCAGATTCATAATATGCCATTATTATATGTATACGTCATGTCCAGTCTGTATATTATAACAAAGTATGCAATAAAATATGAATTTTCAATAATTTCAACGTGTAAAGTGTTTTTTTTTTCACATTTTAACATGCGAGCAATTGCGGTTATATTTTGTATGGGGTGCACTTGTTAAAAAAATTAGAAATGGGGTCTCGTTACATTTTTGTTTGGGGAAAATTAAGCGATTTTTAACAAACGCACCGCATACACAAATCGTTAGTGCAGCATTATTGTTCACATTATAATTGAAGTGGGAACAATATTGCTGCTTTAAGAAACCAAAAATAACAAAAAAACTTTTTTTTTTTTTTTAATTTTTTTATTTTTATTTTTAATTTTATTTTTTAAAAAAAACTTTTTACATGGTCATGTTTGGTATCGTTGGAAAGGCCATTCTCTGGCCGATCCAACAGTATCAAACATTAACCCCTATCAGGACCGGGAGATAGGGGGTTCATTGGAACCCCCTATCTCCACCATTGGTGGCAGTTAGGGGTTAACTCCAGGACTGGCGTCTTCATGCTATGCACGACGATGCCAGTCGTCAGGGGGCATTCCCGGAAGCTTGGCCGACATCCAAGATGTAGGCCAGCTCCGGGAGAGGATCACGATTCGGTGCTTTTTGGCGCCGAATCGTGATCCGGCACCCAAGGGGTTCAAGGCGGGCACAGTTTGGAAGGGCAACGGTTTGGAAGGGCAGGCTGTGCCCTTCCAAACCGTGCCTGCCTTCAGCCGCAGGACCAGGCGATCGGGAGGGAGAGAGGTCCGAAGGACCTCACCCCCTCCCTTTCAGGCACTTCCTCCGCACACGCTGACATCTAATGGTCCCGGGTGCTGGGCTGACATCGAGGATGTCAGCCCGCACCGGGGGGCACAGCGATCGGCCGGAATCCGCAAGCATTGCTTGAGGCTCAGCTTGAATAGCGACTCAAGCCATTAATATAATTAGTGGGGCAAACTTAACATCTCACTTAGTACGTAAATAAATTCTTTAAATGTATTTTCTGATTGTGTGACAGGAGACCATTGCCTGGGACAATAAGTTAAAGTATGGATATATACTACACTTCAAATGAACTGGACTTATTCAACTTAAAGAAATTATAGAATTGTAGGATTTTTTTGAGAATAATTTGCAGAAAAATTATGTTGAAAATAGAAAAAAATGGTCACATGGGCAGAATAGGAATATACTACTTAGATTAACAGGGTCACATGCGGTGACTTTTCAGATCTCTTTGAATAACCCTGATAGTTTGCACATTCAAATTTATCATTGCAACCACAAAGCAATTTATGGATCTAGCACCCACAAAAGTAACAATGTGTCATAATAGACTGGTATTTTAAAACCTAGATTTTAATAACTACATGTTTTTAAATATACCATTTCTAATGGGCTTTTTACTAGTATAAACCTGTGAACATTTAATTTTTAATTGATTAATTATGAGGTCATTCAAATTTCATAGTGTAATATGTCTGCTTGTCTAAGATTAAGAGATGATAGGTTTTTGTCTGCTTTCCATGATGTGGTTATGTTTGAGTAACATTATAATGATGTGTGTGCAAACCAGTGGTTCCCAAACGCGGTCCTTAAGTACCCCCAAAAGGTCATGTTTTCCCAATATCTGAATCACAGGTGATATGATTTGCTCCTCAGTGACTGCAGGATTCAGTCTGCATTTCTCCAAGGTAATCCTTAAAACCTGGCCTGTTGGGGTACTTGAGGACCGCGGTTGGGAACCACTGGTGTAAACCGTTCCATTGAGTCTCCCAAAACAGGGTTCTGTTTCTGGTTTTGTGCTACATTTGGGAAGTCCAGCAGTCCTTTCGACTTCGTGATATTTTGACAAATTTAATGGTTAGGCCATGGTCTTCTCTATTATCTGCTCCAGCCTGTGGCATGCAAGGTGTTAAGCATTTCTTGTCTAACTTGGAACTTGTATCTATACCTTGGCTTTACACCATTATGTAACTATAAAAAAAAAAATGTTTCTACGAAAGTGTGTTTCATAAGGCCATTGTAGAGGTTGCTATGCAATATACTGTTTTTTTAAATTAGATCATGATATCTTCACTGCATACACAAAGAAAACACAAAAGCTTTAGAGGTCAGATAAACTCCTAGACACAGAAAACAATTTATGCTTTCTTTTGAAATCCTTTACATAATATATATATATATATGTATATATATATATATATTATATATATATATATATAGAAAAAGTAGAAACTTAAGCATTTAAGACATATAACATTTACAGTATGACAGCAGCAGTGTTACTTTCTGAAAATGGATTGTGAAGGCAGTAATTAAGTGGTTGCTTTATTATGTTTTCTTATTGAAGCTCAGACATTTTTACTGATCAGGTTTCTGTTGCTAACCGTTTATTGCATTATTTCTCAGAGGGAAGGTGAGACTGTGTAATCATACAATCATATGACTGTTCCTACTTATTGTGTTGCAATTAATGGCACTCTAGAATAACTCTAAGTAGATCTGCAGGAAAAGGGTACCGTGGAATGTTTCTTTTATTTACTAATGGTATCAAACTGCAAAATTCATCCCTGCACTGTTATTGTGCTTTTTAATGTGCATAAGAGAGCAACAACTCTTGTTATTCTATCCTATATGGATTATATCCTGAGCAATAAGCTATGGTAGTCAATATATGAAGACGGTGTCATATGAAGCTTTGTGGATGAGTATGTTGTTGGTGAGGGTGACAATACTATTATGTGAGACTCTGGGTCATTTGAATTGTGTTGTTACAGATTTGACTGTACTAATATATGTTCTGGGATTGGGCACTTGTTGTGGAGCAAATTTCTGAACAGTGGGAATGAAGGTTTGTGTTTATTATACATTGTATCATCGATAGCTATGCGAGGATGGACTGTGCAACTGGTGGATATGCAATAGTGGTTATGTTCTTTAACCTTTTAAGGAATATCATTTTGACATGTTTGCGTTTTATTGGTATTTGGTTATGTAGTTGAATCTATTTTGACATCTTCATAAGCACATATCTGTTTATCTCTTTCTCTGCCTTTCTATCTATTAATCTGAGCACTGGACTGACTGAGTTTCATGTTTATATAAGGGTATCAGCCCATCCCTTTGGATTACCACTAGTTTCTGACAGTTAGTGGAGGTCCATGGAACTGCTTGTTTTTCTCTGGCTGCCTCCAAATTATAGCTTCTTCTAAAAAGTATACGAAGAGATACTGTACAATAGGCAATCATGAGTCCAGCTGAAAGCCAAATTTGCATTTTGGATGGAATAGCAGGGGTGCCACCAGTTTTAACACATGGGGTCATTATTATACTTAATGGCTCACTGAGTAATGCTAATGGTTCGGCCATAAGAAGGGCCCTTAGTGTTTACCTCTGAAATTTCTAACAGTAGTGACACAACCAAAAGCCAGTATATAATAGATTTACTGGTAAAAACGAATATTAATCTAAATAGTTTTAAATGTATAGATGTATAACTTTTTGTCATATTAGTAAAAAATACATTTTTCAGTAAATGTTTACAGTGATCTTGAGGTCAGAATCAGTTATGCTTAACCAACACTTTTCATGCCATTGATCATATAGCGGGAGGAAATGTTATAGTGGTGTTATAAATTCCAACATCCACAGCTCACGGATTCTTTTGTTGAAGTCTCAAATACGTGCGTTTTAATTGCCTTTCTATTTTGACAACTGAATGTATTTTTGTCAAATATAAGGTAAACCAATGCCTTAGCTAGAAGTACTTACATGCTTGGACAAAGACATTGCTAAACTTAGTGACATGATACCTGTGACTGGAATATTTACATTCTAGAATTTGATAGGGAATTTGGCTTGCTGAAACTAGCTTGAAACTATTCTCACTGTCTCTCTTTATTTTCAATGCACCATTTAATCTCGTTAAAAAAAAAAGAACACATGTTAAGATAAAGTGTTGGTTTGATTTAAATGAAGAGTGTTAGCTTGTCTTGGCAGGAAAATGAAAGCATGTGAACATAGCAAGAAATCAATTGTATTATTCTTGTGGAATAATTATAGCCTCAGCAACAGATTTGGATGAAGTACAAATGTATATAGTAGGGACCAGAGAGAATTCATTTCCCTGGTAGATCAAGAAGGCCTGTGTCCATAAACCTATGTTGCTCTACTTATTCTACTTTTTTGTAGACCATATAATGGCTTATATGGTTGTATGATAAACACTATATCCTATGAGAAGTTCCTGCTTCAAGCTAGATGTCAAATTCGTAAAACTGTATGGGAACTGTTATTTGTGAAGCGGTAACTGATTTCCTTTTTTTGGCTAGAATTATGGAGTTTGAGAATAAGATCCTTAGCTCTTTGGAGCTATCCTTGTGGCTTAGGAAGCCTTTTTAATATATAAGGGGTTATTCAAAGAGGACCGAAGGGATCTGCCGAACGCCACTGATAAACTCGCCGAATGCAGCCTACGATAAGCCGAACTCCGGCAAACAGAACACCGAATGCAGCCGACGACCCGTGTAACAGGATCGTCGAACGGAGACGCAGACTGCTGAAGGCAGCTGATGATCTGTTGAACGCTGCAAACTTACCACTGAATGCTACTGAAAAAAGCTGATGAGCCGCTGAATGCCGCTGAAAAAAAAGGTTCAGCAATATATCTGGTACCATGCTATATCCAAGATACCAGACCATTAGGATAGAGGTTAACACTTAGCTGATCTGAATGCTGTCTGATTTTAGCTAAGTGTTGGTTTGTATGTTTTAATATGAGTGAAAGAGCAGAAATCAATGAGCAATAAAAGGCCAGTGCATACTATATCTGGGGCAGTTATTATTATTATTCTTTATTTATAAAGTGCCAGCATATTCCACAGCGCTGTACAATGGGCACAGTACACTTACAATGAGGGAGTGCAGACATGAAATTTACTAAAAAAACATAACGGATAGACGGCCCTGCCCGTAGGATAATTGCCCTACTGATACAGCACCTTCTAAAAGTACTCAGCCAGACATCCCGTGAGCTTACAATCTAAAGGACAGAGGTAAATGAAACAAAAGGGGAGTGGAGGAGTGTGGAGCTGGTGGCTAGAGAGAAAATAGCAAGGATTGTATGGGAGTGACCAGGAGCTTGGACTAAAGGTTGATTAGACAAAAGTGGCAGCAGCTGGAAGGGAAGCAATGCATTTGGGCCCAGGACTGGGTGAGAGGGTGGATGGGGTGGGTGGTTGGGACTGCAGTGTGGAGATGCAGAGGCTAGGGAATGGCTGTGCGTGGTTAGCTGCAGGAAGGAAGAGGTAACCTCTATCCTAATGATTAACCTCTATCCTAGTGGTCTGTGATCTGGGATATGGCATGGTACCAGATATATTGATGAAGCAATTTTCTATATTATTTTGTATTGAGACTATGCTACAGTGGTGACAGGCACTAGTGGTCACTCTTACTTGAATGCCTATACCCCTCATGGTTGTATGTGTTTTATTGGTTTTAATCTTTGAATTTGGGAGTTTCTTCAGTTCATAAAGGGTTATTAAACATTTTCTTCTTCACTTACCATGATATGAGACAGTAACCTCACTTGGTTGCTGATCTTTGTGCTTTTTTTTTTTGTTTATAAAAAAATTATAAAAACTGGAATTTTTTTCCTATCGAAACCTCTGGGATTCACCTGTTTAAACCAGTTGAACATAAGTGACGAAAATCTGGGCATTTTACTAACTGTTGATCAGCGTTCTCTGAATAGATTAACCATTACTTTTCTATGGGAAATTTCCCTGCCGCCGAATTTGGTTGATATAAGGCAAATTGCTTCATATTTTGCTGCCAAATCACCAGCTTTGTGAATAGCCGAATTGCTACAAAATTGCACCGTACGGTGAAATTTACCAATTGGTACAATTCGGTGGCAAATTCAGCACTCTTTGAATAGCCCGTATAGTATTCGTAATCATAAAAAAATAATTCAGTGGTGTTAAAATGTTTTTGTGGTCTACGTTTGTTACAGTGAAAAACTTATTATACAGTAACAATGAAACTGATTTCTGTCAGTAAAGAATTGCATTGTTTCAGGTGAAATAGGATTTTTTATTCTCTGTATTTTGCGAATAAATAAAACAGTTTAAAAAAGTAACATTATTAACATAAAAAACATAAAATGTTTGGCAATCAATATTAGCAACTGTATTTATTAAGGAAACGCATGTTATAAGGAAATGAATATCCAAAGCTTAGCCTGGTAATTTGCCTGCACAAAGGTGGATTAGTCAAGGTAATCAGTTGTAATCGAGTTAAAAGATGTAAATAGGAGAAGTGGGAAGGTGCTTTTTTCCTTCAAAAACATGGAGCCAGATAACAACTTGGTCCTTAAGCATAGCTCTCGAGCTGTAAAGCATAATGGCTCGAGTGCTTCATTTTAACTCATCCTATTCCATCCAAGACGAAAGTTGCTCAGCTTTACGTAGTATGCGAGATGTTACTATGCCCATGGCAGTTGAAGAATGAGATGTTTCAACCAGCTTGTTCTCCATTTGCGTCTGATGTTATTCAGAAATGAATAAAGTTTTTCAGACCTTGTTGTTAAGTAATTGCGCTTCAGCACAATCATTTAACACAGAATCTAAACCCACCCAAAATTGCATACTCACCTCAGATCCCTCACTGCAGAGAGCGGTGTGATCCACCACTTCCTCGCTCCATGGGCAGCTGAATACTGGGAACAAAATAGTTCCCTGTGTTCTTCTGCATATCCCTCTTCTGTTCTGGCTGGACCTAACTCGCTCAAGCTCCTGTCTAATCCCTTGGAGTCCTATAGACTCCTGGATCTGATAACACCATGGCGCTTACTATCCTGTAGCTGCAAATTATTATGAATCGAGCTGCTGGCAATGCCGCTAGTTTTTAATACAGACGTTAAAGGCAAGCCTCTAATGGAAAACAGCTGATACCCATTTTTCCATTTGTGCTTTGTTTCATGAACTTCTGATGTAATGCTTGTTTCTCCTTTATCTTTTATTGTCATCATATAAATTAATTATTTATTTGCAATGGATTTTACCAGGAAGGATACATTGAGATTTCTCTCGTTTTCAAGTATGTCCTGGGTTCAAGAACATTGAAATTTTTACACTCAATACAGAAATACAAAGTAATAAATGCAAGATATTAAAAACAAAACACAAATATACAGATTAACACAGAAAATTAATATGTAAGTAATATAGTCACTATGTTACATGTTTACAGGTGAATTCTGTATCGAGGTATGTTAATAGGGAGCTCTTGAGGTAACTTAAGACTGGGGGAAGATTTTATGGCATCTGGGAGGTTATTCCATAACTGTGGTCCTCTGTAGGAAAATGAGGATCGAGCCACTTTCTTTTTGTATTGTGGTATTGCAAGTAAGGTGCTGGTCCTGGATCGGAGGTTATAGGATGAGGGAACTGCTGGGGGAAGCAGTCTATTCAGGTAGGGTGGTAGCTTCCCAGAAAATCTCTTAAACACCAGGTTGGAAAGGTGAAGAGTGCGTCTAGATTCCAGCGACGGACAGTTTAGCTCTTTTAACATGTCACTATGGTGACATGCAAATCAAATCAATTGTATTATTGGCAGTCACATCTTTGAGTTCTTATATATTAGCTTATTCTAAGCTATCCGTTTTATCAATTCTGATTCTCGATCAGTACTATCCAGCTTTTAATGTGAGGGCTCTATACAGATGATAGAACATACTTAAAGATACTCTATACACACCTTGAATGTCTCTGCTGCCTGTCACTAATTATGGGCCCTTTTCCAAAGTTGTTGACAACTTAACCAGAGCTGTTGTAAACGTATTAGAGACATTATAGGGCACTATGGCCCTATTCCCTAGTGCTTAATATGGGGAGCACAATCAGTAATTAGCTTTAGTGATTAGCGATATGTAAGGTATGACAAAGTACTAAAGCTAAGTACCCCACCGATGCGGTAACTGAACTTTTAGCGACACTTTAAAGCTGGTGCTAGCTGATTCCACTTTTGCAGAATCAGTTAACACCAACTTAATCCCCTCCCCATAAATCTGATACTCACATCTCATCCCAATATAGAGTACAGTGGCCCAATCTGCTGCTTCTGGCTGCCGGGAGTAGAGTAGGTTTGGGACAAAAAGTCCCCAGTCTCCCTCTGAGATCACTCCATGGCCCTGTGCAAAAATGCCAGAGCTCCCTGAATAACCCCCATAGTTTATAGTTATTCCAAGTGCTGTAAGTAGGGGTCACCTGGTGCAGTAACTCATGTCGCCCCCCCCTCTGAGTTTTACTACTTATTTTAACTGTGACTCTGATCAGAACTCCGATATAACACTGAGTATAACGACAATAGTAGTGATGTTAACAGCTCATTCAGATTTCAGTCATTTACAGCTTGTAAAATTATTTTTCCCATTTTATCAGCCAAATCTTTGTGGTTATATATTCTATGATGTACTCTTGTTAAAAAAAATTGAAATGGAAACCTGTTACTGCATTTTTCTGAGAAAATATGCAATTTTAACCCAAACTCAAAAAAAATGCAAATTTTTTCATTTGTTTTGGATGATTGTGTTTAATGAATAATGTACTGTAATAACTATGTATAAAACACTGAACTTGCTCCCAGCGTGGGAAATGAGAAAATGAGTAAGGGCATTGGTACTGCTAATTTTATTTTTGACAAATGGCCAATGCCATTGCTATGGAACAAAAATAATTGGACCCCCACTTTCTGCGCAGCGGTGAGGCAGTTTGTGATTTAGATTTAAATGGACAAATGCCATATAATTTTTTGAACTAATGGATTAGTCCTAAAATGCAATTTATTTAGTTGCTAAAGAAATTAATTTTCAGTTCTTTAGTATGAAAACTAATTTCATTCATCCAAAAACCAGTGGATACAATTACTATTGTAGTGGTCCCTCTCTGTATAGAACATCCTCCTCAATTTATACCTTTCTCTGTATAATGTATACAACATCCTCCTGCATTAATACCCCCTCTGTTTAATGTATAGAACATCCTCCTGCATTGATTAATGCCCCTATCTGTACAGAACGTCCTACTGCATTGGCATGTGGAGGGTGCAGAACTTCGTAATTCAATGCTTATCCAGCACAGGAGAGGGAACTTTTACTTAAACTTTGTATCTCTGTGGGGGAGACATATGAATATAAAACATGGGGAGAGGGAAAATATTAACGTAAATCGGTCTGAAAGCTTTAAATCCAAGGAAAACATTCAAATAAATCACACTGAAGGCTCATAATGACAGAGTAACTGTGAGAGCTGGATACTAAATGTATCAGACATAAAAAAAAACTTTATAACAAGCAGCACTGGGAGAGGAGAGGGACTTTATATAAAACGTGTATTATAGATGAGGGAAGGGGGATAGTGCTCCTGGATAATATAAAATGTATCAGACCTAAGCCCCTATTATGCAGAGAGGGAGGGGAGATAACACACGTTTTATAAAGTCCCTCTCTTCTCCCATCGCTGCTTGTTATAAAGGGGTTTTTACTATCCAGCCCTCCTCTGTCATTAGCTTTCAATGTGATTTATTTGAATGTTTTCCTTATCCAGCTGCTTTTATCATCTTGTCTGCCTCATAGACATGCAAGGGTTAAGGCTAGGGTCAGACTAACGCATTTTTCACGTTGTCCGTGAAAATGTGCGTTCGAAGAATGGACGTATTTTTCACGGAATACGCGATAGCGGTCATACGATGCGCATTTTCATCCGTGATTTTGTACGATCATCAATAAAACCCTTTTTGCGTCTGGACGTTATGTTGGCGGACATTAGCAGCGTCTGACATCTCCTAATCACTCACACACGCCTCTAGCCGACGCAGCGCACTCTGTACGTCAGTACTAGTGTTTAACGTTCTCGAAAAAATGCGTTCATTTTCCACTTGCGTTGCGCAGCCGGACTTTTGTGCGACCGTACATCGTATATTGGCCGTCATTGCCTGTCATTTGCTGCTAGTGCGGCCGTGATTAAGTGCGCCTGCACGCGCGTTCGCACTGCCTCAGTCTGACCCTAGCCTAAGTAAAGGTTTCCTCTCCTGTGCTGGCTGTCTGTGCTGCGAGTGAGTATTCTGGAGCTCTATCACTGTCAGATTTTCGGGTAGGGGTTGGGAAGGATTATGCATACAAACCTTTTCTGTAGCTTTGCGAAGTTGCGCTCTTCATTGCTGGTCTCCTTCACTCAATGTAAAATCACAAAAAGGGCTGAAACTAAAATGTAGTGCATTTTATTTTAGTTTCTTTCGTTTTTTGTACTGAGCAGTTTCGTATCTCTTGAGTCATACGAAAACTAAATTAGCCCAAAATTCGGACTAAATCGTTTTAGTCCTAAAACGAATGCACATGTCTATTATTTACAAAACTTCCATCCTGTATTTTGAAGGTTTGGTGTTACCACTATTGATATAGTGGATTTTTTGTATTACAGCATCATTGTTCACTTAATAATTGAAAAGTGTACAATAGTACTGCATTAGAAAAAGAAAAAAAGATTTACATATTTATTTTTTTATTTTTTATTTACAACCTGGTCATGTTTGTATTATTGAAAAGGCCATGCTCTGACCTTCCCAATGATACCTCACTTGATCCTCTAGTTCTATGATTCCAGAGATATGGTGGTACAAAGGACCTCTGTATCTCCTCCATAGGGATTTCCCTGCCTGGCTAGAGGAGGTCCCATTTATGTTGTCATCACACTCATGTGCAATAACATCAGTGGGTGGTGGGGAGGTCCCAAGGCCTGCTCCAACTTCCTGGTAGTCAGACCACTGCTGGGATCCCCCCCTCCGGATATCAGCAAAGGGATTAGATTGCATTCCTGCCTGGTGGTGTCGCCCCCTAGAGGGTGACACGTGCTACGATCCGCCCCCCTTGTGACGCAACTGGTTATCCTTTGTAAATAAAAGGGTTCTTTACTGCTATAAGCTATGTAGTTGTAACTATCTAGACTCTATGGATGTTATAATTTTAAGAAAAGATTATAGTAGGTATCAAATGGCAAGGTTATTCAGTGGGGGGTGGAGTGGTGGGGTATGGATAGGATCCACTACATTTGCTTTGTGATTATGTAGGCTACAAATCAAATCTGGGAGAACTTGACAAGTGATATAAATCTGTCTCTTTATTTTTAATGATAGGTGTACAAATTCTAAATATTATCTATTCACAAATGCTCTTTTTAACTTTCCAGTGTTGGAAGGTGGGATTTTTGGAGGTTTGTTGAAGGAACAGAGGAGGCAGTTAAAATACAGCCGTCAATGAAGAAAGGAAACCAAAAGACTGAATTGTAAATTTAAAAGCACTAAATCACTCCATCTATTACCCCATCATTTATGTCTCTCTTGTTTATTAGCATTAAATCTCCTATACAAGGTTCATAAAATAATCTTTAAAAAAAACTAGGAAATTATGTGCTGAATTTTTTTATGATCCCATCCAGCTCTAATTGAAAATATTTTAATGATTTACAATGCACTAATAAACTTTGGATTTTGTTATGGCTGTCATAATCATTTATTTAACAAATTAAATTAGCGTAATTGTTCTTAGATTACCCATTATCTATTCCATATTTTTATGATGCAAATTGTTTCAATTTAGCAATAGTGTTAAGAAAATAGATCAGATACTATGGATCAAAATAATATCGAATCTATTGAAGGCAGACCAAGTTTTCCTTAAATCACTTACTCTTGAGTGTTATACAAAGAGCCAGTTTGCATGATGTGTTTGCTGTGTGATTTCTGCTGTTCTGTATCTGCTCCCACCATACTCAAATTAGTAAATGTGTTTACTTGACGTTCACCATAAAATTACACGTAAACTGGTGCAGAAATTCAGAAATTGAGGTTCAGTTTCTTCGCCTTCTCCTTTGCTCACTTATCCTTCAATAATAAATGTTTGTAATGTATTTGAATATATAACTACACCATATGATATAATATGACCCCTAACAAAATATATGTCTACCTAGAATTCCAAGTCAAAATATGTACATATGCACCATGTATGTGATGGACAGGTTACAGTATCAGCTGAAATTCTCTCAAGTTTCTCCCTTTTCATGTTACCTGTTGTGCTGTGTTTAACACATGTAATTTGAGCCGAGTCCTTCAGTTTAATCTCTCCCCGAGGCCAGGCTTAATATCTCCTTCATTTGTTGTTTTTTATTCAGTAATTCTTCACTGCATTATCCCTAAATTAGCTCTTTCTCTTTCCTTTTTCCTTTACTTTTTATCCTTTCCTCACATCTTCTTTTGTGCTACTGACCCATGAACTAATACATTCGGGCAAGTGGAAATGTATGATTTAATGGTTGTTAAGGAAAAAAAAAGCTTGACAGGTAATTGGTGAGAAATAGATAATCATGGTACTTTAAATTAATTCAATATGGTTTGATGAAATAATGCACACTATGACACACTATTACATACTGTTATTACATTTTGCAAAATATTTAATGGAAAGCAAAACATATTCATGTTACATATTTGTTCTGTAACTTATTATTCAATTATCCAATTTGCACCTAACCTAAAAGTCTTTCCATGATGGTCATATTTCAAAATTATTTCAAAATAAAGCATTTATTCCATCAGTGTTGACCCAGCATTCTATTATACATAACTGTCATCGGGCTATAAACATATACTGTATGTCTACAATATCGATAGATACTTTTCACATTTTTGAATGGAGTGTATTAGACATGTGCATGACAAAAAAAATTGTTTCCTTTCGAATCATTTCGTTCCATTCTGTTCACTTTTTGTTTAGTTTCAGATCATTCCGTTCCATTTTTTTCCCGCTTTGTTTTGTTTATTATATTACCGTGATTTGGTATTTCAGATTGATTCGTTGGTTCGGCTGATCGGTAATTCGTATTTCAGGTTCATTCGTTATTTCGCTTTTGTTGGTATTTCATTTTTCGGATCAATTCATACTTCATTTTTATTAGTTATTTCGTATTTCGTTTTTATTTGTATTTTGTTTTTATTAGTTATTTCGGAATATGAAACATATGAATTGTCCTTAGAATAAGGTGTAAAAGAAATATGCATAATCCCCAGTCTTTGGTGGTGAAACCTATTTAGTGCCAAGGACAGCAGCTATTCTTGGTGCTGAAACCTATTCAGCACCATGGAAAGCTGCTCCGTGGGGCTCCGTATTCTTTTAATCTACAGCAAAAAGTTTGTCTATTTATTTATTTCTTTGGATTGTCTGCCATTTTCTTGCTACTTAACCTGTTTGTGCATATCTCTGCTGGTTCCCGGCGGCTTACCGGATCTGATAATTTCTGCGGTTTTGCATCATTTTTTTTTTTAAATCGGCAGTTTTGCAGAGACTTTTTCCTGCACTTCAGGGACCCTGCGGTGAATGCTGAATTCACTGCAGGGTCAGGGAATTTGATTCCCCGTAGTGCGGGGAACGAGAGAGCACCGAAAAGTCGATGACATTTCGGTGCTCTCTGCATAACCCCTATAGTAATTTTCCACTTTTTGTGAAAAGACACACAGAACACACGTCATAATTAGTGATGAGCCGAACAACCCGTGTTCGGTTTGCATTTGAACTCGAACAATTTCAAAAGTTCGAGTTCGAATTCGAACCGAACTCAATGCCCTGTGGGACAGGAAACAAGGACAAAAAGTAAAAAAAAAAATGTTTTTAAAGGAACAGTGAGTTTTCCATGAAATAAAGGTTAAGAATAAAAATGAGAAATTCCTTCAAATATCGTGCAAGGAGGTCCCCATAACCTGCCCGTGAAGTGACGGATTTGTAGGATGTATAGAAACATTTAAAAACAAAAAAATGACATTTCAAATGACGGTAAATGTTTTTCCTTTAATCTATTCATAAACAACTGCTTGGGGCGGCAGCCTGTAAGAAAAGAGGAGACATTTTAGGACACGCAGAACAAGTTTAATGATTTTTTGGCTAAATTATGCTGAAACTTATGCAGGCTTTGGATGAAAGTAACAATAGGTGCTTTAAAACTGGGCCTTTAGTGTCGGCAACAGTGCGTCACACCTTAACTCCTCTGTGGTATTGTGGAAGAGTGCAGGGTTGGACCCTGCGGTCAAATATTAAAATGATATGAATCTGGTACAGTTGTCAGTGCTCCCAAATATTTTGCCTTTGGTGGCAGCAAGTGCCTTCACACGCAACCCCTCTGAGGTATTGAGGAATAGTGCAGAGGTGGAGGTTTTGGTAATGCAGAAGAGATCCCCGATCTATTCAGTTACATCAGCAGCTATAACAAAACCGGGTCAGCAATGTTTAGGTACTTGTACTGCACTACTGTATATGGTGAGAATCGGCACACACCAGTAGCAACAGGAAGCAAACAGAACAGGCAGGGAATACACAGAGAGAATAGTCAAATGGCAGGCAAAGTCAGCAACAGATCGGGTCCTCAGAACAAGCAGGGTCAGTAACAAGTATACAAACTGATTTGGTAGCTAGCGGGAATAAAGGCTGAGACACACTGAGCATGTAGCAATGGACAGCGTAGCGAAGCGAAGAGAAGCAAACATTTTGCAGGCTTGACTTCACTCCGCTCCGCCTCGCAGCGTGTCTACACTACATTACGTTTGCTTCTCACCGCACTGGACAGGAATCCACTAACTAAATTAAAATTAAAAAATAAAACTCTTTTATTTTCACAAAGCACGTGTTATATAGGCAAAAAAAAGTTTCTACTGAATAAAATACATCAAAAATTACTGTTAATTTAATAGGAATAGTATAAGAATATAAAAAAAGCTAACTCCTGATCATATATATTAATTATAGGGACACGGAGCGCTGTGTATAAAGTAGGGTTGCATTGATACCACACACAGACATATACGTATAAATCAACACGCAGACCTATATATATGTACGTATCAACACGCAGATATATATATACACCCACCCTCAGACCTCAGACCATTTATACACATACGCACATGGGGGTGGCATGTGGACAATCTCAACTAAATGCGCCCCCCCCATTGGCTGATCCCTATATATATAGTATTCTCTGCTCTATCGGGATCAACATTTATTCTGGTGGGATCAGCCAAATGGGGGGGCAATTAGTTGCCAAAATGTGTGTGTAATACAAGTCTGGATATATATATTTAGAAGAATATAGATATATATCTTATATATATATATATATATATATCATACCTGCCCTTACCTTCCCCTATAAATTTGCTAAAAATATACACACAAAAAAAACAAACCACTGCCTGAGACCCCGCGCAGCCCACATGCCACCCCCTCTACCTGGCTGAATGTATCTAATATATATATAATTAAATACATTCAGCGAGGTAGAGAAAGAAATAAAAAAGTTTTATGTTATGTTCCCGGGGACATTTAAAAATGTCCATGGATTTTATTTTTTTTAGAAATGTGTTGCCTTTCCTTAGCCTGGTGGTCAGTGGAGGCTCCCTGGATCCTGGTTGTGGGGGGGGGTCTGCCGTGGCCGCAGGTGCAGTGGCTCCCTCCCTGCGCTGCCTGTCTCTGCCACATGCACCCGGGCGGCTAGACCGCACAGTCGCAGCTCTGTCATTCGGTGGCCGCATGCTCCTCAAGGGGATCCTTGGGAGGCCCCGGCAGGCTGCCCTCTACAGTGCCTGATTAGAGTGCCATGTCTGCCTGATGTTTTAGTAACAAGAATGTTGTATCCCATAGGCTTCAATGTTAAAAATATTCCCGTTTTAATTCAATGTCTATTAAACCGTTGCTTATAATATTCTGTAGTAAAGAGTCTCTTTATTTCTAGATTTTTTAGTATTTTTTAAGCATTTTTTATACTGTTTTTAAAAAAAAATTTTTTTAGAACTTTCGGCAAACGTCCCAAAAAGTTCAAAGTTCACAAACTGTCGAACAGCTGATGTTCGATTCGAACTCCGAACAGATCAAACTGAACAGCTCATCTCTAGTCATAATGTGGTGATGTTTGCATAAAGAAAATAAGTTGAATTCTGATACATATTCATTATAACATTAGTAAGATCAGAGCAAAAATGTAAAAATGTGAAGAAAGACAATATCACCACACGGGCTTCTCTAACAGCAATTATTTTACTAAAAGTATGCAATAGACACAAAACATAAAACTAAGAGCAGCTAGGATTACTTTTTAGAAAACCTTGGAACTTGTAGTAGTTCTCAGTGATTTAATGAGTCTCATTGTTTTCATCAGTGTAGTTTATGCATAAAGGGTCTAATTTGCTAATTCCTTCTGATAAATACATAGCACCTCTTATTTCTCAGAATACAAAACACAAAGACTGTGAAGCATATAAAGCATCCTGTAAGGACAGACTGCTAGGCGCCATAATGACCCTGCCCTGGTTTGCAAAGGATTTATGGAGCAAACACAAGAAGGAGAAAATTGAATATACCAAGTATGAATGTCAACATGCTCTGTCTGTTGAAGGAGTCAATAAGAATTGCATATGCTTACTGTTGCATTCTCAACTACTGTAACATATTTGTCTCAGTTCACTGATTTCTTCTATGTAAACTCACAGGTCCTTTTCTCATTACCTCATGCAGGTATATTTTAGGATAGCTGTCGTAATCACACCATCAGTGTACATGTTTTAAAATGCTTTAAAACTCTTTGTTGTATATCTTAAACAAATAGCAATGTTTATACTTTCTTCTACCAAATAAAAAATGTTCTGATGATGGATGATAAATCTGTACTTTTAAGTGCAAATTTTGTTTGTTGCCAGCATCATGTACAAGCAATTTATTACGCCACCTGGTTTAAAAGTATAGGGTTTATTCAGAGAGGTCCGAAATGTCGCCCAAATGTAACCGGACACTGAAATTCAGCATATGGTGACATTTCGGGGCCATTTGGCTATTCAGAGAGCAGGCAGGTCGCCAAATTTTTGAGAATTGTCTGCACGTACGGTGCTTTTCGATGGCAGAGAAATCCCCCATAGAGATGCAATGGTTCGTCTATTCAGAGACACCAAACAGCAGTGAAAAGTTGCCAAAATGCCCTGCTGTTTGGTGTTTTCATTCGGCAGGTTTATTCAGGCGAACCCCATAGGTTTCAATGTTAAAAATATTCCTGTTTTAATGCAACATAAACTGTTTATTCTTTTAATCTGCAGTAAAAAGTCTCTTCATTTACCGATTTTTTAAGTATATGTTAGGCATTTTTCGGGATTTTTTGGTCAAAATTTTTTTCCGCTTTTTTTTTAATAGTTTTTCTATTGTTTCTGTAACAGTCCTTTTTATTATCATTCATAGGACATTATGTATAAATTTCAGTCATTTTAATTCAGTAGTTTTTTTGCAAACAGTGTTTCAATTTTGACACTTTCAAGTGTACTGTTTTTTTGCTTTTTTTTTTACCCCATTTGTCAGCATGTCAACTTTTTCCGGCGGCTGGTCTACCCTGTGATTGGCGGCTCATCGGCTTTTTCCAGCGCGTTCAGTGTGGTTTTTGGTGGGTTTTCGGCAGGTGTTCGACAGGTTTTTGTCGGGTTTGCGGCAGATTTTCCCTGCACTCCAGGGACCCTGCTGGGTGGGGAGCTTTGATTCCCCAAAGTGCAGGGAAATGCAGGGAACGAAAAAGCACCGAAATGTTATCGACAACATTTTGGTACTCTCTGAACAACCCCTTATGATATCACCGAATCACTAAAATTGTTCAAAGCAGCAAAAAAAGTATTTTATATAAGTTCGATAAGGATCAATGACACTAAACTAAAATGAACTTGGCTTTAACATATTTAGTAATTATACAAACTAGTTTGACAATTATATTTTAAATTATACTATTCTGATTCTCCTCTCAAGAAAATTATACACTGCTTTCTGAACTACTGCATACCTTTTTGAAGTGATCATGTGACATGACATGGACATAGTTATGGTTATGCTGTCAGATAGCATGGTAGCCTGGACAATTCTGGGTCTTGCCTTGTGGGCGAAATTTAAATGGAATTTTAGAATTAGAATTAGAATTGTATCTGTTAATACATTAGAACAGGCAGTCGAATTGTGATGATTGCATGATGCACTGTTTAAATTAATTGCAAACTAACTTGGAATAGAGTTAATCGCATGAAATCGTGGAAAAAATTATTTAACACTTTCAGAACCACAACCATAGGCATGTTTGGGGAATCATTCCTGCTTTCAATCTTTTAGGATCTCATTCACACTTTTTGGGTCGTTCTTAATTTTCATATTCTTTATTTTGAGCTAACAGTTTGTGGTTAGTTACAGTTTGTAAGTCATAAATGTAACATATGTGCATGTCTTATAGCATACCTCAAAATTTCCACTCGCCTGCTAGCATTTGGCGAGTGGAAACTCCGTGAGGGTGAGTGGAAATGCAGACGCAAGTAGCACAAAAAATTATTATGTGCTGCCTGCGTTGCATATTCTGGCAGCGGCCATGTTATTTTTAGGTCTGGCCGCCAGCTGGGGAATCCAAGATGATGGCCAGCGGCCGGATGTCTGCCTCTCATGCCTGCCCTGCCCTGTCCTGACGGTTCTCATCTGGTCCCTCGCTCTGCTCACACTGCGGTCTGATAGGGTCTAGGCAGGGCCGGATTAACGTAGGGGCGGATGGAGCGGCTGCGACAGGGCCCTACTTGAAAATAGGCCCACAGCCAAGAGGAAGAGCAGCTGGCTGGTGTTCTGACAAAATTGTCAAAATCACCAGCGTGTCGGCAGCGCAGCTCCTACATGAGATCCGGGGCCTGCCTCACCCTGCCCTGACTTCTACTAACAGCAGTCTGCAGAGAGGCGGCTCCGCCTCCTAAAACGTGCTGCTGTGTGTGTGAAGGCAGGAGAGAGGCGAACACAGATGACGGAAGCCGAGCAGGAGCAGTGGGTGAGTGAGCCTGTATCCACATTCCTCCCCTGCAGAAAAGGGAAGCTTTAACCCCTTTATCAATCCTCCCCTCCCTGTAGAACTGGAGGATTTACTCCTGTCCCCTCCCTGCAGAGCTGGGGCGATTTAACCACCTCCTCAACCCTCACTTCCCTGAAGAGCTGGGGGGGGGGATATAACCCCCTCTTCCAACCCTCACTTCCCTGAAGAGCTGGGGGATATAACCCCCTCTCCAATCCTCCTCCTCCTCACTGTAAACTGGGGGGGATTTAACCCCCCTCTCCAATCCTCCTCACTGTAAACTGGGGGGGGGATTTAGCCCCCCTCTCCAATCCTCCTCCTCCTCACTGTAAACTGGGGGGGATTTAACCCCCTCTCCAATCCTCCTCCTCCTCACTGTAAACTGGGGGGGATTTAACCCCCTCTCCAATTCTCCTCCTCACTGTAAACTGGGGGGACTTTAACCCCCTCTCCAATTCTCCTCCTCACTGTAAACTGGGGGGAATTTAACCCCCTCTCCAATTCTCCTCCTCACTGTAAGTGGGGGGATTTAACCCCCTCTCCAATCCTCCTCCTCACTGTAGAGATGGATTGGAGGAATTTAACCCCTGCCTGCAGAGCTGGGTGGATTAAACTCCTTCTCCATTTCATCCCTCCCTGCAGAGCTGGTAGCTGTTCCCATTGGGTCCCTTAGGATTTATCCCCCTTCCCTCCATGCAGGACTGACAGCTCTGGTCCCACTAGGTCCCCAGAGAATTAACCCCCTCTCTGCAAAAAAATGCAAATCAAAAAGAGTGTGCAACATGTGTATATATATATATATATATATTTTTTATATCTAAATATTTTAATAATGCTTGTTTTGAATATATAATTATTTCAATATTTATCTTCATATAGAAATTTTTATATGTAGTTAATTTTACTAAAATATTAGCCTGTATTAAAATCAACTGTAATATAAACGCATGTCAGTCATAGCACACCGGAGAGTCATATAGCTAATAAGAGAGCAACAATATCTATAATCCGTAGCCATACTGTCAACGGTTTAGCCTCGGGTTTTGAAAAAAAAATATCAGTGTCTATGGGCCGCGTCTGGCCCGCCCAACAGTTGGCGTGTCATTTGCTGCCGCGGGACGGCTTGCGGCTTGATCTCAAGCTGTCCCCTGCAGCCAATGACACGCACTGCACGTCAGTTGTGTAGGCGGACTGGAGGAGGGGCCTGGCGCACTGTAAGTCCTGCTGTGCATCATTGCACATCAGAGTCACCAGTCAGGTTTCCCAGTCGCTCTGATGTTGACATAGCATGATACGCATAATGCGCCGCCTGTCCCTCTAAACGAGAAAGCAGCGATGACCGATTGTTGCCTCATTATCAATAAAAAGGCCCACCAAAATCCTCAGCACCAGGCCCATGATACTCTTAATCCAGCTCTGGGTCTAGGTATACATGTATCTGGGGTCTGATGGGGTCTAAGTATACATGTATCTGGGGTATGATGGGGTCTAAGTATACATGTATCTGGGGTCTGATGTGTCTGGGTATACATGTATCTGGAGTATGAGGTGTCTGGCTATACATGTATCTGGGGTTTGATGTGTCTGGGTATACATGTATCTGGAGTCTGTCTGGGTATACATGTATCTGGGGGTTGATGTGACTGGGTATACATGTATCAGAAGTGATTGTGGAGATTAAAAAATGCACTAAGTATATTAAAAGTTGAGCAGTTACACTTGCTATTTTGTTTGCATTCCCATTGACGTAAAGCACTTATTTTCCTTTGAGAAGGTGTGTTTGGTGGCGGAGTTAAGAGCAGGGTAGGGGTTAGGTGGGGCAACTGGTGGCGAGTAGCTCTTAAAGGCCTGGCTAGTAGCTCGGGACTTGAAATTTTGAGCCCTGTCTTATACAGTGGCAAGAAAAAGTATGTGAACCCTTTGGGATTACGTGGAGTTTTGCATGAATTGGTCATAAAATGTGCTCTGATCTTCATCTAAGTCACAACAATTTGAAAAACACAGTCTGCTTAAAATAATATAGCACAAACATTATATGTTTTCATGTGTGTATTGAACAGAACATGTAAACATTCACAGTGCAGGGTGGAAAAAGTATGTGAACCTCTAGCCTAATGACTTCTCCAAGAGCTAATTGGAGCCAGGAGTGAGCCAACCTTGAGTCCAATCAGTGTGATATTATTGGATGTGTTGCTGAAAACTGTCCTGCCCTTTAAAAACACACACCAGTTTTGGGTTTACTGGTTTCAAGAAGCACTGCCTGATGTAACCCATGCCTCGCAGAAAAGAGCTCTCAGAAGACCTACGATCAAGAATTGTTAAATTGTATGAAGCTGGAAAGGGTTACAAAAGTATCTCCAAAAGCCTTGATGTTCATGTGTCCACGGTAAGACAGATTGTCTACAAATGGAGAAAGTTCAGCATTGTTGCTACTCTCCCTAGACGTGGTTGTCCTGTAAAGATGACTGCAAGAGCACAGCGCAGAATGCTTAATGAGGTAAAGAAGAATCCTAGAGTGTCAGCTAAAGACTTACAGAAATCTCTGGCACATGCTAACATTTTTGTTGACACATCTACAATAAGGAAAACATTAAACAAGAATGGAGTACATGGGAGGACACCACGGAGGAAGCCATTGCTGTCCAAAAAGAATATTGCAGCACATTTGAAGTTTGCAAAAGAGCACCTGGATGTTCCACAGCACTACTGGCAAAATATTCTGTGGACAGATGAAACCAAAATTGAGTTGTTTGGAAAAAACACACAACACTATGTGTGGAGAAAAAAGGCACAGCACACCAACATCAAAACCTCATCCCCACTGTAAAACATGGCGGAGGGAGCATCATGGTTTGGGGCTGCTTTGCTGCCTCAGGGCCTGGACGGATTGTTGTCATTGATGGAAAAATGAATTCCAGAGTTTATCAAGACATTTTGCAGGAAAACGTAAGACCAACTGTCCGCCAACTGAAGCTCCGCAGAGGATGGGTGATGCAACAGGACAATGACCTAAAGCATACAAGTAATTCAACAAAAGAATGGCTTCAACAAAACAAAATACGCCTTCTGGAGTGGCCCAGTCAGAGTTCTGACCTCAACCCGATTGAAATGCTGTGGCATGACCTTAAAAGAGCAATTCACACCAGACATCCCAAGAATATTGCTACACTGAAACAGTTTTGTGAAGAGGAGTGGTCCAAAATTACTCCAGATCGTTGTGCAGGTCTGATCTGCAACTACAGGAAACGTTTGGTTGAGGTTATTGCTGCCAAAGGAGGGTCAACAAGTTATTAAGTCCAAAGGTTCACATACTTTTTCCTCCCTGCACTGTGAATGTTTACATGTTCTGTTCAATAAAAACATGAAAACATATAATGTTTGTGTTGTATTATTTTAAGCAGACTGTGTTTTTCAAATTGTTGTGACTTAGATGAAGATCAGAGCACATTTTATGACCAATTCATGCAAAACTCCACGTAATCCCAAAGGGTTCACATACTTTTTCTTGCCACTGTAGTATAGGCTGCACATGCCTATGAATAGTACATTTTTATGTTAACATATTAATAAGGAGTACCTTTTTACTGCTTGGTTCTCTTGATTGAACCTTATTAAATTTCCCCTCAGATATATTTGATGTGCTGTGGTTGAGAAGTACCGCACGTTATACATTGTTGTTTTTAAAGAGGCAATTTTCATGACTCAATACATACAGTCAGGTCCAGAAATATTGGGACATCGACACAATTCTAACATCTTTGGCTCTATACACCACCACAATGGAGTTGGAATGAAACAAACACAATGTACTTTAACTGCAGACTGTCAGCTTTAATTTGAGGGTATGTACATCCAACTCAGGTGAACAGTGTAGGACTTACAGCAGTTTGCAGATGTGCCTCCCACTTGTTAAGGGACCAAAAGTAATGGGACAGAATAATAATCATAAATCAAACTTTCCCTTCTTAATACTTGGTTGCAAATCCTTTGCAGTCAATCACAGCCTGAAGTCTGGAACGCATAGACATCACCAGGTGCTGGGTTTCATCGCTGGTGATGCTCTGCCAGGCCTCGACTGCAACTGTCTTCAGTTCCTGCTTGTTCTTGGGGCATTTTCTCTTCAGTTTTGTCTTCAGCAAGTGAAATGCATGCTCAATGGGATTCAGGTCAGGTGATTGACTTGGCCATTGCATAACATTCCACTTCTGTCCCTTCAAAAACACTATGGTTGCTTTTGCAGTATGCTTTGAGTCATTGTCCATCTGCACTGTGAAGCGCCGTCCAATGAGTTCTGCAGCATTTGGCTGAATGTGAGCAGATAATATTGCCCGAAACACTTCAGAATTCATCCTGCTGCTTTTGTCAGCAGTCGCATCATCAATAAATACAAGAGAACCAGTTCCATTGGCAGCCATACATGCCCACGCCATGACACTACCACCACCATGTTTCACTGATGAGGTGGTATGCTTAGGATCATGAGCAGTTCCTTTCCTTCTCCATACTCTTCTCTTCCCATCACTCTGGTACAAGTTGATCTTGGTCTCATCTGTCCATAGGATCTTGTTCCAGAACTGTGAAGGCTTTGTTAGGTGATGTTTGGCAAACTCTAATCTGGCCTTCCTGTTTTTGAGGCTCACCAATGGTTTACATCTTGTGGTAAACCTTCTGTATTCACTCTGGTGAAGTCTTCTCTTGATTGTTGACTTTGACACACATACACCTACCTCCTGGAGAGTGTTCTTGATCTGGCCAACTGTTGTGAAGGGTGTTTTCTTCACCAGTGAAAGGATTCTTCGGTCATCCACCACAGTTGTTTTCCATGGTCTCCCGGGTCTTTTGGTGTTGCTGAGCTCACCGGTGCATTCCTTCTTTTTGAGAATGTTCCAAACAGTTGTTTTGGCCACGCCTAATGTTCTTGCTATCTCTCTGATGGGTTTGTTTTTGTTTCTTCAGCCTAATGATGGCTTGCTTCACTGAATAGCGACAGCTCTTTGGATCTCATCTTGAGAGTTGACAGCAACAGATTCCAAATGCAAATAGCACACTTGAAATGAAGTCTGGGCCTTTTATCTGCACATTGTAATTGGGGTAATGAGGGAATATCACACACCTGGCCATGGAACAGCTGAGAAGCAATTGTCCCATTACTTTTTGGTCCCTTAACAAGTGGGAGGCACATCTGCAAACTGCTGTAAGTCCTACACCGTTCACGTGAGTTGGATGTACATACCCTCAAATTAAAGCTAAGAGTCTGCAGTTAAAGCACATTGTGTTTGTTTCATTCCAACTCCATTGTGGTGGTGTATAGAGCCAAAGATGTTAGAATTGTGTCGATGTCCCAATATTTCTGGACCTGACTGTATTTCCAATCAATAACTGAAGGTGCATAGAGCTTTAAATATTTGTTTTAAAAAACATTGTTTTTTGGTTTTCAATCATTTATACACGCAATATAAAAATACTCAAGACACATTTATTGTCATTTTGAGATAACACATGCATCTAGGGTTTTGTAGCTTGTCTTACTAGTTTTATATCATGTATTAAAGAGGAACGTTGACTTTTAAATGCTAGAATTTATAATTAATCGTTTTCAAAAACGTTTTCACTTTCACAAACAAACAGTCTGCAGGACTAAAAAGCCAGAGGTGTGGAATTGAGCAAAGCATAACAGAACTTTATATAGTACAGATTAAAACGTGACCTCTTTTTTTCTGTTCTTTTCTTTCTTTGTTAAAACATGGTATGTGAGGTAAACACTTAAATGTACACTTAACCCCTTCACTGCCGAGATTGAGATTTCTCGGGCTTCAAAGGCACAATCCGGTGCCTTGATCGAGAAATTTCGATTTGCAGCCCAAAAGCAAATTAAATTAATTTGCTACATAGGAATTTCATTTGCTTTTGGGCTGTGGAAGGTCCCCCAAAGTTTTAGCCTGTGGGCATAAAGCCCAAAGCGCTAAAACTGTGTAAAATCGGCTGATAAATGCACTGACATCGGACATTCAGCTGATACAGGGCAAAACAAAACAAGGTGCAGCTGAAACCCAATTTGGCAGTAGATGGCGCTATCTACTGGCCATATAGGTTATTTACAGTAAGAAATACTCACATATTTCTTACTGTATTATTATTAAATGCTTATACAAAAAAAACACCACTGGTTTCTGACAATGTTTTTTGTAAAATCGCTTGGTAGTGAAGGGGTTAAATGAAGGGCACCATATTAATTTTGCACAAATATTGTTAGTCTAAGATATACAACATAAAAGAAATGTAAATCTCATTATTTTTTATGTGTTCATTTCTGATTTACAGAAATATTTTTTGGAATGAAAGGTTCTAAATTACCTGGTGTTCCTTCTCTTGGACAATTTTAAAATGGAGTGAGAATTATTAGAATACAGACAGAAATGGCCTTTGTGTCAAATGCAGAAATGTGATAACGATAGTTAACCCTTTCACTGCTGTGCCATTTCACCTCTGTGTGCCGAGCTCATTTTGACCGTTTTGTGCTCATCATGTTTAAACGTGATTTGAAGTCATGTTTTATTGTAGGACCCAGACAAATTATATAACCTTGTTTTCAGCAAACTCTGTATTTTCATAATATACTATTATTATATGTATAAGTTATGTCTTGCCCGACTGTTATAAAAAAAACTTAAAAATAAAGTGAATTTCTATTCATATTTCAATCATTTACAGCAAGTAAAATAATTTTTCCCCCACATTTTATCATCCAAGCCTTTGTGGTTAAATATCCTTTGGAACACTTTTGATAAAAACTTAAAAATGGGAACCTGTTACTATATTTTTCTGAGAAAATAGTATGTCATTTTTTAATATTTATTTTATATTTATTTCATTTTGACACATAACATGGTCTTGTTTCGTATCATTGGAAAGGCCATGCTCTGATACCAAACATAACCCTCGTGCTGCCACCGATCAGGAGATACAGGGTCCAAAGGACCCCCTATTTCCACCAAAGGTATTTCCATAAGGAAACTGAACAAAACGATCAAAAAGCTAATTAAATGTCGGAAACAAATTATCTGAAACGAAAAAAGACAGAACCAATGATCTAAAATGACAATAAAAGGAACAAAATGATATAAAATAAAAAAATTGAAAAAAATGGTATGTAAGCAAAAAAAATAAGAAAAAGATTTAAAAATTGTCTGAAACGAAAAAAAAAAAAACCAGAACAAAATGATTTAAAACGAAAAAAAAAATACTGAACCAAATTATCTGAAAGGAAAAAAACACAGAACAAATTAAATGATTTAAAATGAAAAAAACAGCCAGTTTTTTTTCTTATTTGTTAGGATTTGTTTGCCATTTTTCGGGAATTTTTGGGTTAATCTTTTGTTTCCTAACTTCCTAACTTCTTTTAAAGGAACTAGGCTTTTTTCCTCCATAGCTCTTAAAAATAAAAAAATTATTTAACTGTTTATTAGATATTTCTAAAACCGTTTAAAATTTTCAGTTGCTGCAAACGGCCATTTCTATTATTTATTTTTTAGGATTATTTTGGCATTTCTCAGGAATTTTTGTTTAATCTTTAGGTTCCTAACTTATTTTAAAGAAACTAGGCTTTTTCCTCCATAGCTCTCTACGTTAAAAAAATCCCCCTTTTTATTAAATATTTCTCTTAAACCGTTTAGTATTTTCAATTGCAGCAAACAGTCATTTCTTTAATTAATTTGTTAAGATTTTTTGGCATTTTTCAGGAATTTTTTGGTTAATCTTTAGGATTCCTAACTAATTTTAAATGTATTACGAGGTCTGTTTTTTTCTTTGTTGAACACATACAGCTGGATTATCTTCTTACAGTCCTTAAGTATGTGTTCAGCAATGAAATTGATATACATTTTGTCAGTACCATGGGTAGTAACAAGCCTGCCGTTATTCATGGTCCTGATGTGAAATAGACTGATAATACGTTTCACATTCGGCTATTGTCCATGGTTCTGACTCAGAAACCTGAAATCTGCCGAAACGACCTGAAACGAAAAAAAAGGGCCAGAAAAAAAAACGAACCGAACCAAAAAAAAACTGCATGCACATGTCTACTTCCCACCAGGGAGCATTAAACTAAGTGCCACTAAGTAAGCCTAGGTCATCCCCTGCATATGTTGTCCTACACCTATTATGTCCCCCCTTTGCCTTTTTTGTCACTAAGAAGGTTAGTACTTGAATGATTGTGTTGTCTGTTAATTAATTATTTAGCATAATGTAAAGTATGACTTCTCTATTTGAAGGTTTTATGTGGACAAGTGTTTGTGGAGATGTGCGTTTGTACAGACAACCGCATTGTATGTTACGTACTGGGTAAATGAGTAATACTTGACATCCGTTACTGATTCCTAAATTGGTCTTGTTCATTGGGTCCAATCACAACATGTCACTTTGATGAGAATAGTATACCTGTGATGGCACAAATTAAGTGGATATATTTTTATTTGTTCATCCTCCATAAGATGATGCAACATACAATGGGGTTACATTATATAATGTTGACATCATTGTGGAAGTGCGTAGAGCATTCAGGTATGTGCTAATGAACACTGAGCTCAGTTATCAAACTTAGTCCAAGGATTGTCTATTTAAAATTGTTTAAATAACTGAATGATTTCATTATCAGACATTGACATTAAGGATACCTATTGTAAGTCCTAATAAATGACCTACAGATGTGTATGCGATTGCTTATCTTATCACATGGTTTTCTCAAGAATTGCAATGTTTCCTTTACTCTTTACCAGACCAGTGTGCCCATTTTAAATATTAAAATATGCTACATTTCCAATGAATACAAAATATCTAACAGGTACTGAGCCGTGAGATAAAACAAACCCTTTATTAATTATAGATTGAAAGGCAAACCTATAGTGGACCAGGCCTGCAGTCCAAAACATCATATACAATACACAAAAATAAAGAAAAAGGTAACATAAATGCCACCATAGAAAAGGGGAAAAACAAGAAAATATGAGCAAAAGAAAAACTTGCTACACTATGATATAAATACCAGGTAACATCTCATGTGATAGCTATCTGTAATAAAGTAGGATTACGGGCCTTCCTGGGTCCGTAACAATACAAAAGCAGGGAAGGTAGATAGCATACAGAGTCACTTGGCTACCATGAGCTGGCAAAAAAGCTGTGTCCAGATATAATGATAAAGCCCACAGAAGGGATCCGCGGAGAGCGCTCTAGAGACAACAGCATAAAAGCAGGGTCAATAGGATAAGCGTATCATAGTGAGAGTAGCAGCACAGAAAAATTATCAATTTTAGTTACTCTATCAAACTATATTTCCATTGAAAAACTAGTTAGTTGTATTACTTTTCCCAGCTCCTATTGATTTCTATGTGAAAGATCAACTATCAGACTTTTTTCCTCATGTCGCCAAAACATTTCTCCTTTTTAATCAGAGCGCATATCAATAAACAGATAATCCAATAATGTATGGTTGAAGCATTCCAAGTTCAGGGTCAGGCAAAGTTCATCCAAGGTCAAGAAGGGAAAGCCAAAAGAATAAGGATACCGTGAGATTAAATAGGATCCAATAGCACTGCACTAGGGAAAGCTCAAATATGAACACCCTCTCAGTGGGAACATGGGTTTAAAGCTACACCACTCAAAGACTCATGACTAGGGATGAGCTGTTTGGTTCGATCTGTTTGGAGTTCACATCGAACATCGGCCATTCGGCTGTTCGCAAATAGGGATGAGCTGTTCAGTTAATTCAGTTCGGAGTTTGACTCGAACATTGGCAGTTCGAAACTTTTTGGCGTGTTCGGTTCGAGTTCCAATTTTTTTTTAAAAAAGTATAAAAAATGCTTAAAAAATACTAAAAAATCTAGAAATAAAGAGACTCTTTACTGTAGAATATTATAAGCAACGGTTTATTAGATATTGAATTAAAAAAGTACCTAATGTCTAGGTGCAAAGATTCTCACCTCTAAATGACCTGTGCTCTCAAACGGCGTAAACAACAGGTGTTTAATTAGTATTTGGAAATAACATGTGCTTCTAATTAGCAATTAGAATTTGATACATTGCTTGCAGACTGGGTGTGGCCTGCACATGTATGAACAAACACTGTTTGTTTTGAATTCTAAGAAGTGTTCATTTCTACTATATGATCCTCTGATATGCTGTTTAACCCCTTAAGGACCTGGGCTCTGTAAAGCCAACCATTAATGATGTAGATGTTACGTCATTTGTCATCAAGGGCTTAATAAAATCTTTATCACACTCCTTAGATTTAAATGTAGTATTCCAGTATTTGTATGTCATATACCTCTCCCGAAGGGCCTATGTGAGCATACAATTATTATTGTCTTAGAAATGTCTATCATAAAGCGTACAAGCTGAGTCCCTAGAGTCTCTGACTATCCATTGTCATATATACCTTGCTTTAATACATACAATACATTCCCTCATCTAACAGGATAGTAGCCAGTCCCTGTGCATTTTAACCCCTTAAGGGTGGCTAGGTGTCGTGTGTGGGTCTCTGATGGCGATGTTTCTATACATCCTACAAATCCGCCACTTCACAGGCAGGTTATCGGGACCTCCTAGGCACGATATTTGAAGGAATTTTTCATTTTTATTTTTAACCCTTATTTTATGGAAAACTCACTGTTCCTTTAAAAACATATTTTTTTAAACATTTTGTCCTTGTTTCCTGTCCCCCAGGGCACTACCCGGACCCCCATACACCTTTTATGGCAAATATCTTGCATATATGCCCTCTTGGAGGGCACTCTAAAAATCTAACTTTTGAGTCCCATTGACTTGCATTGAGTTCGGTTCGAGTTCGAGTTCGAACTCAAACTTTTGAAATTGTTTGAGGTCGAATGCGAACCGAACACGGGGGATATTCGGCTCATCCCTATTCGCAAACTCTGAACATTTCCGCGTGTTCGCCGCATGTTCGCCCACAATGCACCACAATGGACCACAATGCACTTTTCCACTGGTCTGAAGCTTGTAATTGGCTATAGCCTTGCACCTGACCACAGGTCAGGTGTAAGACAGGTGCAAGACTATGCCAATCACAGCTCAGAGTCCTGATTGGGCAAATTTTGCCCAATCATGGACTCACAGAGCTAAGTCCCGCAGCACACTATATAAGGCGTCCCTCGCAGCCCCAGCACGTTTTTTTTTTAGAGGAGATTGTTCCGTTAGTGTGTGTTCTCACTGCCAGCAGCTATAGTGGGGGTCTCACTTCTACAAGATATCTGGGAATTGTTGTAATCTGTGTGTTCTCACTGCCAGCAGCTATTGTGGGGGTCTCACTTCTACAAGATATCTGGGAATTGTTGTAATCTTTGTGTTCTCACTGCCAGCAGCTATTGTGGGGGTCTCACTTCAACAAAACATCTGGGAATTGTTGTTATCTTTGTGTTCTCACTGCCAGCAGCTATTGTGGTGGTCTCACTTCCACAAAATATCTGGGAATTGTTGTAATCTGTGTGTTCTCACTGCCAGCAGCTATTGTGGGGGTCTCACTTCTACAAGATATCTGGGAATTGTTGTAATCTGTGTGTTCTCACTGCCAGCAGCTATTGGGGGGTCTCACTTCTAGCAGATATCTGGAAATTGTAATCTGTGTCTTGTCACTGCCACCCATCAGGGGGTCTCACTGATTTATAGGAGGTTCCTGGGAATTGTAATCTGTGTCTTGTCACTGCCACCCATCAGGGAGTCTCACTGATTTATAGGAGGTTCCTGGGAATCGTAATTTGTGTCTTGTCACTGCCACCCATAGAGGGGGTCTCACAGACTTGTAGCAGATATCTGGGAATTATAACCTGTGTCGTCACTGCCACCCATCAAGGGGTTTTAATGACATATAGGTGGTTTCTTGGAATTTTAATCTGTGTCTTTTCACTGGCTGCCAGCTATCAGGGTGTCTCACTGAGTTATATCAGAGTTCTGAAAATCGTTAATCTAGTTAACACAGTTGAATCAGAGTTCTGCATATCTCCAATTTTTTATAACAGAGTTGAATCAGAGTTCTGTATATCTTTAATCTATATATCACACTCACCATGTCAGAGAGACCGAAAAGGACAGGCAGACTCTCCCAGACACAGATAAGAGGGCAAGCAGCCTCTGTGTCGGGAGGCTGTGCCTCTGGTCCTCATGGACGTGGTGCATCCTCTGCAGGGGCAAGCTTGTCCTTTCTAACTGGTGCTTGCCGTCTTAAGCAGCAGCAACATACAGAGGATTTGCAGGATTGGCTAACCAGGCCATCCTCATTCTCCGAGTCCTCTGCCAGCCAGGCTTGTAGTGGTTTACAGTCCACCTCAGCTGCCAAAACATCTAATGCAGCCTCCATGTCCACAACTACTCCTGCCGTAGCCTCACTATCACACACGGAGGCGTCAGCTGAATTGTTTGACTACAATGACAGTGAGATACTGCTTGAGGATGCACAGCAACTACAGTGCTCTGATTCAAACTCTGAGGTTGAGGAAGGGAGTATAATCAACCTAGAGGAAGGGGGTACCAGTGACACACAAATAACTGGCACTCATGTTGCCCCAGCAGCTGCAGCATACTGCCAAGTTGGCTCCAGTGATGAGGAGATAGGGGTGATGACGGTGATGAGGTCACTGACTCCACCTGGATGCTTGATCGAACAGAGGAGTCAAGTGAGGAGGAGGAGGAAGCACAACAAACACGAGGCACAACGTCCTCTATGACTAACTGTAGCCAGTCCAAGGCATCAGAAGTCACAACTGCTCAGGTGCAGAGCGATGTTGTCTCAAAGCACATGTACAGGAAGTCTGCTGTCTGGGAGTTCTTTAAGAAATGTGCAGCAGACCACACTGTTGCTATTTGTAATCTATGTCAGATGAGGATCAAGCGTGGGAAAGACATCCCACGCTTGGGTACCACGTGCTTGAGGCAACATATGACCACCTGCCACGCATCCCATTGGCACAACACTTTGCATAGGTCCTCCTCCTCCTCATCTGTCTCTACCCCCACTATATTCTGCCATGTCATTGCCTACAACCTCCACTGACAGGGATAATGCTACAGTAATGGGTGTACCAGGTCCTTCCTCAGAATGTGACAGCATCCCATTAGCTGAAGATTTACGCAGTCAGATTATGTTGCCCCAGCTGCTGCAGCGTAAGAAAAAATATAGTCCCAACCATCCCCAAGCACAGCATCTAAATGCCAGTTTAGCAAAATTACTCGCATTACAGCTGCTGCCTTTCCAGCTGGTGGACTCTGCTTCCTTCCGTGAATTTGCTGAATGTGCTGTACCACAGTGGCAGGTTCCAAAACGCCATTTCTTTTCACGGAAGGCCATTCCAGCACTATACCAGAACATGGAACACAAATTGTTATGGAGTCATTGGGAAAGGCAGTCAGCAGCAAGGTGCACATGACTTTAGACACATGGTCCAGCAAGCATGGACAGGGCCGTTACATTTCCTTCACGGCACACTGGGTAACTCTGATTGCAGCTGGGAGGGATCCAAGACGGGGCTCTGTGCTGGAGCTTGTTCATCCACCACGCCTCCAGAAAGCTGCTTGTATGAGGTCTGTCTGCTCCACCACCTCTTCCTCCTCCTCCTCCTCCTTCTCTGTCTCTGGCGAAGTGGCAGTTAAACCGACGCCTGGCAGGGGCTACGCAATGGCTCAAGCAAAAAGATGCCATACTGTGCTTGATCTAGTTTGTTTAGTGGACAGGAGCCACACCGGGCCAGAAATTCTGTCAGCTCTGCAGGGGCAGGTGCAGAGATGGTTAACACCATGCCAGCTTCAGTTGGGAATGGTCATCTGTGATAATGGCAGCAACCTTCTCTCGCCCTACGCCAGGGTAAGTTGACGCATGTACCATGCCTAGCACACGTCCTAAATCTGGTGGTACAGCATTTCCTAACCAGGTACCCAGGGCTGGCAGAGCTTCTCAGCCAGGCCAGAAAAGTCTGCAGCCACTTTAGACAGTCATTCCCAGCAAGTGTTCGCCTGCCAGAAATTCAAAGAGAATTCCACCTTCCCACAAACTGTCTGATCAGTGACATGCCCACCTGGTGGAACACAACATTAGCAATGCTGCAGCGTCTGCACAAGCAGCAGAGGGCCATCAATGAGTACCTGTGTGACTATGGCACAAGGACAGGTTCAGGTCAACTTGGTTTCCCCCCCCGCAGTGGCTGATGATCAAGGATGCATGCACTGTACTGTCACCATTTGAGGAGGCAACGAGGATGGTGAGCAGGGACAGTGCATGTATTAGTTACACAATTCCTTTAGTGTTCCTGCTGGAGCTCACTCTGCGGGTAATTATATATGTGGCACTAGAGGCAGAGCAGCAGGAGGAAAAGGAGGCCTTCCCTAGCTCTCAAGGCCCCAGTCTTTACGCAGACAGCATTCCTGCGGGTCCTCAGATCAGACAGGAGGAGGATGAGGAGGATGAGGAGAAGGAGGAATATTTAAGTAGTGGGGGCATTGAAGGTGGGGATTCCTCAAGGTAGGGTTTTGTGTGCCCAGAAACCCAAGGACTAGTACGTGGCTAGGAGGAGGAAGTGCACGATGGGGTCATCCTCATTGACCAGGAAGACTCGGAAGTTAATGCCACCTCCAACCTACGCCACATGGGCTCCCTTATCCTACAAAGCCTGCTAAAGGACCCCAGGATTCGCGCTATCAAGGAGAGGGATCATTACTGGTTGGCAAGCCTTCTTGATCCACGATACAATGGTAAAGTTGCAGAGCTCATTCTGCCTGCACAGAGGGAGCACAGGATGAAACAACTTGAGGACGCTCTAAAACGGCACTTGTGTAACACCTTTCCAGGCACTGGTAGGTTACCAAGTGATGACACAGGTGCTTCTGAGGCTGCGGATGATCAGAGGAAGAGCAGTGAAGGCCGAGGCCGCTTGACTGATGCCTTCTTAAATTTTTTTAGTCCACGACGCCCAGGGACGTCAAATGTAGGCACCCATTACCAGTGTCTTCACCATATGGTGCAGGACTACCTAGGGGCAAGGAAAGACCTGGATACCTTTCCAGCAGATGATCCACTGGCTTACTGGGTGTTGAGATTGGATCACTGGCCAGAACCTAGCCAATATGCTATGCAGCTACTAGGTTGCCCTTCATCCAGCGTGCTTTCTGAAAGGACGTTCAATGCCGCTGGAGGTTTTGTCACAGACAAAAAGAGTGCATCTGTCTACCGACTATGTAGACCGGCTGACTTTTATAAAAATGAATCAGTCCTGGATCATCAGCTATCAATCCCCTGATGCTGATGTAACTGAATAGATCGGGGATCTCTTCTGCATTCCCAAAACCTCCACCACTGCACTCTTCCACAATACCACAGCGAGGTTACTTACGGTGTGAAGGCACTTGCTGCCACCAAAGGCACAATATTTGGGTGCACTGACAACTGTACCAGATTCATATCATTTTAATATTGGACCGCAGGGTCCAACCCTGCACTCTTCCACAATACCACAGAGGGGTTACGGTGTGATGGCTCTGTTGCCGACACTAAAGGCCCAATTTTAAAGCACCTATTGTTACTTTCATCCAAAGCCTGCATACGTTTCACCATAATTTAGCCAAAAAATCACTAAACTTGTTCTGCGTGTCCTAAAATGTCTCTTCTTTTAATACAGGCTGCCGCCCCAAACAGTTGTTTATGAATAGATTAAAGGAAAACCATTTACTGTCATTTGAAATGTCATTTTTTGGTTTTTAAATGTTTCTATACATCCTACAAATCCACCACTTCACGGGCAGGTTATGGGGACCTCCTTGCACGATATTTGAATTTTTCATTTTTATTCTTCACCTTTCTTTCATGGAAAACTCACTGTTCCTTTAAAACGTGTTTTTTAAACTTTTTGTCCTTGTTTCCTGTCCCCCAGGGCACTACCCGGACCCCCATACACCTTTTTATGGCAAATATCTTGCATATATGCCATCTTGGTGGGCACTCTAAAATTCGAACTTTCGAATCCCATTGACTTGCATTGAGTTCGGTTCGTGTTCGAGTCCGAATGCGAACTGAACACGGGGGTGTTCGGCTCATCACTACTCATGACTCCGTAGTCCACCTGCACACCTAAGGAGAGTGGGTCCCTCCCTGACTGGTAGGATATTACATATTGCATGGTTCATTTGTGTGACACCTTATGTATGATCTAGTAAATTAAGTGGTCAATAAAGGCAAATAGAGTAGTTGTGTTGCGCACAGTACCTCTCTCCTGTGGTATTGATCTAATATATCCATACCTTCATATGTATGAAAAACAGATTTATATATACGTATATATATATATGTAACATTGTGTAATAATGTTCAGAAAAAGAAGTATAGTTGTCAAGTCTAAAAAAATATCAAATTCCATAGCATGATAAATATTAGTAACAACTTATTTCACGGCTCCTTAAATTTTAAAAGGACGAAAAATCTATTTATTCTGCAATGCTCTTTAAAATTTAAGTATGTTTCAAAAAAGCAATTAGAACGTAAAATGTTCTTTGTGCTTTGTTTATTTAATATCATGATTGATTACACCATGTTTCTGTGTATACAACTTTATTTAAGAAACCAGGAGGTGAAAACTGATGTGTTGCTGAAAGCTGAGCAAACAACAGTGGCGCCTCTACATCTTTGTGTTTTTTGTTGTCTGTTATTTGAGTCAACAAACGGTTTGAAATGTAAGGTTTTTTTGTTTGGCCACAACGGGATTTCATTACACTTTTCTTTAATTTGTTATAGACACTCACACCTTGTAAAGCAAGATTAGAAAAGTTATTGTAGTCTTCTATAAGAATTAAGTTGGCTATGAGTAATGGTCATGTACCTGTAACTGAAAATGAAATTGCTCAATTATTCTGAATAGAATTGTAAAATAGTTACTATTTGTGAGATATCAAAGTTCATATACATTGTTATATTTATGATTATTATGGTTTTCTTTGTGTCTTTTGAATACTAAACTATCTTTGGTGACTTTCCATGAAATCGTTAAATACATTACAGGGCCAATACCTGTTTTGTATATTTATTTTGTTGTAAAGGATTCTATTCAGGGGTTGAGAATTTTTGAGACTACCAGGGTTATTCAAAGAGAATCAAAAAGTCACCGCATGTTCGGTGACTTTTCGTTCTCTTCAATTCGGTGCGATTTGGCGATCCCATTTCGCCGACCCTGCGGTGTATTCAGCATGCACCACAGGGCCGTTGTAGTGCAAGGAAAAGCCACCGCAAACCCAACGAACACTCACCGCGAAACCCGGCGAACGCACACCAAAACCTGCAAAAACATCTGGATTAACCCCGCCGAACAGAAAACAGAAAACCGAGCAGCCGCCAATCACAGCGCAGAGCAGCCGCCAGAAAAACCTGACACCGCAGACAAATGGAGTAAAAAAAACAGTACGCTTGAATGTTTGAAAAGTGAAAGGCTGTTTGCAAAGAAACTACAGAACGAAAATGTCTGAATTTTACATATAAGATCCAATGAAAACAATTTAAAAAGAAAAACGAAAAAAAAATTCGCCCAAAAATCCCGAAAAATGCCTAAAAGATCCTAAAAAATGTAGAAATAAAGAGAGTTTATACTGCAGAATATTATAATAAACGGTTTATTCGATATTGAATTAAAACAGAATATTTTTAACATTGAAGCCTATGGGATTCGCCTGAATAAACCTGTTGAATGAATCCACCGAACAGCAGGGCAATTCGGCAACTTTTCACTGCTGGTTTTTGTTCTCTGAATAGATGAAGCATTGCTTGTCTAGGGGGATTTCACTGCCCTCGAACAGGCAATGAACAGGCACCGTATGTGCAGGCAATTCGCCAAGATTCTCTCTGAATAGCTGAATGGCCAGGAAAGGTAACCGTACGCTGAATTTCACTGTTTGGTTACCTTTTGGCCACAATTCAGATCTCTTTGAATAATTCTGTACATTTTCAGTTGAATTTGAGAAACCACTTGAAGCATTCGTTGTGTTGAGCTATTTCAATTGCTTTTGTTTGATTTACTCATTGTCAACAGCTGAAAGTCTGTAAACTTTGACAATAAACCTGATTTGCAACAGGGGTTGAGTAATTTGGATTACAACTGTATATACAGAAAATTTATTATAGGTTTTCTGATTTCATGAATGAAGGTGTATGTATCAATGATGCAATCCCAACATTAGAACAATAAACCACTTTCAAAATATAGACATTCCACTTAATTAGTTAAAAACCCTTAAGAGAGGCATTTTTAGATACGTTTTATCTCTTAAGAGTACTCAAGGTTAATAGAAAATGCATACATGCTACCTATGTAACGTGCCACTCCATGGTATCTTGCATCAAGTGACCCTGAAAGTTGCAATATGCTCTCTAAAAAGACAATGTTACGGTCTCTTCACTATTGGAGAATGTTAATTTCTCGGTACTCAGAATTGAGATTCAAGATCTTTTAAGTACATGTTGACTTTCGGAGAAACAATACAATGGACATGATGAAATAGCAGCAAGAGGTGTACAAGGAATGCATGACCTGTGCTGGTGGTCTATTAGCGAGAGAAGAACGTCTGTCATGAAGCTCTGTTGGTCATGTACATAGAGGCAGACATTTAAAATCACAGGTAAAGGGAAACAAAACATTCTGAAAGAAGAGTGATTTCTGTGGAAACCTCTGTCAACATTAATTAAATAACATGCAAACAATTTGTGTTCCTTGCTGCTAAATTGTATTATGGTCGGCCACGTATAAAGGAATCTTGTTAGACTTGAAATAAATTGGTCAACTGAGAGCAAGGAACAGAGATCATGTTTAAAATAACCATTTTGTTACCTAATTGACTGTTGCAACTTTAGAAGCCTCTGTTCATATTTTTCAGGGAGTATCCATCAGCATATTTGACAAGTTTAAAATAGTCTATTGTTGAACAAGCAGCTTTGATAGTCCAATAATGAAGACTTCAAAATAATAGAAATGTTCTTACTGACATAACCCATAGTAATTAGTGACAAAGTAGACCTAAAACTAATACTGATCTGTATAGGATATAAAATTACAGTGATGTTTGTGGAGCCTGAGATGGGTGATTCTGATGTTTCGGCTAGTCTAAGCTGGTTGTTATAACTTGTGTCTCATTGCGCGTGAAGATTGACATTTCAATAAGGGAGAGACCCATTCAAATTGAGATGATTAGTAGAATATATAAATTATGCTTCGAAATATCATAATTTTGATCATAGGAAACATCATTTATGGATTTAAATGTCTTATGATTGTGGAAAACTAATATAAATCAAAAAAATATTTTGATTAATTGGTATTTTTCCGTAACATCGAAGCATAGTACACACATACTGTACATTTAATAAAGCAAATAAAAATGTCAGCAGTTTCGTATCGTTGATATTGAAACTATAATTTTGTAAAAAAAAAATGCTTTTCTTCCCCTCAAAAGATTCACTTATTGGGTTGAAACGTTGCTTAGGTCCACTTCGGTGGAATAAAATTGTCCTCTGACTATCCTTGTAGTGCATGTCTACATATACATTTTCCCTTGCTAAGAATAAGAGTAGCATGTTCAAATACATTTTGAAGATAAACCAAAGGGCATTTGAAATATATTGCATTATGCATTTTGTGTCTATTCTTTTTATTTATGTAGTTTCAATTCTAATTGTGAGCATCACCATAATCTTTAAGTATACTATGTATTGTATGTTGATGCTATAATCCATTGCTTTACATATAATCACACCATTTTTGTGTCATTATAATCTAAACACACTCCACCTGGAAATTTAAGTGGGCTCTGTGACTAATGAACTAACGTATCATACTCCACACTGATTGGCTTACATGGCTGTCAATCAATCTGATGTACCCATCAGAAGGCGGCAGCCTGAACGCACGTCACCTAGTAATTCAAGTGAGCTCCGTGACTAATGAACTAAGGAACCAGATACTCCACACTGATTGGTTTATATGGATGTCAATCAATCGGATGCACCCATCAGAAGGAGGTACCTCTTTGATTTGGGAGGACCAAAGCATTTACCTTTTGCAACTGTTGTTCACCCCCTTGCTAAGGTATTACATATAAACACATTGAGCTCTCACACACATTCAATGATTTTCTGCTACACACTTAGGGTCATATTACATACTTGGTGCTAACTTAACCAGAGCTGTTGTAAACTTACCAGAGCCATTATAGCTTATGGAGGTTTTAAGTTTACAACTGCTCTGGTTAAGTTAGCACTAGGGATGGGCTGCCGGTACATGAGCTTGCATCGAACATTGGCCGTTCGACCGTTCGCCGCGTGTTCGCCCACAATGCACGACAATGGACCACAATGCACTGTGCCCTGGCCTGAAGCTTGTAATTGGCTACAGCCTTGCACCTGACCACATGTCAGGTGCAAGACAGGTGCAAGACTATGCCAATCAGGGCTCAGAGTCCTGATTGGGCAAATTTTGCCCAATCATGGGCTCACAGAGCTAAGTCCCGCAGCACACTATATAAGGCTTCCCTGCAGCCCTAGCGAGTGTGTTGCAGGAGTGAATCAGAGAGGAGAGGAGATTGTTGGATTTGCAGGGACAAGCTGGCAGTGGCAAATAGCAGGGAAACTGGCAGCCTGGCTGTGAAATATCATACCACAGTTGAATCAGAGTTCATCTTTATCTTGTTGCCAGCCCGGCATCTTGTTGCCAGCTATCAGGGTATATCACTGTTATAGCAGAGTTCTGGAAAATCTGTATATCTTTAATCTAATTCTAGATACCACAGAATACCACAATTGAATCAGAGTTCATCTTTATCTATTCAGACTTAAATCTGGGTCTTGTTGTCAGCTATCAGGGTGTATCACTGTTATAGCAGAGTTCTGGAAAATCTGTATATCTTTAATCTAATTCCAGATACCACAGAATACCACAGTTGAATCACAGTTCATCTTTATCTATTCAGACTTGAATCTGGGTCTTGTTGCCAGCTATCAGGGTGTTGCAGCCTGCAGGAGAGGAAGTGAATCAGAGAGAGAGTAGAGGACATTGGCAGCCTTGCAGGGAAAATATCAGTGAAATCTCTGACTTATAGCAGAGTTCTGAATATCTTTAATCTAGATAACACAGTTGAATCAGAGTTCTGCATATCTCCAATCTATATACCAAAGTTGAATCAGAGTTCTGCATATCTCCAATCTATATACCAGAGTTGAATCAGAGTTCTGCATATCTCCAATCTATATATCAGAGTTGAATCAGAGTTCTGCATATCTCCAATCTATATACTAGAGTTGAATCAGAGTTCTGCATATCTCCAATGTATATACCAGAGTTGAATCAGAGTTCTGCATATCTCCAAATCTATATACCAGAGTTGAATCAGAGTTCTGCTTATCTCCAATCTATATACCAGAGTTGAATCAGAGTTCTGCATATCTCTAATCTATATACCAGAGTTGAATCAGAGTTCTGCATATCTCCAATCTATATACTAGAGTTGAATCAGAGTTCTGCATATCTCCAATCTATATACGGTAGTTGAATCAGAGTTCTGCATATCTCCAATTTATATACCAGAGTTGAATCAGAGGTCTGCATATCTCCAATCTATATACCAGAGTTGAATCATAGTTATGCATATCTTTAATCTATATATCACTCACCATGTCAGAAAGACTAAAAAGGACAGGCACATGCTCCCAGACACAGATAAGAGGGCAAGCAGCCTCTGTGTCGGAAGGCTGTGCCCCTGGTCATCATGCACGTGGTGCATCCTCTGCAGGGGCACACTTGTCCTTTCTAACTGGTGCTGGCCATCTTATGCAGCAGCAACATACAGAGGATTTGGTGGATTGGCTAACCAGGCCATCCTCATCCTCCGAGTCCTCTGCCAGCCAGGCTTGTAGTGGTTTACAGTCCACCTCAGCTGCCAAAGCATCTAATTCAGCCTTGATTTCCACAGCTACTCCTGCAGTAGCCTCACCATCATACACAAAGGAGTCAGCTGATTTGTTTGACTACAATGACAGTGACATGCTGCTTGAGGATGCGCAGCAACTCCAGTGCTCTGATGTTGACTCTGAGGTTGAGGAAGGGAGTAAAATCAACCTAGAGGGAGGGGTGCCAGTGACACACAAAGAACTGGCAATCATGTTCCCCCAGCAGCTGTGATGATGATGAGGTCACTGACTCCACCTGGGTGCCTGATCGAACAGAGGAGTCAAGTGAGGAGGAGGAGGCACAACAAAAACAAGGCACAACGTCCTCTATGAGCAACCGTAGCCAGTCCAAGGCATCAGAAGTCAGAGCTGCTCAGGTGCAGAGCGCTGTTGTCTCAAAGCACACGTCCAGGAACTCTGCTGTCTGGGAGTTCTTCACATGTACAGCAGACTGCAGAGTTGCTATTTGTAAGCTATGTCTGAAGAGGATCAAGCATGGGAAAAACATCAGACGCTTTAGTACCACGTGCTTGATGCGACATATGACCACCTACCACGCATCCCATTGGCACAACACTTTGCATAGGTCCTCCTCCTCATCTGTCTCTACCCCACTATATGTCCTGCCATGTCATTGTCTACAAACTCCACTGACAGGGATGATGCTACAGTAATGGGTGTACCAGGTCCTTCCTCAGAATGTGATAGCATCCCATCAGTTGCAGATTTACGCAGTCAGATTTCATTGCCCCAGTTGCTGCAGCGTAAAAAAAATATAGTCCCAACCATCCCCTTGCACAGCGTCTAAATGCCAGCTTGGCAAAATTACTCGCATTACAGCTGCTGCCTTTCCAGCTGGTGGACTCTGCCTCCTTCCGTGAATTTTTCCTAATGTGCTGTAACACAGTGGCAGGTTCCAAAACTCCAGTTCTTTTCACGGAAAGCCTATTCCAGCACTATACCGGCACGTGGAAGACAATGTTATGGAGTCATTGGGAAAGGCAGTCAGCAGCAAGGTGCACATTACATTAGACACGTGGTCCAGCAAGCATGGACAGGGCCGTTACATTTCCTTCACGGCACACTGGGTAACTCTGCTTGCAGCTGGGAGGGATCCAGGACAGGGCTCTGTGCTGGAGCTTGTTCATTCACCACGCCTTCAGAAAGCTGCATATATGAGGTCTGTCTGCTCCACCACCTCTTCCTCTTCCTCCTCCTCCTCCTTCTCTGTCTCTGGCGAAGTGGCAGTTAAACCGTCGCATGGCAGGGGCTACGCAATGGCTCAAGCAAAAAGATGCCATACTGTGCTTGAGCTTGTTTGTTTAGGGGACAGGAGCCACACCAGGCCAGAAATTCTGTCAGCTCTGCAGGGGCAGTTGCAGAGATGGTAAACACCACGCCAGCTTGAGCTGGGAATTGTTGTCTGTGATAATGGCAGAAACCTTTTCTCCACCCTACACCTGGGTAAGTTGATGCATGTACCATGCCTAGCACACGTCCTAAATCTGGTGGTACAGCGTTTCCTAACAAGGTACCCAGGGCTGGAAGAGCTTCTCAGCTAGACCAGAAAAGTCTGCATCCACTTCAGACAGTCATTCCCAGCAAGTGTTCGCCTGCCAGAAATTCAAAGAGAAGTCCACCTTCCCACAAACCGTCTGATCTGTGACATGCCCACCAGGTGGAACTCGACATTGACAATGCTGCAGTATCTGCACAAGCAGCAGAGGGCCATCAATGAGTACCTGTGTGAGTATGGCACAAGGACAGGTTCAGGTCAACTTGTTTCCCCCCCGCAGTGGCTGTTGATCAAGGAGGCATGCACTGTACTGTCACCATTTGAGGAGGCAACGAGGATGGTGAGCAGGGACAGTGCATGCATCAGTGACACAATTCCTTTAGTGTTCCTGCTGTAGCGCACTCTGTGGGGAATTATAGATGTGGCACTAGAGGCAAAGTAGCGGGAGGAAGAGAAGGACTTCCCTAGCTCTCAAGGCCCCAGTCTTTACGCAGACAGCATTCCTGCGGGTCCTTTGCGGGTCCTCAGATTAGACAGGAGGAGGATGAGGAGGAGGAGGAATATTTAAGTCGTGGGGGCATTGAAGGTGGGAATTCCTCAAGGGAGGGTTTTGTGTCCCCAGAAATCCAAGGACTAGTACATGGCTGGGAGGAGGTAGTGCACGATAGGGTCATCCTCAGTGACCAGGAAGACTCGGAAGCTATTGCCACCTCCAACCTACGCTGCATGGGCTCCCTTATCCTGCAAAGCCTGCGAAAGGACCCCAGGATTCGTGCTATCAAGGAGAGGGATCATTACTGGTTGGCAACCCTTATTGATCCACAATACAAGAGTAAGGTTGCAGAGCTCATCCTGCACTCACAGAGGGAGGACAGGATGAAACAGTTTGAGGACGCTCTAAAGTGACACTTGTGTAACACCATTCCAGGCACTGGTAGGTTACCAAGTGCTGACACAGGTGCTTCTGAGGCGGCGGTCGATCAGAGGAAGAGCGGTGAAGGGGGCCGCTTGACTAATGACTTTTCCAATTTTTTTAGTCCACGATGCCCAGGGACGTTAAATGTAGGCACCCATTGCCAGAGTTTTCACCATATGGTGCAGGACTACCTAGGGGCAAGGGCAGGCCTGGATACCTTTACAGCAGACTGGCTTACTGGGTGTTGAGATTGGATCACTGGCCAGAACTTATCCAATATGCTATGCAGCTACTAGGTTGCCCTTCATCCAGCGTGCTTTCTGAAAGGACGTTCAGTGCCGCTGGAGGTTTTGTCACAAACAAAAGAGTGCGTCTGTCCACCGACTCTGTAGACCGGCTGACATTTATAAAAATTAACCAGTCCTGGATCAGCAGCTATCACTCCCCTGATGCTTATTTTACTGAAGAGATCGGGGATCTCTTCTGCATTCCCAAAACCTCCACCACTGCACTCTTCCACAGAATCCACAATACCTCAGAGGGGTTACGGACGGTGTAAAGGCACTGTTGCCGACACTAAAGGTCCAATTTTAAAGCACCTATTGTTACTTTCATCCAAAGCCTGCATAAAAGGCACCATAATTTAGCCAAAAATTCTGCGTGTCCTAAAACGTCTCCTCTTTTCATACAGGCTGCCGCCCCAAGCAGTTGTTTATGAATAGATTAAAGGAAAACCATTTACCGTCATTTGAAACGTAATTTTTTTTTAAAATGTTTCTATACATCCTACAAATCCGCCACTTCACGGGCAGGTTATGGGGACCTCCTAGGCACGATATTTTAAGGAATTTCTCATTTTTTATTCTTAACCATTATGTCATGGAAAAGTCACTGTTCCTTTAAAAAGTTGTTTTTAAAACTTTTTTTCCTTGTTTCCTGTCCCCCAGGGCACTACCTGGACCAGCATACACCTTTTATGGCCAATATCTTGCATATATGCCCTCTTGGAGGGCACTCTAAAATTCGAACGTTCGAGTCCCATTGACTTTCATTGAGTTCGAATCGTGTTCAAATTCAAACTTTTTAAATTGTTCGAGTTCGAATGCGAACCGAACACGGGGGTGTTCGGCCCATCCCTAGTTAGCACAAAGTATGTAATATGGCCCTTATTATTTTAACTCCTAATGACGCTGCTGTAGATGCAGCGAAATGCGTAAAGTTATTATATTTTCTTGATCGCCCATGGCAAATGTTTGAGATTGCAGTGTTTTGAGGCTGATATTTCACTTATATTGCTTATGGCTTATTTTGGCTCTATGAGCACCTGACTGCATCCTTTTTCTCAACTATCCAATACCTACCAACCAAACCATGAAGGCTTTGTTTCCTACTTGATTAGGGATCAGATGGTTTTATAGTTGAAGAATTTGTATCCATATTGCTGTAGCATTCTGTATAAGTATACATACCATTGTAAATCACCAACCACATCTAGCCATTGGAAATAGTGTGCATTGAGTTTTGCCCTTGTGATTGTTCTTGACAAATGTTTGAGATTGCAGTGTTTTGTGGCTGATCATTGCTTATATTGCTTATGGTTTACTTGTACTGTATGAGCCCTGGAGTACTCCATTTTTCTCAACTATCCTGTACCCACCAACCTATGAAGGTTGGTTTCCCACTTGATTAAGGATTAGATGTTGTTATAGTTGAAGAATTTGCATCCATGTTTATATAGTAATGTGTATAAATATATATACCCCTGCAGAACAGCAACCGCACCTAGCCGTTGAAAAAAGTGTGTACTGACCACCCCGTGTGGCTTTCATATATCGGTAATTGGAGCTATTTTTTAATATGCTTAATAAATGCTAAGCTTTGTTTATTACATTCACACATCACATAACTTACCTGATATCATTATAATCTTTTGGGCTTGAGGTTTAATGATTTCCTAACTAATATGTTGACAGGTGATGGTGATTTAGCATTTTTTACTGTGGTTTTCTTTTATAAAAAAAAATGTGGAGAGAAAAAGTGGAATATATTAGAACTTTAACCCTTTCGCTGCTGAGGCTTTTCCCGCCCCTGTGCTGAGGTCATTTTTTACCTGTTTTGCGCATCATGTTTAAACGTGTTTTTAAGGCTTATTTTAGTATATGACACCGACATATTATATATCGTTCTTTCCGTCAGACTCGGTAGATTCATAATATGTCATTATTATAGGTATACGTTATGTCATGTCTGTATATTATAACAAAAAATGCAATAAAATATGTATTTTCAATAATTTACAATGTGTAAAGTGTTTTTTTCCACATTTTAACATGCGAGCAATTGCGGTTATATTTTGTATGGGGTGCGCTTGTTAAAAAAATTAGAGATGGGGTCTCGTTAAATTTTTTTTGGGGAAAATGACACTATTTTTAACAAACGCACCGCATACAAAAATCGTTAGTGCAGCATCATTGTTCACATTATAATTGAAATGGGAACAATATTGCTACACTAACAAACCAAAAAAAATAAAAAAAAGTGTTTATTTTTTTTTTTTTTATTTTTTTTTTTAATTTTTTTTTTTTTTTTTTTTTTTTTTTTTTTTTTTTTACAAAATTTTTAACTTTCATGTTTGGTATCGTTGGAACGGCCATGCTCTGGCCGATCCAACCATATCAAAATTTAACCCCTAACTGCCACGGATCGGGAGATAGGGAGTTCATTGGAACTCCCTATCTCCACACTTGGTGGCAGTTAGGGGTTAACTGTAGGACTGGCGTCATCGTGCTACGCACGATGACGCCAGTCCTCTGGGGAGTTCCCGGAAGCTTGGCCGACAACCAAGATGTCAGCCAGCTCCGGGAAAGGATCGCGAACCGGCGCTTTTCAGCGCCGATTCGCGATCCAGCTCCCAGGGGTTAATGCCAGGCATCATTTGGAAGGGCAGGCTGTGCCCTTCCAAATGATGCCTGGGTTAAGCCCCGCAGAGCCACCGATCGGGAGGGAGAGAGGTCCGAAGGACCTCCCCCCCCTCCCTTTCAGGCGCCTCCTCCGCACATGCGGGGGGGGGCGCCTGAATTAGGTGTCATCGCGCCCCCGCGATGACACCTAATAATGGCGGCTGCTGGTCCGGATGCCGGGCTGACATCCAGGATGTCAGCCCGCACCGGAGGGGCCAGCGATCGCCGGAACCCGGCCGAACGCTGACCCCAAAGTGAGGACGCGCTCAGCGCGTCCTCAGCACACCAGCGGGAATGCTGAGGACGCGCTGAGCGCGTCCTTAGCATTCAAGTGGTTAAATGATTTCTCACTAAAGTATGAATTAGTAACTGTGTATACTGTATATGTTACAGTTAAAGTCTAAAATCCAGATTTATCCTGGTAAACCTGGTATTACTCAGCGGTTTTGAATAAAGCCGGAAATGAAACAAAACATAGGGTACGCTCAATCCATGAGCCGACGGTTAATATGCTTGATGAGACTATACAGTGGTATACAGTTCACCCAAAACCTAGGGTTATCCAAATATATGCCCAATCTTAACCCTAACTATAAATCAGCTATACCCAAGGGGGTTTGAGTAGTCTGCAAATTATCTTGGTTTGCCTGAAAAGGTCTTTTTTTTCCCCAGCTTTACCAAGCTTTTGGCGAATGGGGGCTTTACCCAGGCTTTACCAAGGTAGTGCTAGCTTTACCCAATTTCTGACTTTACTCGTAATATATATGTGAATAATTGTAATATATCCATATATATTACTGAATATTGGCTTAGGGGAGAAGTATGACCTTCATTTTACTAAAAAAAGAAGGCGATACAGGCACTCCAGACTTCATTTTCCTGCTCATGATACTTTTACAAAAAATGTATCCTGAATAAGAAGCTTGGAGTGCACATATCGCAATCATGATTTTTGCAAATTTTAACATATATAAAATTTAACAGCAATCCGTGTAAACTATCATTCTTAAAAGATGAAACATTATTCATATAACAGTTTAATAGGCAACACAGTTAAATAGTAAAACTGGTTGACTGAAGATACAAAGGTAATTGGATCTCATGTAACCAAGACTAAAGACAAACCCATATGAATGTGTGCATGTGTTTCTGGATATGAGTGCTGTATTCCCAAGCATTAACTGCTCGAAAAATCTGCTCTTAGAAACTTGATCTACCTTTGTTTTTTTTGAATAAAGGTTATCTGATTGGAGAATTTTCTATGAACATTTTGAAGTAATTATGACCATGTGTTAACAGATGGGCATGTACTTTTGTTATGTTGTTAATTAGAAGGTAGGCAAAGAGTAGTCAAACTAAAGCTTTCTCCAACGAGTCTCACACATGGTTTATCAAAATTAAAACAAAGAGATACAATAACACAAGACTATGTTTAGTGAGCATCAATAACCAGTCTATTTTTTTTCTTCTTAGAAACTTTATTTATTTAAAATAATTTTGTTAGAGAAGAATATTAATTGTCGAATTTTTTTGATTAATTGTATTTTAATGTATTGAATTTAGCCATGCAACTTTTAAAAATAAATACTTACAAAATATTAAATAACTTTGTTGTATGTACTCATTTTATCACTTTAAAGAGACCTAGATTTACTAGGTATCATAATTGCTGCAATCTGTCTTGATGCATTGTTGGAGTCAGAGATGATAACAAATTATTGTATAGCTGTGCGTTTTCAACGACATTAAAATGGGGTGGTATTAAGTTGCATGTTAGCTTCCTATCGCAAGTGTTTGATAATCACAGCAATTGCAGGTTTAATAATCCTGTAATACAGGGGCATTTTACAGCTCATATACAGGTAACATACATGTAAGCTTAAAATATATCACTATTGGGTCTAGTAAAACCTGCAAGTCCAATGAGATTCAAGGTTAAAAAGCACATAGTTGTTAAATGCAATTCAGAGACAAGAACAAATTCTAAATGATATAGGTATAATTACAAAAAATTATGATAAAAAAGTATGAAAAATCGTGTTTAAAATGTTAATTCCTTACAGTGGAATTCTATTGCTTTTTAAAGTTATCATTAATATAGCAAGCATGTAAAATACATACAGGGTTATGTATAGGACCCAAAGAGAATCGAAAAGTCACAGTACATTCGGTGATTTTTGTTCCCTGCAATCGGCGCAATTCGGCGATCCTAGTTCGCCGACCCTACAGTGTATTCAGTATGCACCACAGGGCCGCCGTACTGCAGGGAAAACCCGCCGCAAACCCGACAAACACTCGCTGCAAAACCCGCCGTGCACGCACCGAACACTCACCGAAAGCTACAGAAACAGCTGGATTAACCCAACTGAATACGCCAGAGAAACCTGACTAGCCGCCGATCACAGCGCAGAGCAGCCGCCGGAAAAACCCGACACGCAGAGGAATGAGGTGAAAAAACCCAAAACAGTACGCTTGAAAGTTTGAAATTTGAAACGCTGTTTCCAAAAAAACTACTGAACGGAAATGCCTGGAATTTACATATAAGATCCAATGAATGATAATAAAAAGGGCAGTTACAGTAAAAAGAATATATGATTTTAAAAAAAGACGAGAAAAAAAAAAAAATCCCCAAAAAATGCCTAACAGATCCTAAAAAATCTATAAGTAAAGAGACTTTATACATCAGAATATAATATTAAACGGTTTATTAGATATTGAATTAAAACAGGAATATTTTTAACATTGAAGCCTATGAGATTCGTCTGAATAATAATGCTGAATGAAAGCACCGAATAGCAGGGCATTTCGGAAACTTTTCCCTGCTGTTCTCTGAATAGACTAAGCATTGCTTCTCTATGGGGATTTCACTGCCCTCGAACAGGTACCAAACAGTCACCGTATGTGAAGGCAATTCACCAAGATTTGGCCGAATGGCCAGGAAAGGTAACCATACGCTGAATTTCAGTTTTCCGTTACCTTTCGGGGCCAGATCGTCTCTCTTTGAATAATCCTGATATTTTGCAACTGAAACTAATTTATTTATTTATTTTGTTCCGACAATGAGTTAATCATATTTCTTTTACAGCTTATAGTGACCTGCAGGCCTTATCTGTGTTTATAACCTTCCTTTTTTCACATTTGAGGAATAAAGTTTGTGCCATTGTGTTCAGTGTTGGGCATCAGGGGTATTGACATCCATTTAATGGCCATAGGACTAATACCAGACAAATGTCTGGTGAATTTGGAAGAGCTACAGATCCCCCACTACATAAATAGGTACCCAAAAAGCCATAATAGGCATAGGCCAATGACATTTAAATTATTTTTTTTTAGTAGAGATACTGGAAGCGCAGTTCATACCCAGTATCTACCTGATACTGCTAGTCAACAGATTTACATATCCCCCACCTGTCACAGACAAGTGGGAAGGTAGAACAAGTAGACTCTGACATTGGAGGAATGGGACCATATATTTGAACTTGCACAAGAAGGCTCAATCTCATCTTTCAGGACAAATTAGTATCTGACTCCAGGTTAGTCGCATGTGAGGATGTCTATGATCTCAGATTGATATTGAAGATGCAGTAATATGAGGTACTCGGATACAAACATGATGGAGCTACACATGGAAATGTAGCAGAGATTATTTTGGGCAATTGAAAAATTTTACTCTATGACACATTGGGCACCACCAGGATCAGAAGGTTTAACGGAGTCTAAAATGAGATAGACAGACACTGCATCTTTCCACCTTCCTCGGAAGACCTTTTGCAGGACCTGAAACATAGATGGCTGTGGTTACACACATCAGCTGAGCTTCTCTGGAGGATTTGTTTCTAATGTTAATGCGTCTCGGGACCCAAAGACAAGAGGCTGAGGCCCTATGGGAATCAGACCCAGTGGTAAGCAGAATGATGGACGCAAGCCCTGGATGTTGCCTCACCTTTTTTTGCGCAGGTAGGATGGGGCATTTGTGCTTTTCTCTCAACCTGGGTTCAGCTACCAAATAACTTTGTGATTGGTACTCTCCTATATGGAGTTTCTCAACTCCTTTCGCCATTTTGTTCTCCCTCATCCATACCTCACTCCCTGGATACCCGCAACATTTGGAGGCAAGGAATGAACTTTGGAAGGAATGGCAATTGCTCTTTAGAAATAAATGGTCATATAAAAGAACAATATAACTCTGAGCAGTGCAAATAATACAAGTGTTTGTATAAAGGAAACAAATTAGCAATGTTTGCATTGTCAGGGCAACGTTTATAAAATTACAAATTAAAGAAAACGACACATACAGATTTTATTGAGATAGAAATAGAAGGTAATATTTGCTGCGGAGCAATGCCAAACTAAAAGGGAGAAAAGCTGGAATAAATGCTACTTCATTAGTAAGTAAATGAGAATTTACAACATACTTTAATGGGGCAGATCTGGGTAATATAATAAAGAGTTGAGAAATAAATACTTTCAGGGTAATAAAAAGTATTTAAGAAAGACAAACAGGGCTCTTCATTGGATTTAAAGCCACAAAGTGGCACCAGTGCTAAAAATAATAAAGGGTTACATGGACTGGTTAGAAGGTCAATGCATGTATGGAAGTACGTAATTGAGCAAGGACAGCTACGCAGTATATTATTGCCTGTACCTGTATTGAGAAGGCAGGGTGAGTTCGTCCATGGCCCTAATATATTCTACCCTTGGGCATCAGTCTTCTAATAAAGGAGGAGATTGTTCTTCCAGGGATTTAACTAGTATGAGAAAATAAATATGATGCAATGTCTAAAATTTTTAGAGAGAGGTATGGCTAACTACTGCGGATATGGTTCAGAATTGTGTACCAGTATGGGTGCATGAGGAGCAAGACCGACAATAGTTATTTAAAAACATACCTAGCTAAAAGCTGTTAATCTGTGTGTGTGTATTTTTGTTATATACATACACTGGTATGTATATACCATCTCGCTGAGAGACTTGAAGTCCATTTTCTGATGGAGCATTATAGTGGTTGGGAATATAGCTGACCATTTTTTAGGTGTGGAATTATGACCAATTTGGCCTCCCACTGCATAAATGCTGGCAAGTAAAAAATTACCAAGTGAAGCAATAATGGTCTGCATTCTAACCCTGGTGTAAACTTTGCCAGGGTTTTTGTAAACTTAGCAATTCCATAGACTTTGAACCCAATTTAATGGCTGCCACTAAAAGTGAGAAGGTAAGTAAATAAACCTGTGCTAGCAGATTTTACTTACTGTTTCCCTTTTAGCGTGCCTAATCCAAGGAAGGTGTTTTATTAGCAGCTAACCATTGACTGAAGCATAGCGCAAAGTGACACTTGCACTATTCGTTCCGAGTCTCACATTGTTCCTGGTGAAGGGAAGTGGTGGATTGTGCTGTCCTCTGTATCATGGGGCAAGAGGTGAGCATGTGAACTTGGTTTTTGGGGGGTGTTTCACATTATTTATAGCGTCTCTAGAACTTATCTTATTGCCAGCATTGGAATAGGGCCTTTTAATGGCTCTGGAGAGTTTACAACAGCACTGTTTAAGTTTACACCAAGGTTGGAATAGTGCCCTCTGTATAATTCCGAGACCAAGAGATCTGGGGTCTCTACTCTTCTATCTATCTATCTACTCTTTTATTAGTGTTACCTTTCATTCCAGTCACTATGCTTTACCAACAGTTGGAGATAATCTTCTGCTCATACTTGCAAAACAGACTCTCACCTACATAGAAACATAGAAAAATTTCGGCAGATAAGAACCTTTCGGCCCATCTAGTCTGCCCAATTACATGGATACTTTACCTGGATTTATCTTTTGTTTAGGATAGCCTTGTGTCTATCCCATGCTTGCTTAAATTCAATCACTGTTTTGGCCTCTACCACTTCAACTGGAAGGCTGTTCCATGTATCCACCACCCTCTCAGTAAAATAATGCTTCCTGATGTTACTTTTAAACCTTTGCCCCTCTAATCTAAGACTATGTCCTCTTGTTTTGCTACTTTGTTTCCGTTTAAATATACTCCCTTCCTCTACCTTGTGGATTCCCTTTACGTATTTAAATGCTTCTATCATATCACCTCTGTCTCGTCTTTTTTCCAAGCTGTACATGTTAAGATCATTAAGCCTTTCCTGGTAACTTTTCTCCTTCAAGCCGTACACCATTTTAGTAGCCCTTCTCTGAACTCTCTCTAAGATGTCTATATCCTTCTGGAGTTACGGTCTCCAGTACTGCACACAGTACTCCAAGTGAGATCTCACCAGTGCTCTGTACAGTGGCATGAGCACTTCCCTTTTCCTACTGCTAATACCTCTCCCTACACAACCAAGCATTCTGCTAGCATTTCCTGCTGCTCTATTACATTGACTACTTACCCTTAGATCCTCTGAAATAATAACCCCTAAATCCCTTTCCTCAGATGTTGAGGTTAGGACTGTATCAAATATTCTATTTTCAGCCCTTGGGTTTTTACGTCCCAGGTGCATTATCTTGCACTTATCCACATTAAAACTCAATTGCCACAGCTCCGACCATTTTTTTAGTTTACCTAAATCATTTGTCATTTGGCTGATCCAAATGATTCAAACTTCCCTGAGCTGTTCTCTACTTCACCACCTCTTTTAGGTCATTGCTTGTCTCCAATTTTTGAAAAACGTCTTAAATATGGAATATATTTCTTATTTTTCTAAATTTCAACCCTTTAGATTGACCCTCACCACATGTGTACTCACTCCAACCCTCTTAGATTGTAAGCTCTTTGGAGCAGGCTTCTCGTTACCACTTGTTTCTGTTAACCCCTCCGATGTTGAGCCATTTCACTCCTGTGTGCTGAGCTCATTTTTACCGGTTTCACTCATCATGTTTAAACGCAATTTGAAGTCACATTTTATTATATGACCCATACAAATTATATATTGTTCTTTCCGGCAGACTCGGCAGATTTATAATATATCATTATTATATGTATACATCATCTCCTGCCTGAATAGTATAACAGAAAATGCAATAAAATTTGAATTTTCAATTATCTACAGCGTATAATGTGTTTTTTTCCACATTTTATCATCCGAGCCTTTGCAGTTATGTTTTCTATAGGGTGCACTTTCTAAAAAAATTAGAAATGGGGACTCCTTTTTGGGGGGAAATTATGTGATTTTTAGCAAACCCCCCCATAGAAAAAATTGTTAGTGCAGCATCATTGTACACATTATAATTGAAATGGGAACAATATTGCGGCATTAATAAAATAAAAAAATTGAAAAAAGTTTTAACAAATTTTTAAAAAAATTTTTATTTATATTTTTATTTTATATATTTTTCTTTACATTTAACATGGTTATGTTCGTATCATTCGAACCATGCTCTGGCCGTTCCAATAATATCAAACATTAACCCCTAACTGCCACAGATCGGGAGATATGGGATATTGGACCCCCATATCTCCAACATAGGTGGCAGCTAGGGGTTAACTTCCAAACTGACATCATTGTGTCCATGCGCGATGATGCCAGTCGGCAGGGGGGGGATCCTGGAAGCTTGGCCGACATCCAAGATATCTGCCAGCTCCGGGAGGGGACCGCGATCCGGCGCCTGCTGATGGCGCCGAATCGCGATCCAGCCCCCAAGGGGTTAAAGGCAGCCACTGCTTGGAAGGGAAGGCTGTGCCCTTCAAAGAGGTGTCTGCCTTTGTTTGGTGCCTCTTACTGATGGCAAGGGAGAGAGGTCCAAAGGACCTCACCCCTCCCCTTCAGGCACCTTCCCTGCACTGGCGGGAGGGGGGTGCCTGGAATAGACGTCATCGCACTCAGCATGATGACGCTATTCATGCCAGCTGGGGTCCTGGAGGCTGGGCTGACATCAAAGATGGCAGCCTGCACCGGGAGGCCTCAGCGATTGGCCGAAATACCGGCCGATCGCTGCCTCCTATGCTAGGACGCGCTCAGTGCGTCCATAGCACAGGAGAACCACTTGGCTCAGCGCATCTGCCACAGCCAAGTCGTTAAACTTATTTATATTATTCATGGGTATTTTGTCTTTCCAATTGTCTATTGCTGCAGCTCCAGGCAGCCCCCAGTACATTCCACTTATTTAAGAGGATTTAACTACTTCTATGCACCAGGTGAAAAACGCTGAAAAGCGCATGATCCCAATCGCAAACAGTAGCGTGAAGAATATAATGGGGCCCCAGATGAATAGTAAAATACATAAATCGCCTACTGATGACCGGGTCGGACGCAGGGAGAACAATAAATACTCAAAGATACACAAACACATAACTGTGGAATAATATATATATTTATTATATATAGGCCACAGCTAAAAACTCCACACAATAACCCACCACCATGACATAACCATTCCCATAACAAAATAAGACAATAACCCAGTGCTGAAAGAGGACTCCCCACAACCACCGCACACCTCCAAACCAACCAACCACAAAACCTTCCCAACTCCCAACCATCTGACCAAAATTATCCTAACTAAAAAGGAACCCCTAGTCAGCACTGCCTACAAGCCCCCGCTACGAGCTCCTCACATAACCCCCTTATGGGAGAGCTCCCCACCAAGAAAAAACAGGGCTTGTTCAATCCCCTCTTTGAGTCCCAGGATGAACAGATCCTTGCCCACATCCGTCAGGTGAATGCCATCCGCCATGAAATAACACACCGTATCTTCCTCTTCAAACAGTAGATGCCGCACCACCACACCACCCATCCGCCTCACAAACCTTCCCATACAGCGATTCACCTTAATCCGGCAAAGCCGCACCGCCTCCTCATTCTCAGCCTGTTTCCACACCATCCTTGGCATCACCTCGGACCACACCACCACTGTCCATGGTGACCACACCCTCAACTGCCACAGATCCTCCTGCATCTGCTCCAACAGCATACAAAGAGGGACCACACCCAAATTGTTCCCTCCCATGTGAACAACCAACACATGAGGAACTTCACCGTGCCTAAGGGCACCCAAAATCGTTGGCTTAAACTCCTCCCATAGGAGTCCACAGATCCCGAACCACCGTACCCATGTCGCCGACTCAAGCAGACCCATCTGTATATTTGTGTTGTTTTTTTTTTAATATCTTGCATTGTATTACTTTGTATTTCTGTAACTGTAACACTTCAATGTTCTTGAACCCAGGACATACTTGAAAACGAGAGAAATCTCAATGTATCCTTCCTGGTAAAATCCTTTATAAATAAATAAATAAATAAATAAATCTGTACTCCAGATGATCGCACCAACGCCCTTCTCCTAGCCCAAAAAATCAGTGAGTCTCCAATGATCCACACAACTCTTGAAGAATCTGCAAAAAACAAAAACAAATTACCAACATCTCCACCACACAAAATACTTTAAAATAATTTTTTTCCACCAAACCACCACACACCACCCAATAAACCATGTCCAGACCTGTAAAGATAAACATAACATAAACAAATATACTCCTCACACTCCTCCCCCAAACAACAAACAAATATACAAAGATAAAATAGTATAAACATATATATTCCATAAAAGATATAAATTCATATTCCATAGATAAGTTTGATATTTTTCATATTTCAAAATTTCATTAATTTTTTTTATATATAAAACAAAATTAACGGAACAGATCATACACCAACTGTTCTCCACATTACCTCCCAGCATTAACAAGCGTTTCCAAAATTCATAACACCAAACCAGGACGAATTTAGGACTGAAAAGCCCTGGAGTTCCATCTTCCCAATTCTTGAATTTCCGTTGCCGGCAAACCCAACCTTGCAGCTTCCGTTGCTGCCCCAAAACGAAAAGAGTGAGAACCAAATTCCTTCGGATTTCTCCCTAAACTCAACAAACCCTTCTTAAAAATGGAAACAAACAACTGATACCTAGATAAAGCTGACCCGTCCGCGTGACATAAAAAAGGCCACACCAGACTCCACCCGTACCTCCAAAAATTCTTTAACGTTCTTCACTGGACACACCACACAGTTATCCACACTGAATAAACCAACTCTACGCCCCCTACCCAACTGATCAATCTTGGAGTTAGCAACCCAAATAACCAGTTCATTAACTCCCAACCAAACCGCATCTGCTCCCAAACCACCACCTCCTCTCCTAGAATTACACACCAGCTCACCCACTCGAAATGCCCCAAAAAAAACCAAACAAAAAGCCGCCTTCATAAGCAACAAAATCCCATAGACCCTCCAATAAGTGCCTCGAAACTGGACGCCGAGCGTCTACCCTGAACCTCCCCTTCACATAACCCCGAACTGCACATCTGATAGCAAAATCCTTAGTGACATCTCTTTTCCCCGATACCTGAAAAAGGAAAGCCAAGGCGGCTAAAGACTGAGGTACCACTCCAGGAGATGCCCCTGACTCGAATAACCGAATGAGGTATGCCCTAAGCAGACTTTCCTCATCCAATCCACACACCGAAACGTACCTGAACTGTTCAGCCAATGCATCCCAATCCCTCCACACTCGCGAGCAGGCCTTCCAAGATCAAACAACAGTTGGACGTCAGTCCCGTGTGAGCGCACGTTTTGGTACCAATAATGTTCCACACCTATCAGTGATATATAAAACACTTATCTGGTAATGCCTTTCCCAGAAAATGTAGCTATCAGGGGTTCAAATCCTGCAGTACAAGGACATAAATACAAAACACATGGTGCAATATTGTTGGTGCAAAGAACATAGATGAGGGTTTTACAAATTTCCACTCACAGAGGGGGAGCCTCAATCTGGCTCAGGTGGCAGGCCTTCTGACCTCTTATGAGGGGGGTCACACCCAACTCTTAGAGTCTTCAAATGTCTTCACTTCACCTATCATCTCGACATTTCAAATTTTCTGAGCCTCTACAATTAGTGGCTCAGTATGAAAGCATCAGGTATATCTCAAATCGGGGTAGGGTATCTTGCCTCCGTTATCCCCTCCAGGGTATAGCTACCCCCATTGAGTAATGAGGTCAAATTCACCAGAGGAATGATCAATAGCTTTAAAATGATTTAATCTTTAAAATATAAAAGTAATAAAATGAATAAACATTTCAGATACGCGTTTCGCCTGCCAACTGCTGCAGACTTCCTCAGTCTGTAATGTTCACAACGTCAATGCGTCTTAATATATAGGTCCCTCAATTCCCCCAATTGGTCATCACACCTGATCCATTATTACTTTTATATTTTAAAGATTAAATCATTTTAAAGCTATTGATCATTCCTCTGGTGAATTTGACCTCATTACTCAACGGGGGTAGCTATACCCTGGAGGGGATAACGGAGGCAAGATACCCTACCCCGATTTGAGATATACCTTATGCTTTCATACTGAGCCACTAATTGTAGAGGCTCAGAAAATTTGAAATGTCGAGATGATAGGTGAAGTGAAGACATTTGAAGACTCTAAGAGTTGGGTGTGACCCCCCTCATAAGAGGTCAGAAGGCCTGCCACCTGAGCCAGATTGAGGCTCCCCCTCTGTGAGTGGAAATTTGTAAAACCCTCATCTATTTTCTTTGCACCAACAATATTGCACCATGTGTTTTGTATTTATGTCCTTATACTGCAGGATTTGAACCCCTGATAGCTACATTTTCTGGGAAAGGCATTACCAGATAAGTGTTTTATATATCACTGATAGGTGTGGAACATTATTGGTACCAAAACGTGCGCTCACACGGGACTGATGTCCGACTGTTGTTTGATCTTTATTTCGTGTGTGGGGTGCACGAGGGTGTTTGAAGCAGCACACAATTGTTAATATCTATACTGTAATATCAGCGCCAATCATTCACTCTTTGCCCTTGTGGGCTACTGTTATAAGGCCTTCCAAGATGACTCAGACAAAGAACCTCTCACCCATCTTCCAAAAATTCCGAGCCTAGCTGCCAAAGGCCCACCGAACAAGGGGTGCCCACCTCCTCTGTCAACGGAGCCAGGGAACAAAACCTGTCCCACTGCAAACGAGACAAAGCATCCGCCCCTGAGTTAAGGCGACCCGGCACATGACGTGCCTTGCATAAAACAATAAATTTAAGACACAGCAACGCAAATCCTCTTCAACAACCTGATGACTGGCAATGATGAAGCCGACAAAGAATTAACCGCCGACACCACCGCCATGTTGTCAGAACGGAACAGAATCCTTCTCCCCTCCAGAGCACCTCCCCACAGCTCCAAGGCCACCACTAATGGAAACAACTCCAAAAATGCGAAATTCCGCAACAATGAAGATGCCAACCAACTATCAGGCCAATGAGAAGCACACCAACGCCCCCCAAAATATACCCCAAAACCAACACCTCCCGAGGTATCCGTGAAAAATTCCAGTTCCTTAACCAAAACCTCTTTTGAAGGGAATATGGCCACCCCATTAAACAAAACCAAAAAGGATCTCCACACTTCCAAATCTTCCTTCATGGCACCAGATATTCTAACAAAATGATGACCTTCACGAATACCCCTTGTCGCCAAATCCAATCCACGTTAAAAGACTCTTCCAACCTGAATGACCCTGCACGCAAAATTCAAACGACCAATCAGAGATTGCAGCTCTCTCAACTGCAATTTCTTAACCGACAGGGCCCCCTCCACTTGCCTCAAAGCTTCCACCACTTTCCTCACAGGTAGACGAACCTCACCCTTCACCGAATCAATCTCAATTCCCAAGAAAGTTATAACTGATGTTGGACCTTCCGTTTTATCAGAAGCCAAAGGAACACCAAATCGGTGTGCCACCCACTGAAAAGACCGAAGAATGTGCAAACACTCTCCTGTCCCTTACCTTCCCACGCACAAAAAATCATCCAGATAATGTGTCAGCTTATCAGACCCTGCCACTTCACGGCCCACCCATTCCAAAAATGTACTGAAACACTCAAAAAAGGAACAGGAAATGGAACAACCCATAGGCAAACATAGATCCACATAAAATTCGCCTTCAAACCAAAATCCCAAAAGATGATGACACGAAGGATGAATAGGTAATAGCCGAAAAGCTGACTCATTATCCACCTTAGCCATTAAAGCCCCCTGTCCTACATCACGGACCAAACTGACCGCAGAATCAAATAGGGATGTGCGTTTCGGGTTTCGGAATTTCGGAATTTTCACGAAATTTCCCGATTCGTGTTTTCGGATGCGGCCGAATTTCCGAAAATTTTTAGATCCGAAAATGTCAGATCCGAAACGTTTTCCGAGCCGAAACGAAATATTTTCGGATTTTTCGAATGGACTTGAAATGTGTCAAACGACGTTCCGAAAAAACGAAAATTTTCCGAAAAACGAAAAGTCGATACAAAAAAAGAGCAGTGACACGAAAAATACGAAAAATGGTCGATATTCCGAAAAATGTACAATTCCGAAAAACGAAAATTTCCGAAATCACGAAAAGTCGATACAAAAACCGAGCACAGTGACACGAAAAATACGAAAAATGGTCGATATTCCGAAAAATGTACAATTTCGAAAAACGAAAATTTCCGAAATCACGAAAAGTCAATACAAAAACCGAGCACAGTGACACGAAAATACGAAAAATGGTCGATATTCCGAAAAAAATGTACCCGAAAAACGAGCCGAACCGAATCGAATCGAAACCGAAATCGGTCGAAACAAGCCGAATTGAAAAGTTTAAAAATCCGAAAAATCGAACCGAATAAAAAATCGGTGCACAAGCCTAGAATCAAATGACACGTACGACACCGAGGCCAAGTCCTCACCAATATCATCATTCACCGATCCCCCTCGTGGAAAGGATAAATGATGAATCAAATGAAACTCTCCTGCCTTCCGCTTCGGCACAACCCCAAAGGGGATATTCTCAAATCCCACACCGGAGGAGACGAGAATGGACCTGCCATCCTACCAGTCCCAATCTCCTTAAACACCTTCTCCCGAACTACCTCCGGATACACTCTAGCCGACTTTAATTTCTTAACTTGCCACCCCCTGGCCTTACCACAAAAGGAATCGGAAAATCATCACCAAAACCGTCTCGTAAAAACTCTGCATCCCTATGTCTTCTTTAAAGCCTTAGCCACGGTAACATTACGTCGAGTTTCACCGGGGAAGCTCCCCTCTCCAGACCCTCCAAAAGGCAGACCTCCTTGTCTTGCCCTCTTAAAACATCTGGACAATGAATGCAATCCTCCACAATTTGAACATTCGTGCTTGAACCTGCACCCAGTACCAAACTTGCACTGACCCTCGTTAAACTGCCAGCACGATCCCTTTTTAACACCTGCCGGTGGGGAACTGACCCCTCCCCCACCGGCTCCCCCTGGAAAGGACAAAGCCTTTTGTGCCCCATCAAACGCAACCACAGTGTTATGTCCATTTGATCCCACCCCATCCCTGGGTGAGCCGCCAAACGCTGCCTAAACTGCTCATCGTATTTCCCCCACACCCAACCACCATAAGTCCGATAAGCCTCCCAGATTCCATCCACATAACAAAAAAAAGACCCGAACAGTGCTGTGCTCTTCTCCCCAACACCTTGCCAAAATACAAAAAGCCCGGAGCCAATTCCCGAACCACTTAGGAATCCTCCAAAACCTCTTTTTCCTTTCCTCCTCTTCTTTTAAACTGTCCTTAGATTAATCATCTTTTACCCCAGCCACCTCATCCAGTGGAAGCAGGGAAAAAAGTTCCATATACTCACCCTGCCATATGCCTTCTTTAACCTCCTGTTTCAAATGAAGCCCCAAAGGCCCAGAAAATGACACGTAAGCATTCCTCCTTGCCACATCCGCCACCCCTGCGGACTCACCGAGTGAACCCAAGTCGCCACTCCGCCCTCTTGAAGCCATAGCTTCACCACCAAGAGCTCCACCAGCTCTCACAACTGGCCCACCTGCACCTTCCATGCTTGAGCCAAATCCACTCCCTGGTTCACACCCCCTAGTGAAACTGACCAAGCCTCAAAGGCCCCCTGTAAAAAAGACATGAAAGAACTCACATCACCACCATTTCCATTACCTGTTGCCACACGCGGTCCACCCGAACTTCCTGGAACCTCCTGTGCCACAGTTTCCGAACCCCCCTGCACCAACTCCACTGACTCCAGCAGCCTGGAAACCACCAACCGGCTGTGGACTCCTCTCCCGCACCATTGGAACTGTGGACGAAAAAACATTTGTGCGATGAGCCCCAGAACCCGAAGTACCAAAATCATTAACTCGCTCCCTCACACCAAAATCCGGAGCCCCATCAGCTCCACCATCTGAACACCAATTTACTTTGAGCTCCTGAGTGACCTCATCCTGCACACCAACACCCTGTGCCACACCACCGTCCACACCCCCATCCACCAACTGTCTTACCGCAGAAACATCAGTCCCTGAGACAGACCTTTCTCCACCTCTGGGACCCCTGGCGGACTGCCAAACTCTTCTTCTCCCCGAGGAACTCCTCGACCTCCACAGTCCTTCTCTCCTGGTAGAGCTCACCACACCACCCCTCTGACCAGAAGGATGCTTAGCCCCCAATACCGGCCTCGAGCTCCTACCTTCCACACGTCTGGAAGCGCTCACGCCAGCCTCATTCCCAACTGCGTCACCACCAGCCAACATCTGCTGAACCAACCGTCCTCGGCCTCTCACAGCCTCCAATCTCAACCTCTCAGCCACCAATTCACCACTGGATTCGCCTCCCGGACTGAACCGCTCCGGAGGCCTCGAAATCCTGGCAGGCCGAGATCCCACTTCCGATTCTGCCGCCAGCCCCTCCCACAGGCTTCTTCTGGCCCACCCCACACCACGATGCCGAGTCGCCTCCCGCACTTCCTCCAATAGCGACTCCAGTTCACCACCTTCCGCCATCCACTAAAGCAATTTTTAAGGCAAAAACCGCTTTCTGACGTATCACAGATTTTCACCCCGCTACCTCAGGAGAAAAAGGCGTGCAGAGCCTCTCCACACGCGCCTTAAGTACCCTTCTGGCGACTCCTCCCACACCACTCCCGCTCACTCTCCTCACACGCTGCAAAACCTTTCTAGAAAAATCCTCCCTGCGTCCTGGCATCAGAGGCAACTTAAGGGCACTACGCCTTAGGTGCTTCAGGCCTTCATTACACAGCATCAACCGTCCTCTTTCTACAATTGTACTTAGACACAAAAATATTATATGTATGTTGTGGAAAGCAATGCTTTGTTTTAAATCTTTCCTTAATATTACCTCCAAGATACTGATGGTTTGTTAATTTGCATCTACTTATTAGAAAAATCTGCTTGATACGTATATTTCTTTGCTCTTATACCAAGGCTAATGCAATGAAGAAATATTGAAATGAAGATGCTAGGTGAGGATCTGTCTACTCTTTTCTTGGAAAGCAGGATTTTTCAGAAGTTTCTGTGGTGAATGAAAGATCTTCTCTGTGCAAGACATACAGGGTTATTCAAAGAGATTCGAAAAGTCACCGCACGTTCGGTGACTTTTCGTTCTCTTCAATTCGGTTCCTTTTGCCGATCCCATTTCGGTGACCCTGCGGTGTATTCAGCAAACACCACAGGGTCCCCGAATTGCAGGGAAAAGCTGCCACAAACCAGACGAAAACGCACCGCAAAACCCAGCGAATGCACGCCGAAAACCCTCAAAAACATCTGGATTAACCTGCCGAAAACCACGGAAAAACCCGAGCAGGAGCCGATCACCCACAGCGAAGCCGCCGGAAAAAGCCGAGAAAGCCGAGACCGCAGACAGAGGGCAGTGAATAAATTAGGAAAACAGTTTGTATGAATGTTTGAAAAGTGAAACACTGTTTGCAAAGAAACTACTGAGCGAAAATGTCTGAAATTTGCATATGAGGTCCAGGGAATGATAATAAAAAGGGCTGTTACAGAAAAAATAAGTAAACTTAAAAAAAAATCAAAAAAAAAATCGGACTTTTAAAAAAATTAAAAATCAGAAAAATGCTTAAAATATCCTAAAAAATCTATAAATAAAGAGACTCTTTACTGCAGAATTTTATAATGAACGGTTTATTAGATATTGAATTAAAACGGGAATATTTTTAACATTGAAGCCTATGGGATTCTCCTGAATAAATTTGCCGCATGAAACCACCGAATGGCAGAGCATTAGGGGAACCTTTCACTGCTGGTTTGTGTTCTCTGAATAGCCGAAGCAGTGCTTTTCATGGGGTTTTCACTGCCCTCGAACAGGCACCGAACAGGCACCGTATGTTCAGGCAATTCGCCAGGATTTGGCAAATTGCCTGCTCTCTGGATAGCCGAATGGCCAAGAAAGGTAACCGAACGCTGATTTTCAGCGTTCGGTTACCTTTCTCAAGCAATTCGGATCTCTTTGAATAACCCTGAAAAATATTTTTATTTTTTATTGTTTATTAAACGCCAACACAATCCGCAGAGTTGTACAAAGCTGCAATGGGTATAGACAAGACAATTCTACAATACATAAAGGAGGCAGTATTCCTGCCATCAGATACAGGAGGAAAAATAGAATTAACGGGTCATGGAAATACAGGTATGCTTTTGTTACTTACAATAGCTGTATGGACTGTATTGCCTAGTAAAGCAATAGTAAATCTGCTTTGCTTTTACTAATAACTGTAGTATGCAACAATTGTTATAGCTGTCAATAGAAGCTGTAATTTAAAAGTTTAAATATTTGGTACTGGAGAAGGAACTCAGAGCTATGTTATTATTATATCTTGTGCACCGCCATTCATGCAATAGATAATATATATATTTATATATATATGTGGAGTTTAACATATGGTTCTATACATATACACATTTGCATATTTTGCACACAGTATTAATCTTTGTAAGAAGGTAATGTATGTTCTCAGTTTTTTATTTTCTATAAGCAGTGAATGGAGTGAACATTTGCTTTTTGACATCGGTAATATATTTATTTAAAGTTCTTTTTATTTATTTTTTTAGCTGTAAATTATCTTTTAATGAAATATAAAGTTTTTATTTTTGACAGCATAAGGTAATACTGTATATACAACTGACATACAGTATAGTGTGAGTTACATGACCGTGCAGTAAATCATCAAAGGTCAACAATGTAATAATTAACGTAGCAATACAATGGTCACACAATTACATATCTTGTGATTCGCCACAGCTTACATCAGTAGGTGTGAGGCGACCCAGGCAGCATGTTACGTGTATGAAGTGTACTCAGAGTCATAGGCATATTAGTCGAGAGATGGTAATAACCTTACTTGTTGAAAACCTTTACAGAAAGGTGGAGACATCTATGCACAGTCAGAGCATACAGATATCCAAGTGAGCGATAGAATAAGTACGAAGGGTTTAAAGTTCTTTTTTAGTGTTAAAAATACACTAGTACCTGTCTGCAATATAATATCCGTATTCACTGGGACTGGATGGAGTGGTGTCCAGATGGCTAAATATACCTCTTGGGGTTTTATGTTACGACAATGTTGGAATTAGCAGTGAGTTTAGCTAGATGAGAAAACAGATTATAATTGAGCCAATCCAGTCAAATAAATCCCCACCTACAGCAGTAATTTAACTTAACTTAATTAGCTTACTGCAACTTTTTCAATATGATAATTACATGGTTTTCAATTTTTCCCACACTCTAGAACAGTATGTCCAGTATAAGGGTATTCGTTTACCTTAACATGTGTTTTGCCGGCACAAGCAATGATCTTTTATGTAAAAAGAAACAACCCCCAAACAATTATAATATTCAAAAATGCAAATAGAAAATCATAAAGTGATTTATTTATGGAAGAACTTAAATACATCCTGTACTGCAGTTATATTGTGAACAGGAGGATATCTGCACTGAGATATGAATTATTTGAGGCTGCTTAATGACGGCACTTTTAAAAAAAAATATCTTAGAAAGCTGGGGCCACATTACAATCTCCACACTAAAACGGGGGCGCTAAGGAGAAAAAAACTGCACCCTCAGTTTTCTCCCTACCGCCCCCCGTTTTAGCATGGAATTACAATGCAGACGCTTAAAGACTGGAGGGACTTTTCCCCCCAGTCTTTGCCTGCTCCCGCCAGACAGAGGAGGCGGACAGAGCTGCGGTCCACGCCGCGAGACAGGAGGTGAGTATACGATTCTTTTAAAAAAAATTTAGGCTAGTGTTAACGGATTCTGCAGAAGCAGAATCCGTTAACACCAAGTCCTGGCTTTGGTTAACTTTCCGCTAACCAGAGCCGGATGTTAATCAGCGTTAGGACTTTGTAATCCTAACCACCTAGCCACCCCGGCTAACGTTAATGCTCACGCAGGTGAGCGCTAACATTAGCAACAAGATTGTAATGTGGCCCCTAAAGTTTTAGACTTCAGTAGATGTTTCTGGTTTTGCTGCTTATTACCAATGTCTCAATTTTTCTTTTGAGAAAGGATTTTACCAGGAAGGATACATTGAGATTTCTCTCATTTTCAAGTATGTCCTGGGTGGCGAGTATGTACCGTTAGGTGTCTTGCCAAAGACACTTGATGAAGAGGTTGCTCACTGGGATCAAACCCATGACTCCACAGGCTCTCTCCATGCAGAGCAGTGATGTTACCTCTACTCCACCCAGCCAATTTCTACTTATTACCAGCTTTCTCAGATCAAATTTAGTTTTGGGGTACATCTTCTTGAGTCTGTCCCAATTTCAAACATGTATGATGTGACTTGGAAAGTTTAATGTTTATCTCCTGTTTGTAGAAGAGACCTTGTATATCCCAAGTGCATCAATCTGTCTGACTCTGGTTGCTTCACCGTTTATTGATGCTAAAAACTCGACTTTCAGAGTCCATCATTATTCAGTGAGTTAGGCCGAACAATGACATTTTGGAGTGAAATCGCGAGGCTGCTGAGCTGAGTGGTGAATCACAACTGTGGTGTTACAATGTCCAACAGTGAGAAATGGAATGTCAGGGGATAGGAAGTGTTGAAGCTAATTTGAGAAATGGAGAAATGGTCAAGGAAGAGAAGAGGTTGGCCTGCGGGTTGAGAGATAACAACAATACGAATGGCTAGTGGTTTAAACAGGTGTATAATGTGGACCTCAAAAGTGTAAAGTAAGAGATCGGCATGGTCGCACGGGCTGAAAGGAGCAGTGGGGAGAGAGTAAAAATCTAATGCTACCACCTTTCGTGTCACTCGGTCCATGGGTGTGTGTCAGCTGGAGACCAATGTGAGCTAGGGATGCAAATGTTGCAGTATCAGATGGAGAGATCCAGGTTTCAGTTAAAACCAGGAGATGCAAGGAGTGTAAGATGAAGAAGTCATTTATAGCAGTAGATTTCTTCATGTTACTCACTTACCTAGAGTGGAAAGTGGGTGTGTGGCATGTTTTAATGTGTCTGAGGTTGGTTGGGTTTCTAGAGCTGGAGATTGAATGGAAACCTAGGGATCTGGAGGGCCCAGGATTGGGGGTGACATCCCCTGCTGCAAGAAGAAGAGCGAATGATAAGTACAAAAATCGGGAATATGATTTGAATGTGCGGGATGGTGGTTTGTGTATATATGTGGATGGGGAGGAAATGCAGAAGTGAATGATAAATGCCTGGTTTGAGAGAAGGGTGGATGGAGTGGTGGCGGAGAAATGAAAATGGAGTGAGAAGGTGAGGGTAGATGGAAAGACATGAAAGTCATTATAGATAATAGAAGTTAAAGTAAACAAAGAAAATCATCAATCATAATCAATAGTATTACTGTCATAAGAGAGGATGACAGTGGGAGCCTGCTGTGATTGATTGGCAAAGAATGATCGGAACAGAGGCTGATTGGGAAGCGGTTGAGCAATGGGTTACCTGTGTTGTTGTAGATGTGACCATTTAGATTCAAGATACACTGTGGTCAATGCCTATGTTCACAATTCCACAACTCTGCCTTTTTTACGAATTCAGACCCCAATTTGTTTCATGGCAGGGATATTAATGAGGAGTTAGATGGGCCACTGGACAGATCTGCCTGTTCTCCATTGCGCAACCTTGATGTGATTGTTAAACATTACACTCCAAGGCAGTTCAATCCATTATCCACTACATTCTAATATCTGACCTTGTCCCCATAGACCTGCTGTTGAATCTGGGCTCCCTTGTTCCCTATACCCCTCATTGGCACTTTTTTTTTTATTATGTAACAGACCTTTCTAATTTTTTAAAGGGCCATTTTTATTATTTAGACACATTCTAGTGCATTTTTAATAGTTTAAATACTTACTAGGAGAGTTATTTTTTTTCAGTTCGATGGATTTCGCCGAAGACCAGTTCAGCAGCCTTCAGAGCTCTTCGCCAAATTTTTCATGAGTCCTTCGCTGCACTGTGGTGGCCCTACGGTGAATAGTGAATAGTTTCGGTGAAATGGAAACGCAGAAGTGCAAAGCACCGAAATTTCGATTAATTTTCAGTGCTTTGTGAATAACCGCTAATATTTTCTAATGGGGTGGGGGGGTGGAAGGGCAGGAAACCTCTTTATGCATATAGTGATACGCCAACTCCAAGTCTGACAGATACTGCATCACATGCACATTCAAAACAGGTTGGAGAGTCACTTTAGACCCCTTTGTCACTAAAACTGTTTTCAACTTCTACCTTTCCCAACTGTTTCACCCTCAGCCAGATGACTCTGTATTGGGCTGGAACCTTCTGAGAGGGACTGACTTGCCCAAACTAACCTGTTAGTGATTATTCCTAAATGACTGACAGAAATCTTCCTCTTCCTTCCTGATGGGTACATCGCTCTCGTCAATTTCAGGTAGAGCATGCCTCTTAATAGCAGCCATATAACCCAAAGTACTATATCCTTTGCAAGTCCTACCAATATTCCTCTCTAGAACTGATGAAAAACATCTTTATGGCATTTTCTCAAAATTTCTATGACAAAAATGCTCCAAGATAGCATTGCATAAAATATTCCAACTCAGATTTAACCTAGGTTCCCATATCTCTTATCTCAAGCTTCACAACCTTGCTTCTCGTTACCACCACACCCTCAATTGGCTAAATGGATTGGAGCTGTACAGTCCAGACTTAATATATATTATAATATATTAACTTATTCTTAACCAAACACATTTTTTACTAACATATCTATGGCACAATTTCCTGTTTACCGCATCTGACTTTAATTTGCTATAAATTAATGTGTCCACCACACAAAAAAAATGATAAGTAAAAGCCACAGTATTGCAAAATAGAAATAGGTTATTAATCCTAACTATGTTAATATATTTTCACAACCACAGTCATAGCTGTTAAAACATTTGATTATCCTCTGAAAATTCTGCTTCCCAAGATGCATTCTGTAGAGAAATTGATAGCAAGAGAGGATTCAACCAAAGGTGTAATATTTTACTAATAGGAAGTTATAAACCATAGCAATATGGTAATTCATTTCTTTGCCTTGATTAAGTGCGTGATGTTTGGAATCATCCAACCAAAATGTTTCAGTTGAATACAGTTGTATGCATTGGGTGGAGAAAGCAAAATGATCTTAATAGACAGAACAAGAAGTCCCAAAGGGTGGTTTTGTGGTTGTGTTTACTATAAGACATCAGATCTATTCAATAGCTGCTTTAAAACGACATTCAGCAAAAGGGGTTTATTAAAAACCCTTCACCAGGTGGTGCGTATTGAAAGCCCAATGGGAGATAGGTGCAAAGAGAGGGAAAAGAACCCAAAAAACTGGGAAAGAATTGAAGAGTTTGATGGACGCATATCTTTAGTAGATCTAATTTGATGTATGTATGCTTATATATAGCATAGCAAAGTTACTTCAACTTTATGAAGTATTCACATGCATCAGTTTTAGAAAGAGATAAGTGATATTTGTTTATTTCGATTCTGACACTTTAAGATATTATTTTCAGTAAAATAAATTAGTGATTATAACATTATTAAATTCGAATTCTTCTGATTACAGACTTTGCTATGTGATAGACACACTGTAAATTACACCTTTATACATTTGGATGCACGGCACAATCAGATGGAATAAAATCAGTCTCCAGCACATACATTGAGATTTCTCTTGTTTTCGAGTATCCTTTATGGTAAAATAATTTGCAAATAAATAAATAAATAATTTTTACAAGACAAAAAAAAACTACAGAAATAGTGATAATGTTACACCTTCACAATACAAGATGGATGATTTGTAATGGACAATGCAACATCATGATCATGTCGTATTTTTGATTTTAATATTGGCATCATGCCCTAAATAAAGTTTTTCTTTTTAAAAAAAAAATTGTCACCAATGTCCCATTATCTCCTTGACTAGTTTAAGTTGATAAGTTTTCCACAATAAATTTTACAAGGTAAACCTTTTATGCAAGGTGAATTACATCACCAAATACAGGTGTAATAATAATAATAACTATAGGAACTCTGTATATGATACACCCTTTCTTCGCTTGCATTGTCACAACAACTTTTTAGTCAGTTTTATAACATTTTTTTCAACTGGGGTTTAAATGTTAAAAAAAAATAGTACTTATAATGGGCCAAAGTCATTTTTTTGATCTGTGCTAATTAGCTTGTGTGTTATGCAAAGGTACCCAATTAAGGTGTACACAATCAGGAAAAATATTCTAATTCCTCATTTCATTTGAAAAGAAAAGAAATATGAATAAACAATAACACAAATACATGATAACAAACTCCACACAACCTTTGTCCCTATATATTAGCATTTATTGCCGTCATGAGATCAATTCATGAAAACCATTGCATTCTACTGATGATATTAACATCTTCTGATACTTGTTGATTCAGGTAATACAAATATATGTTCCAAAAATAAGAAGTCATAACATTTTTAAAACAATTGATGTTTTAGGCCAAATATTTTGTAATGAGTGTTTAATTTACTCCATGGGCACTATTCCCTAGGGAACACTAACGTTAGCATTCAGATGGGTAAACATTATCGCCAGGATAAGTGATTTAACGCATGCCCCCCGTATTACCTTTGTAACACTAAATCCATAAGAAATCACTTAGCGCATCAGTGATTGCGCTAGCTTCTGTGAGCTTACTGTAATTTGCGCATTCTATACTTAACATAAGGAGCACTATCATTAATTAACGTTTTAATAAATAAGGTATTATATTTTTCCATGTTTTTGTTTTCAACCCCAAATGGGAAGTGCTTGGTGCGTGTATATTATTTATTTATAAAGGATTTTACCAGGAAGGATACATTGAGATTTCTCTCGTTTTCAAGTATGTCCTGGGTTCGAGAACATTGAGTGGTTACAGAAATACAAAATAGTAAAATGCAAGATATTAACACAAGACCAAATATACAGATTAACAGAAAAATAAATATGTAGGAAATAAAGTCATTATGTTACATGTTTACAGGTGCATTTCATATTGAGGTATGTTAATAGGGAAGTCTTAAGGGACTTTAGACTGGGGGAAGATTTGACGGTGTCTGGGAGGTTATTCCATATTTGCGGTGCTCTGTAGGAAAATGAGGATTGAGCCATTTTCTTTTTGTATTGCGGTATTGCAAGTAAGGTGCTGGTCCTGGATCGGAGGTTATAGGATGAGGGAACTGCCGGGGGAAGCAGCATATTCAGGTAGGGTGGTAGCTTCCCAGAAAAGCTCTTAAACACCAGGTTGGAAAGGTGAAGGGTGCGTCTAGAGTCCAGTGATGGCCAGTTTAGTTCTTTTAACATGTCACAATGGTGTGTCATGTAGTTACATTGTAGCACAAAGCGACAGAATGAGTTATACAATGTAGTAAGTTTCTGGAGGTGTGTTTATGGGGCGGCTGCATACACTACATCTCCGTATTCAATGGCTGGCATAAGCATTTGTTGTACAATCTGCTTTCTTACCGCGGGGCTCAGGCAGGATTTGTTTCTGTACAGGGCACCTAGTTTGGGGTAGAGTTTAGATGAGAGTTTTTCGATGTGGGGGCCAAAAGATAGATTTGGGTCTAACCACATACCTAGGTATTTGACAGAAGTGACTGTGGTCAGTGTGCCATTTGATTTTGTCCCAACACATAGATGGGGTGTTTGCAATTTGTGTAGTTTAGGTGCAGTTCCAAAGAGCATTGTAACAGTTTTGTCAGTATTTAGAAAAAGTTTGTTATTTGCGATCCACTTTTCTACCCCTGTGAATTGTTCTTGCAGCACTGCCTCCAGCTGTGGGAGATTTGGTTTGCTGGTATAGATTACAGTGTCGTCTGCGTACATGTGTACAGTTGAAGCTTTGCAGACATTGGGCAGATCGTTTATGAATATTGTGAATAGAAGGGGGCCAAGTATCGAGCCTTGGGGTACACCGCACGTGACTGGGAGGGGAAGGGAAGTGCTGTCAGAAATGGACACAAATTGAGACCTATCAGACACATATGATTGGAACCAGGTTAACGTACTATCACCAATACCAGAGTTCTTAAGTTTTTGTAATAGGATGCCATGGTCTACTGTGTCAAAAGCCTTGGCAAAATCAAGGAAGATGGCTCCAGTTAGATGTCAGGACTTGCCACAGGGAAACTGTAGTACTGGAACGATGGGAACCCAAGAGGCAGAGTATACCAGATCGTGAGAGCCACTATACGAAGGGTGAGATGGAATGGTACAACCCTATTCGTGATAGTGGCCGAGACGTCAGGTGTTGATGGGTATGGAGAGATAGGCACAGGAATACTGAAGGCTTGACACGACGGGTAGTACTCAGTATATGAAGACACCATAATATAGTAACAGGCCCGTAGGGGATTATAGTACTCACGGTAGAAGATAGGTATCTCAAGGCACAGAGGGAACGTAAGATACTGTGGTATACTGTAGCAGGCAGGAGGCCTGAGGCTTGGTGAGACGGCTGTAAAGGCTGGAGAGCCAAAGCGGATTGAGGTGCTGGATGCGCTGTAGCAGGTCGGAGGTCTGAGGCTCAGCGAGACGGCTGTAAAGGCTGGAGAGCCAAAGCGGATTGAGGTGCTGGATGCGCTGTAGCAGGTCGGAGGTCTGAGGCTCGGCGAGACGGCTGTAAAGGCTGGAGAGCCAAAGCGGATTGAGGTGCTGGATGCGTTGTAGCAGGCCGGAGGCCTGAGGCTTGGTGAGACGGCTGTAAAGGCTGGAGAGCCAAAGCGGATTGAGGTGCCGGATGTGCTGTAGCAGGCTGGAGGTCTGAGGCTTGGCGGGACGGCTATAAAGGTTGGAGAGCCAAAGCGGATTGAGGTGCTGGATGCGCTGTAGCATGCCAGAGGCCTGAGGCTTAGTGAGACGGCTGTAAAGGCTGGAGAGTCAAAGCGGATTGAGGTGCTGGATGTGCTGTAGCAGGCCGGAGGTCTGAGGCTCGGCGGGACGGCTGTAAAGGCTGGAGAGCAAAAGCGGATTGAGGTGCTGGATGCGCTGTAGCAGGCCGGAGGCCTGAGGCTCGGAGGGACGGCTGTAAAGGCAGGAGATCAAAAGCGGATTGAGGTGCTGGTTGCGCTATAGCAGGCCGGAGGTCTGAGGTTCGGCGAGACGGCTGTAAAGGCTGGAGAGCCAAAGCGGATTGAGGTGCTGGATGCGCTGTAGCAGGTCGGAGGTCTGAGGCTCGGCGAGATGGCTGTAAAGCCTGGAGGGCGGTGACTGTATGACTTGGAGACAATGATACACAGTCCATGTGCTAGGAATCATACTCAATAATTGGGCATTTACTCACAGTTCTGTAGCCTCTTTTAAACCGGGTCCCGCCATACCTGGCGTCTGACGTCACCTCCCGGCACCGAGGTCCTCATCGATATAGCACACATGCGCGCGCCGGCCGCTGTCTAGGGGATAGGGTGTTGGAGGATGAAGGTGTGGTAACCATGGCGTCCGGTAGTGGTTCGCCGAGGACGGGACAGACAGCGTTAGCGTTGGGTCCGGCGGGTACCAGGTGGCACCAGGGGGCGATCCTGACATTAGATTTCCTTGTTCCATGCCCGCTTGGATATCATTACAAACTTTTAAAAGGGCAGTTGTAGTTGAATGGTTTGGACGAAAGCCTGATTGATCTGGGGTTAAATAGTTCTGATACTGATAATAATCACGTAATTGAGTGTAGACACATTTTTCCAGAATTTTTGACATTACAGGGAGCAGTGATATTGGGCGGTAGTTGGATACCAAAGTATTGTCTCCACTTTTATGGATAGGTACCACCCTTGCAGTCTTCCAGAGTTTGGGTATGTATCCAGTTGCCAGTGATTCATTAATCAGGGTTGAGACAGGTTTTGCAATTGCTGGTGCACTGATTTTCAGAAGCATTGCTAGGATTTGATCAGGTCCAGACTGGTATTTCATTTTTTGGTTACGGAGAAGTTTAGTGATGGCACTGACAGGCACTGGCCTAAAACTGAATTTCTCTGGGTTACGGGGTCGTTGCACTGTTGGTGGGTCCTGACCTGCGTGCAGCCTTTCTGATTGCGTGTCATTTCCTAGCTTATAAATGAAACCCACCATTTTCTGCCTCTCCTTAGCTGATAAGCAGCAGGAGGAGCATGTAGTTGCTCAGAAGAGCAGCTTTTGGTACATTGGTTAGGACTCGCTCTACAAAGAGGTGCCTTGACAGGGCGATCGAGCTTACATTTCAGTGGCCATTAAAACAAACTAAAACTTCCTGATAGTGTTTTGTTGCACATGGAAATATATAGAAACAAGCGCAGATGACATCTTTTTTTCTCTTGTTATATTTTAAACATGAACTGAGCTGTTACTCCTGGCTGTTGCAGCTGCTCTGGTGAGTATAGGCGCGACGCCATTTTTTCTGTATGTATGTATATTATTCTGTAACACCAGTTCGTCATTTTTGCTGCTGTTCCTTTTTCCATGTTTTTGTTTTCAACCCCAAATGGGAAGTGCTTGGTGCGTGTATAAATAAAACCCACCATTTTCTGCCTTTCCTTAGCTGATAAGCAGCAGGAGGGGCATGTAGTTGCTCAGAAGAGCAGCTTTTGGCACATTGGTTAGGACTCGCTCTACAAAGAGGTGACTTGACGGGGCGAGCGAGCTTACGTTTCAGTGGCCATTAAAACAAACTAAAACCTCCTGATAGTGTTTTGTTGTACATGGAAATATATAGAAACGAGCACAGATGACATCTTTTTTCTCTTGTTAGGTATTATAAAGTGCTAGTGCTAATTATGAGTCAGGACACGCAAGACACAATTTTAGCAACACATAAAAACTGGTGCTAAATGATTGCGCATTTGCAAAAACATTTAATACCCCCTGAAACCCTCTCATTAAATCCGATACTCACCTCTCATTCCGCGACGAGAACAGTGGCCTGATCTGCTGCTTCTTGTCCTCGGGAGCAAAGTGAGACTGGGAACAAATAGTTCTCAGTCTCCATCCGCAATCGCTCCACAGCACTGCGCAAACTCGCGAGATCACCCAGGGCTCAAGGCCCAGAAGAGCAACCCTCCATGGAGTCCTATTGACTCCAGGAGATAATACTCGCTGCGGCATGGAAGAACTACCACGAGTATCTCAGCGGCTAGCGCTGCGTTCTGAGGTAAGGTGCTAGCGCCTGCCCTAGAATATCGTGCTGAATTGGGGACTCTACAGGGAAACCTGCAGAGCGCAGGTTTTCCTCATTAGAGTTCCCATTTTAGCACGAAAAACTGGATGGCCCTCTGTATTTGAAAATAATTAAACTTTCTGCTTTAATTCAATTTATTAGTCTCACAACAGTAGCTACAGTAATATTTATTATAAAAGTTTGATAAAATAAATAAGAAAAATAGACCTTATACGGGTAAATAACTAAGCTGCAGGAGCAGACTCTACTTTTTATCTGTATTTCATTAAAAGAAAAAAAACAAAGCAGAAGATTCATTAATTGCCACTTCAGGGCATCTGTCATCAACTGTTGTTTAACGGTAGCTCCTCCGTAAAACGGAGCCCTTAAATTTGGTACAAATTATGACATCTAAATCGGCCTATTGAGAATTCCCTTTTTCTATCTAGAATGCCTGATGGTTTGTAAAGAGTTTCTCTTAGTTTTGTACAGAATGGGATATCCTGGGGCTGTTGGGCAGGACAAAACACTTACCGTTTAATGATGTTTAACCTGCTGCTTTTGTTTTCTTAACACTTTGAAGGCATTAATCGCATACAATTGCTTATTCTACAAGCAATGACTATGACAACACCTTGTATTCCTGCGAGCCTAAGCTTACAAAGGAAACAAAGTTCAAAGACGCAATCTAGTAAAAAGATGTGTGTTTTCAGTTAAAACTTAACAAAGCCCCAGCCTTCTTCTCATAGCTCTATCATATAGAGCGGATTGTTCTGCTAACAAAGGTCTTTTTTAATTAGAATACTCTTCTGCAGCATTCTATACTTTTGTAAAGTAAGCTGTCCAAATAGAACCTTAGAGTACATCGCACACTCCTTATATGGGCGTCTCAAATCTTACCATTATGTTTGTTTGCTGGGGACCAGATTGCTCCTTATGAATGATTCCCTTTCATGGGTGCACTTAATTAGCTTTTAAAGCATATGATAACAACATATTCCTTACTTAAATATAATAATTATACGTCTGTTAAAAAAATAATTTTATGTCATCGCACAACTACACATTGCAGTCTATTTACTTTAATCATGTTAACCTCTATGGACACATTCTGCATTTTTTTTCTATATTCTATCCTAAACAGGTTGTGTATCTATTTTTTCTGTAGCCACACCCAAGCAGGTTGCATATTTAAATGTGAATTTATAATGTATCAGTATATGTCAAAATATTATATCACGTTATATAACAAAAAATAGCTAAGCCCATGTATTATTTTTGATGTTCAATTGAATTATTATTCTATATATTCACTTAAAGTTTACAATGTTATGTTGGTAATTGTTTTATCCATTCAGTCTAATAGCACGTCTAAAAGAGCATCATTCAAAACTCATGTATACTGTTTGCTCTTTTAAATTACTTTACATGAATAAAAAAAATGAATTAACTTTAATTATATATTTCTATTCCCACCAGAAGCCAGGAATAGGTTGACTGCAAATTCATCAATTACAGCAGATTTACACTGTTCATCCTTTTTTTCTTTTTCTTTACTTAAGAGAGCTTGTGAGCTTACTGTTGAATGCATACCTTTGTAATTAAGCAAATTGTGAGTAGAAATAATTGTTCAAGTTTGACATTTCAAGTCAGGTTCTCCAGGCTGCAGACCTGAACAACTGGGTAATGAAGATCTATCACCTGTTTTATTATAACTTGTAATTAATGCCCAAAATATAACTAAATAAATACCAGAGTATAGCAGTACATAGTGATCCCTTTTTTATTGAACTAACGTTACATATAAAATACATTTTTCCTCAGTATAGCTTCCAGACCTGAAGAAAGGAGTTACACTCTCGGAAGCTTGTCTTTTAACCACTTGGCTGTGAAGGATGTGCTCAGCGCGTCCTCACATTGAAGCCTGTGATCTGTCGTTATTTTGGCTGATCGCTGTGGACTTCCGGTATGTGCTGACATCTTGGAAGTCAGCCCTGCCTCCGTGATCTCCCCTCACCCACTGACATCATGCAAGGACGCGATGACGTCAGTTCGGGAGTTAACCCCTTGCTGCCACCTATGGTGGAGATCTCCTCCTGACCCGTGGCAGCTAGGGCTTAGTGTTTGGTATAATTTGAAAGGCCAGAGCATGGCCTTTCCAATGATACCAAATAAGACCATGTGAAAAGTTAATAAAGAAAAATAAATAAATAAAAACTACATATTTTTTTTTATTAATGCAGCATAATTGCTCACATTTCAATTATGTGAAAAATTATGTTGCACTAACAATTTTTTGGGGGGTTTAGCTAAAGTCACATAATTTCTCAGAAAAATAAAAGTAATGGGTTCCCAGTTCTAATTTTTTAGCCATCGTACCCCATAGAATAGATAACCACTGAGGCTTGGATGATAAAATGTGAAAAAAATAATTTTTTTACATTTTTTATTATAGCATTCTGGAAGGACATGACGTATACATATAATAATGATATATTATGAATCTGCCGAGTCTTCTGTAAAAAATTATATATAATTGTCTGGGTCGTATAATAAAAAAGGACTTCAAATCCTGTTTTAACGTGATGTGCAAAACCATTAAAGATTAGTTTAGCACACAGCGGTGAAATGGCTCAGCAGTGAAGGGGTTAAATGTAACGCTAGTCCAATAAAAAATGGATCACTCTATATACTGCTGAACTCTGTTGTTTTTTCATCTGGACTATCACAGTTTATCCAATCTACATTACAATGGCTGATATAAAAAAAATTGCTGTCATTTTTATTTAATTCTTTAAGAAAAACTTTCAGGGTTATTCAAAGAGAATCAAAAAGTCACCACACGTTCTCTTCAATTCGGTGCGATTCGGCGATCCCATTTCAGCGACCCTGTGGTGTATTCAGCAAACACCACAGGGCCGTCGTAGTGCAGGGAAAAGCTGCTGCAAACCTGCCGAACACTCACTACAGAACCCGCCGAATGCACATCGAAAACCTGCAAAAACATCTGGAGTAGCCCCGCCGAACACGCCAGAGAAACCTGAGCAGGAGCCGAACAGAGCGCAGAGCAGCCGCCGGAAAAAACCGACACCGCAGACGAATGGAGTAAAAGAAAAAAAAACAGTTTGCTTGAATGTTTGAAAAGTGAAATGCTGTTTGCAAAGAAACTACAGAATGAAAATGTCTGAAATTTACATATAAGATCCAATGAATGGTAATAAAAGGGGCTGGTACAGAAAAAAGAAAAACCGATTTTAAAAAAAAAAAGGAAAAAAAACATTCACAAGAAAATCCCAAAAAATGCATAAAAGATCCTAAAAAATCTGAAAAGAAAGAAACTTTTTACTGCAGAATAAAATGATAAACGGTTTATTGGATATTGGATTAAAACGGGAATATTTTTAACATTGAAGCCTATGGGATTCTCCTGAATAAACCTGTCGCATGAAACCACCGAATGGCAGGGCATTTCTGCAATCTTTCACTGCTGGTTTGTGTTCTCTGAATAGATGAAGCATTGCTTCTCTATGGGGATTCACTGCTCACGAACAGGCACCGAACAAGCACCGTATGTTCAGGCAATTCGCCAACATTTGGCAAACTGCCTGCTCTCTGAATAGCCGAATGGCCAGGAAAGGTAACCGTACGCTGAATTTCAGCGCACAGTTATCTTTCGCCAGCAATTCGGATCTCTTTGAATAACCCTGTTTTCATTTTCAGGTTGTGTAGTGTTTGTATATATAGAAAATCAGTTAAAAATAATACATGTTTCCAGTGGTCTGCAGGTTAGGAAATGAAGGAATAAACATACAATCTATTTCATGTGATAATAGAGCAGTATAGCACATATCATCAAATTATTTATTCACAGAATTACAGGTGTGTAATGCCAAATGCCTCACACTATAACCTCCACAGCCTGTTACATTAGTTGGAGTCAGGGGTTGTGAGTCCAGCAGGAACATGCGGACACAGCATTCCTATAGGGCTTGCAGAAAACTGGCACATGGCTCTGCTGCCGGTGTCTGTTTATAGAGCCATACTATAAAGTGCCAAGACACTAACATACCATCTCATACCAGAGCTAATTACTGACTCCTTATTACCAGCTGTGAGACTTTTTGCTTAGTTGCTGTACAAGTGATTTTAGAGCTTGACCCTTGGTTAAGGTGATGTTTGGAGTCTGTAGGTGCCATCACTGGTATCCATCAAACGGTTGCAAAGGTCACAGGCATGCCCAGCCTACTGCCCATCCATCAAAGGAACTGAGAATGAGAAAGTCACTTTCCTCCATTTTGGTCTTCAAAAGTTCACAGGCTGGTTATTTGACCAAGCCAAATTACGGTGAACCCTTTCAAATCCGTCAAACTGGCATTGTTTCTGCTCTGTAACCAAACGTATACATAAATGTTTAGCTCTAGTGAGGAGGAAGCCTTGCTGCTTGTTTCGTTTGTAAGGGTTTATCCCCCTGTGCCAGTGGTCTGACACAGATCTGAAATCTGGTACTCTGAGACTATAAGGGTTATTCAGAGAGAGGTGAAAACCAGGAGAAAAGTGAAAGTTCTAGTTCAAATCAGCTATTTTGACCTAGAATTTTCACTTCTCCAGATATTATTATCCTGATTTTCACCGCTCTCTGAATAACCCTGTAAGAGAAGTTGCAGTGGTTATTCTGATTGGAGTGTCCCTTTTAGCTTTCATCTCAAGTCAGGAAAGTAACTGTTTCCTATGAAGTTTGCATTGCTCTGCATGGAAAATATTACAAATCTGTCAGTATGGAGTGCTACCTCAGTACTGGATTTGATTGTGCTACATTTTGGGACTCTAGAGCAGGATTGTGGTAAAGATTTTGTATACATGGATATGCATAAACATTAGTGATGACTAGCACTTCAAATTAGCCAACCTAAGAATAAAGAAAACAAAATTAGTAGCCTTATGGAAGCAAATCCCTATGTGAAGTACACTATATGGTCAAAAGTATTCGCTCACCTGCCTTGACTCGCATATGAACTTAAGTGACATCCCATTCCTAATCCATAGGGTTCAATATGACATCGGTCCACCCTTTGCAGCTATAACAGCTTCAACTCTTCTGGGAAGGCTGTCCACAAGGTTTAGGTGTGTGTTTATGGGAATTATTGACCATTCTTCCAGAAGCGCATTTGTTAGGTCACACAGTGATGTTGGATGAGAAGACCTGGCTCTCCGTCTCCGCTCTAATTCATCACAAAGGTGTTCTATTGGGTTGAGGTCAGGACTCTGTGCAGGCCATTCAAGTTCATCCACACCAGACTCTGTCATCCATGTTTCTATGGACCTTGTTTTGTGCACTGGTGCACAGCCATGTTGAAAGAGGAAGGGGCCAGCTCCAAACTGTTCCCACAAAGTTGGGAGCATGGAATTGTCCAAAATGTCTTGGTATGCTGAAGCATTCTGTCAGGATCCCCATCGCTGACCACACCAGGATCACATTCCTTGCTCAGGCAGCACATGTAAAGTGCTGCCCCTGTTCCAATCCAGCAAGGAGAGGGGTTAAACAGTAAAAACACAAGCACCGCACCACACCACACCCTCCTGCTTGCAAATAAAGAGTCACTCCCACCTTTCTACCATGGCTTCGCATTGCAAGTCTATCCTGCAAACATATCTGAGCTATTGCTAAAGACTTACCGTGTATCAGACCCCTGCTTGCTTCAACGACTATCCTGCTGTACCAGTCCCTCGACCTAGGATCGCCTGCTGACTATTCTCCTGGATAACCCCCATTGTACCACGCCTCAGATCACATAATATCAGCCTAACCAAGGTACCTTCAGAGCATCCCTGCATCCTGGGCTTAGACTCCCTGAACCTGCGGTGCCACCCCGGTGCCATTCCTGACACATTGAGAGTTCCTTTCACTGGAACTAAGGGGCCAAGTCCAGCTCCTGAAAAACAACCCCACGCCATAATCCCCCTCCACCAAACTTTACACTTGGCACAATGCAGTCAGACAAGTACCGTTCTCCTGGCAACCACCAAACCCAGACTCGTTCATCAGATTGCCAGATGGAGAAGCACGATTCGTCACTCCAGAGAACGCGTCTCCACTGCTCTAGAGTCCAGTGGCGGCGTGCTTTACACCACTGCATCAGACGCTTTGCATTGCACTTGGTGATGTATGGCTTGGATGCAGCTGCCTGGCCATGGAAACCCAATCCATGAAGCTCTCTGAGCACTGTTCTTGAGCTAATCTGAAGGCCACATGAAGTTTGGAGGTCTGTAGCGATTGACTCTGCAGAAAGTTGGTAACCTCTTCGCACTATGCGCCTCAGCATCCGCTGACCCTGCTCCGTCAGTTTACATGGCCTAGCACTTCGTGGCTGAGTTGCTGTTGTTCCCAAACACTTCCACGTTCTTTTAATACAGCTGACAGTTGACTGTGGAATATTTAGGAGCGCAGAAATTTCACAACTGGATTTGTTGCACAGGTGGCATCCTATCACAGTTCCACGCTGGAATTCACTGAGCTCCTGAGAGCGACCCATTCGTTCACAAATGTTTGTAAAAACAGTCTGCATGCCTAGGTGCTTAATTTTATACACCTGTGGCCATGGAAATGATTGGAACACCTGATTCTGATTATTTGGATGGGTGAGCGAATACTTTTGGCAATATAGTGTATCTTCCAGACCTGAAGAAGAGAGTTACACTCTCAAAAGCTTGTCTTTTAAATGTAAAACTAGTCCAATAAAGATGTATCACTACATACTGCTATACTCTGGTGATTTTCTTTGGCATCTGGATTAGCACGGCTTATTTACATAGTTAAATGTTGAAACATGTGATCCAGATAGCTGAATGCTAATATAGGAGAAAAACTCAACTAAACTGTGTTTACTATATTTGTAAGTGCAGTATGGTGGTTCTTACCCCTGTCCACATATCTTGATCATCAGAAAGTACTAGAATACAAAAATAGTCATTTTAAGGGACCCCTTAACACCTTAGCGGGATTAATTGGGTGCAAGTATCATAATCAAGCAGAGGAGTCCATGAAATAAAATAAAAATTCTCATTTTGGATTTCACCAGCTTGGTATTTACTTCACCTTCCTCCAGAAACTCAAGCTGAGATGGTCAAAGTACAGGACAGGGCACTCAATCCCAATTCATAGTACTAATCCATAGTACTAATCCATAGTACTAATCCATAGTACTCCATGGAACCCAGTTCATTCAAGCCTCAAGCTCTGAGATAGCTGGCACCAGCAGTATTGCGCAGGAGCCACTGCTGAATCGTAGAGGGAGACTGGGAATGATTTGTTCCCAGTCTCACTCTGCTTCCAGCAAGAATTGTGCTGTCCACTTCACCATGGAATCTAAGGTGTCTAAGGGATTTTTTGAGGGTGGTTGGTTTGTGATTTTGCAAATTCACTTAAAGGGCCACTACCAATGAAAATGAAATGTCAGTATTTTGTTTCTTATATGATATTTTACATGTGCTTTGTTTTTCTCTTGTATTTTAGTTAAGAAAACATTTTACTCTATACTTATCACTGGGTGCATCCATTTTGTGACCTCTTGTGTTGTAAACTGCCCCCCCCAGTATCTTTACACCACTTGCTCCTCACTGAGTGGCTTTGGCCATAAAACGGGCTCTATGGGTTAGACAGGCAACTCACATCATTGTATTGTTTGGGATGTATTCAAAGGACATCTCCAGGTGGTAGATTAGAGGTATTTTAAGCTCCCTGACAAATCTCATGCAGCTGCCAGCTCTTATCTCAGGTAGCAGAGGCAGGGAAATAGACCTTCTGCTACCTTATCTATACATTCCCTCCTCCACCTCATTAACTGATAAATACTGTATAAGCACTGCCAGAAAGTAAGACTCACCATAAGATTTTGGTAAATGTTGCATAATGAGAAAAAGTCCACAAAATGCAGACTAGAGATAAAAAAAATACATACATTTTTCCTTTTTACATGCAATTACTTCAAACAAAGAATATAAAACTCAGCATGTTTTCAATAAGGTGGTTTTGTTTGTAATGCACAAGTAAACTAGTTACAGCTTATATAAATGTCAGTGTCCCTTTAACACCAGGTTTTAGGAGACTGTATATACTTTAGAAATACTGCCACCAAGATAAAAGAATGAGCTACCTTGGAATAACTAATTCTATTCAAAGGTGCTAATTAATGCCTCCTAGACAAGGTATAAAGAGATGTATACTGTGCCCATTGTACAGCGCTATGGAATATGCTGGCGCTTTATAAATAAAGATTATTAATAATAATAATAATGTTAATTTACAGTAAGATGGCATTATGTCTGAGACGCCTGCACAGTTTGCGCCAAGAGTTGGATTGCGATTCCAGTCGATAAAATAATTACTTGAGATTTTATGTAGAACGTTTCGAGAAGTTATGTTATTTTTAACCATGAGAAAAACGAGAGGTTTGTGAGGGTCCTGAGGAAAAGCAACAGCACTAGTGGCCTGCTCTACGGTGGGGCCCGCTCAGGTCTCACAGGGTTTTTTGCTTGATTGTGCCATTACAGGGACGAATACTCCATATGCAAATCAGCCTGCTCTCACCCAGAAAGGGTGGCCAGTTCTGATTGCCAAGGATGTCATCCCTGCACGAGAGATGCAGCAACCCCTGACAATCGTTTTGACCTTGTTAGGCCTCGTCAGGAGGGTATAGCTGATTCCCCTCTAGGCACCTTGAGCAAGGGGGGTCCACATCTGGATTACCCTGTACACTTATAGTGAGAAAAACGAGAGGTTTGTGAGGGTCCTGAGAGGTATCAGCTATACCCTCCTGACGAGGCCTAAGAAGGCCGAAACGATTGTCAGGGGTTGCTGCACCTCTCGTGCAGGGATGACGTCCTTGGCATTTCAGTACTGGCCACCATTTCTGGGTGAGAGCAGACTGATTTGCAAATGGAGCAGTTGTCTCTGTAATGGCACAATCGAGCTAAAACCTTGTGAGACCTGAGCGGGCCCCACCGTAGAGCAGGCCACTAGTGCCATTGTTCATTCTGAGGACCCTCACAAACCCCTTTTTGCTCACTTTAAATAAACAGGGTAATCCAGACGTGGACCCCTTGCTCAAGATGCCTAGAGGGGTGTCAGCTATAACCTCCTGACGAGGCCTAATAAGGCCGAAATGATCGTCGGGGGTTGCTGCATCTCTCGTGCAGGGATGACGTCCTTGGCATTCAGTACTGGCCACCCTTTCTGGGTGAGAACAGGCTGATTTACATATGGAGCATTCATCCCTGTAATGGCACAAGCAAGCTAAAACCTTGTGAGACCTGAGCGGGCACCCACCGTAGAGCAGGTCATTAGTGCTGTTGCTCGTTCTCAGGACCCTCACAAACCCCTTTTTCCTCACTTTATTGTTAACCGTGGAATAGAGCTTTAAATAAATAGTCTAGAAATGAATCCCCAGATATATATATACTATTATAAATGGTTACTGTTGTGATAAATATTAGTTAATTATTAGTATAACAAAAAAACAGTAGGATGGATGATTTAGAATATGGGTATAACTTTAGAAATTTAAAAGTACATTAATGTGTTCTTGTGACCAGTGGTTATTTTCAGCAGAATATCCACTTTATATGTTCCATATGGACTATAGGTTACAGAAAATTAATTAACAGTTGAAAACCGAATAAGTGATCCACCATTCATCTTGGAGTAATGATTTGCATAGTGCTATTTATTCCTGTTACACTTGGTTTAGAGTCTCTAGTTTACGCGTAGCTAAGTTAACAGTGTGGCAGTACGAAAAAATCATTTAAGAGGTTATTCAAAGAGTACAGAAATTCCGCCGGAATTTTGGTGCTCTTTCGTTCCCCGCATGTCAGAGAATCAAATTCCCTGACCCTGTGGTGAATTCAGCATTCACCACAGTGTCCCCGAAGTGCAGGAAAAATCCGGCGAATAACTGCCCAATCAAAAGTAAAAACCACAGAAAACATCCAATCCGATAAGCTGCCGCAAAAACACCGGTTTAGGTCCAATAAGCAGCCGCAAACCCGCCAAACGCACCCAACGATCCGCCGTAAACCTGCCAAACACGTCCGAAAAAAGTTGATGATCTGCCGAACACAGCACTGACCAGCCACCGGAAAAAACCGACAAGCCAGGGAATCTGGGTAAAAATAAATAAACAAAATGACTTTGAAAAGCTGTTTGCAAAAAAACTACTGCATGAAAATACTGCAAGCTAAAACCTTGTGAGACCTGAGCGGGCACCCACTGTAGAGCAGGCCACTAGTGTTGTTGCTCGTCCTCAGGATCCATTCCTCACACACCCCCTTTCTCTTACTGCATGAAAATGTCTGGAATTAATATATAAGATCCTATGAATGAATAAAAGGTCTGCTACAGAAAAAAAAACACTATTTAAAAAAACGGAAATAAAACTTTGCCACAAAAATGCAGAATAAACGGTTTAATAGATATATAATAAAAATGAGAATATTTTTAACATTGAAGCCTATGGGATTTGCCTGATTAAACCTGCCGAATGAAAGCACTGACAATCAGGGCATTTCACTGACATTTCACTGCTGTTCGGTGTTCTCTGGATTAATCATTGCTTCTCTATAGGGATTTCACTGCTGCCTCATTTCGCTGGCAATTCGGCAAAATTTGGCGAACTGCCTGCTTTTTGAATAGCCGACTGGCCACAAAATTGCACCATACGGGGGAATTCACTGTTCGGTGCAATTTCAGGGCCAGATCGGCTCTGTTTGAATAACCCTGTTAGAGTTGGTTTAAGCTGGATGTAGGTGTAGAACTTATAAATGAAAAAAGCATTTATCGTGCGGACCATCAGTTATTTATTTTGTCTTGCCAGCCTTTCAATTATATACTGTATATACATATATACACACAGTATACCCACTTGGGGAGTTTTTTTAATAAGCGCTGGTGTTTGCCACTGTTACAAGCACCAGCAAAAATCGCAATAGTTGTAACTTTGACACATGACGGCAATTCACAAAAGGAAAATCCAAACAGCGACAGTAAAGCATTTTGTTTGTCTGTTGGGATTTTTCATTTATTAAAACCAACTGTTTTTGACGATTGTTCTAATTTTCTCCAGCGTTTGCATCTTCGTCAAACACCAGCGCTTATTAAATAACCTCTTGGTCGCAAGCCATGGGGACAAACCCTATAAGTAACATTTTAAGGGTTGTACACAGTTACAAGTATTTATAAAGCGCCAACAAGTTCCGTGTCGCTGGCACCCATGTCCACCATTGTTGCACGCAATGGTAAAAATCATCGTTTTAGCCTATTCTTAATGTATTTGCAATCTAGAGAAGGAAAATTCAACAACAGCAGGTGAAGTTGATGCAAACAATGCTGAACAACGGTACCAACTTTATTTTTCAGTAAAATGAGTAAACTGCCGGTATTATGCATTTACTGCTATTCTGCCGTTGTTTGCAACAAACACATGATTAGAACTTGTTGACTAAGGCTAGGGTCAGACGAAAGCAGTTTTAACGTGCGTTTAGACGCACAAAATCACGGCCGTGCTAGCAGCAAATGACATCCAATGCCGGGGAACACACGAAGTACGGTCGCACGAAAGTCCGGCTGCGCAACGCAAGTGGCAAACGAACGCATTTTGTCGAGAACGTGATACCGCTAGTACTGACGTACAGAGTGCGCTGCGTCCGCTAGCGGCGTGTGTGCGTGATTTTGAGATGTCAGACACTGCTAATGTCCGGCCAACATAACGTCCAGATGCAAAACTGTTTTATTGATGATCCGTACAAAATCACGAACGCAAATGCGCATCGTATGACCGCTATCGCGTACTCCGTGAAAAAATGCGTCCATTCGTTCGAACGCACTTTTTCACAGACAACGCGAAAATGCGTTTGTCTGACCCTAGCCTTAAAAGTATTGATCTTCAGTGAACTTTGATAGAAAAAAATGGAAAAAATGCTGGACAGCTTTAAAACAACAGTGAAAACAATGCTCCTCACCAGAAATAAAACCCCTCTTGTCTTCCTACACCCCAGCTCTTCTGGATTCTAAGCTCACCTGAGCAGGAACCTCCACACTTCTTATTTCTGGTTCCCATGTTTATTTATGATTTTGTTTCATTGGCATTGGTTTATGTAAAGCAATGCAGAAACCATTGTCACTATATAAATGATGATAATAATAATAATAATAATAGTAATAATAATGCTAAATAACATTGTCAGAAACTATGATGGATAAGCCCATATCAAATGACACAATGAACTATGCTAGACAACTACAGCATAAACTAAGGTAGAAACAATAGTAAAACCCGCTCAGCAAACTATATTGTCAGATACCCAATGAGTGAACTCACAGTACACATACAATTTTTTTAGCAAAAAAAACAATGTTTAGTGAATAGCCTCTTAATCTAATAACTTGTTACGAATCATTTTAATTTTACTGCACTACTTATATTTTAGCTTTATGTTCTGCAACTCATTGTGTGTCACAATTGTCTAATACATATACAAATATAAGTGTAAAAAAGCAAAGCATTGCTGTGATATCTTTCATATATTTCCCTTTAGGCTAAGGTCAGCCGAACGCATTCTGTGCGGACTGTGCGTCCGTGCACAACGGACGTACTTTCTGACTGACGACAAGGTAGTGGCCATACGGTCTGTTTTTGTCATGACGTTATGTTTGACTAAATGGGAAATAAAATTAATATGAAAAACCATTATGTCCGTCAATATGCTGGACGTCAAAAATGCAGTCCGTCTGACCTCGTTCCATCACTCACACACAAAGCTATGCGGACGTGGTGCACTCCGCAGGTCCGTTCTAGCGGTTTTACGTTCTTGCCTAACTTGCGTCCGTTTGCCGCGTCCGTTGTGCGTGCGCACTTCTGTGCAGACGTACTTCGTGTGTGAGGCTTCATTGATCATAATTTTATGCTACCACAGACGTTAAAATGTGCGGCAACATGGACGTGAACACTGAGCTCTTCTGACCCGAGCCTTAGCAGAGAACTCAAAGCATAGTAATCTGTTAATTGTGTGACTAACCAACCAGAGCATATATAATATAATGCCCTCAATTCAGTTCCATTCAGTAGAAATGTAATTTCTGTGAGTCAAATATATATATACAGAAAAAGGAAAAAAAGCAGGATGCACTGGAGGACTTGAATAAAAAATAATGTTGTTTATTTTTATCCAATAATCATATTAAAAATTCCTGTAACACATGTCTGACGTTTCAGCTCACTCAGAGCCTTTCTCAAGGTTACCAGGTGAGAAAGGCTCTGAGTGAGCCGACATGTCGGGCATGTTATAAAGGAATTTTTAATATGATTATTTAATAAAAAAAATTGTTGTTTATTTTTATCCAAGTCCTCCAGTGCATCCTGCTTTTTTTTTTTCCTATGTGTATTTATTTAGGATTTTGTGCATGGAGGCTCTTCTGATATTTTGGAAGCTATCACGAGCTGAATGATTTATATATACTGTATATCCTATATTTAAAATATACTGTTATATGTTTCATTTACAGGTGCCATATATTAGTGATAACGTAACTGAAAGAATCGCTGAGCTGGCTAATGTAATACCTTTTATATAATCTGAAAGAAAATAAAAGGATGCTAAGTAGTGTATATATACAACAGAACTGGATATCAATTATTTTCGTGCGATTTGAAACATTCCAATCCTTTACCAAAAATACATTTTCAAATTTAGTGATGATTGAATTCTACAGGTCTCCTAATAATTGTTTTTGTCTCAAGCTGAGCAGAGATATTACACATATATTGTATGTATGGAATACTAAGAATGCAGAAAAACAAGAATTTGGTATTGTGTATAATACAGCAAAATTAAATGTTGACTGTTACTGATTTCTAATTAGTCTGTACAAACTTCAGCTTAATGTGGTCTCACCTAGGTTTCTGCCCCAGGCGGTGTAAGACACTCCTCAATCCTTATAATCGTTTACAGCTTCCAGAACCACTTATTTGAATAAGACATTCCCCTTTAGCAAAAGTATTCCCAGTCTTACAGAGAAAGCTCAGTGCAGCGTAAGCAACGCCTCCAAGCAAAGCCTCTTATTTCAAAGTCACAAACGAAAGCTGAAACCATAGAGTGACTGTGCTCAGGAGACAGAGGACAAGCAGTTGGCCACAAGCAAAAACCTGAAGCTGAACAGAGCTCTTGCACCTGCAGAAAAGGAGTCATGGACTGCACCAACTCCAGTGTAAATCTCAGCACTAGATCTCATTTGTCTACAGGTTTGCTTTCTCCATCATCCTCTGCCTCTCTCATGACTCCTTCGACAATGCCGTTACCACCAGCTGTACCAATACCTGCATCATACCTTCGTCCCCCAACCCTACTATTGAGGGCAGCGGCTGCTGCAGCAGCTGCCGCCTGCGCCCCACGTGTGGCTATGTCACTGGAAAGAGGAACTAGCGGTGGTTCCTTGTACCCAAGGACGCCTAAATGTGCAAGGTGTCGCAACCATGGGGTAGTTTCAGCTTTGAAGGGTCACAAGCGCTTTTGTCGCTGGAGGGACTGTTCTTGTGCAAAGTGCACACTGATTGCAGAGAGACAACGTGTGATGGCAGCACAGGTTGCACTTCGAAGGCAGCAGGCACAGGAAGAATGCGAGGCACGAGGTGTCCAGCACTTCATGTATTCAGTCCCAGGGTCAGCAGGAAATGAGAGCAACGGACATAGAGCGCAGTCCATCCCAGTCTTCAGTCAAGATGGAAATAAAGGTGAACTTTTTTTTTTTTTTTAAATTCAGAAAAATTTTATTATTCTACATTTTTTACTATTTCTTCAGAAATTGGTTACTTACAAAAAATAATATATGTTGTGATTTTATTTAATTGCTCCCATTCCTGTATTACAAGGTAGTTTATCCAGCTTTTCTAACTAGCAGGTCTATTCAAAGAAAGGTGAAACTCAGGAGAATAACTGGAGAAGTGAAAATTCTAGGTCAAAATAGCCAAACCAAAAAAATTCTGCCATTTATCTCACTTTCCAAATCAGCTATTTGGTCTAGATTGTTCTCTTCTCCTGCCAGTTCTCCTGGTTTTCTCCTTTCTCTGAATAACCCTGTAGGTAACACTGAGATATTTCTTCAAAGTTACATCTCTGAAAGCAAATTAGTAACTTAATAATCCAGGACATACTTGAAAAAGAGAGAAATCTCAATGTATCCTTCCTGGTAAAATACTTTCTAAAAAAAAAACAAAAGTCTATAGCATTAACCCTTATGATCCAACCTTGGAATAATAGAATCATTAGCTTCTAGCCTTCAAAAATGTTATATAGTAGTGGAATGCCCCGATAGTTTAGAGGTGGTAGGATTGTTTGGTCTTAGAGATGTTACATACGCAGGACATTCTTTTTAAATGTAGAATTGACAAGTTAATTGTCAATAATGTGTATTACATTAAAGTGAAATTGAAAGCAAACTGTTATACAACTGTATAATGCAAAGAGTAAATAGCACACATTTTGGTCTATTCACTAAACAGTGGGTTTTGTTAACTTTCTCAATTTTTACTATACTGAAAGAACCTGGAAAAGATATGTTGATTTTTCAGGATTGTATATGATATATATGTATATGATATGCCAAAAAGCTGCCCGATGCATTTGGTTTTCAAAGTACAAAAATAGAGGTCTAAAAAAGGTTTTTTTATGCCAAGTAAAAGATGTCTTGGTGAACTGATTTCAAGCTTACATTCACATCCTCTCTTCTGCAAATCTTATTTACATTTTAACCAAGCCCTCTCTAGATTTAAATAGAACAGGTAAATGTGGGAAATGATGATCTATACTCAAATCCATTCAAAAATGATTTACCTTATATATACATACTTACAGGTCTATTCACTAAAAGGTGAAACTCTGGAGAACTTTTGGAGAAGTGAAAATTCTAGGTCAAAATAGCCGATTTGGAAAGGGAGATAAATGGGAGAATGTTTCTGGTTTGGCTATTTTTGACCTAGAATTTTCACTTCTCCAAAGGTTCTCCAGAGTTTCACTTTTCTCTGAATAACCCTGATAGTGTTTCTTATTGCAGATTTTTTAAGTATTCCTTTTAATGTTAAAGCTCATGTCTTAAACTGAAATGCTGCCTCATTGAAATGTCGAAAACGACTTATATGTTAAATTGAATACAACCATATCTTCTAATAAATCATTAATCCGCTAATCATTTTTAATGGCAATTTAAAAGCCTTTCAGCCGCTGTTCATTTTCAATTTGTTTTGTCTCGAATTTTCATCAGTTCTTTCATTAACAAATACAATTGTAATAAGTTCATTGATAGCACATGTACAAAACCAATGCAAGATCTCCTCATTTCTGTCTATCTCTGTTATTTATAAACACATCTTGTGTTTCTATTGTTATAATGATAAGAGATGTGACACTTTGCAGGAACAAAAACTATGCAGAATATTTGAAAGTGGATGGTATCTTAAGTATCTCAGAAATTCTAAGATAATAAGAAAAGATAAGTTTTGTTTTAAAAAAAAATACTGTAATGTTCTGGTTTGTACTTGTTGCTCGACAACATGCTGTTGTTGTTGCTAGTGACTTTATCAGAAAAAAAACTTCATTCAGTCACAAATCTAGTCACAGGTTTTATCCACTAAAATACATATATTTTGAATATTATACATTCCATTGTAAACCATCCGACAATGTTGAGTTTTCCAGTTTGACTAGATTGCAATTTCCTATAAAAGCACAGCTTAGTGAATTGCAATGAACTTACAGCAGACGCTCAAAAACCTTTCTGATTTGACTATAACTGAGCTGTTATCCTCTGTTTTTTCCTGTCATCTTTCAACTCCTACTTTGGTTAATCATTTATAATCTATCAGGGTTATTCAGAGAGTGGTGAAAAGCAGGAGAACGACTGGCAAATGGAAAATTCTAGGTCAAAATAGCCCAACCAGAAAAATTCTCCCATTCATCTCATTTTCCAAATCAGCTATTTTCACCTAGAATTTTCCATTCTGCGGTCATTCTCCTGCTTTTCACCTCTCTCTGAATAACCCTGTATATGTCATATAGGGAGAGTAATAATAACAACAAATAATGGGATATATGTGCTGCTGTATCATTTAATAGCCATAATGATATCAAGGGAAGAAGAATTCTAAAAATAGTTTTATGATTAAATTAGCAACCGGCAGTGTTCTCTTTTCTTACATACATGCACTAGAAGCTAACATTTAAATTATAAAAACGCATGTAAGGATATATAAGAATATAGTATATGCTGTCTGTATTTAAAAAAAGGACACCAGTTTTAATATATACCACACGATACCATCTTTTTGAAGTGCTAATAAAGTAAATGCAATATTTAATTAATAATAGAGGAAACCTATTATTATTACATATTTTAGAAAGAAGTACATAGACAATTTGACAATATATTTACACACTGCATTTCTTGCCATTGTTGACAATATAAATTTATATAAACTTATCAAACAATTTTTATTATTTCAAGACTAATCAAATCTTTCCCACCACAACAATTCTAAACATACGGTTTAAGATTTTTGGAAAACACTGAAATATTTAATAAGACTGTCTCAATACATTTCAAAATATAACGTATTGCTAAGAAATAGGGTTTCTGACGTAATCAATATTAATTCGTAGTACATAGAGCACGACGTGCTCCTTTTTCCCTTTATTCTAACATCTAAAACACTAAAAATAGAGTAACATAAATAATAACAGACTTCACATGTCTTCATTAATTATTTTTCTTTCGGCCTCTTACCTTCATTTATTTAAAGTTCCTTTTGTTATCTTTATTTCCCTTGCATTCCAAAATATTGTGTATAAACATTACTTGGATTTTATACCAGAAATACTTTCCTTTTAAACATTAGTTTAGATGATTTTTTTTAATTTAGTATATTACAGATAGACCTATGAGTTACTCTCTATTTCTTTTTTATATAAATTCATTGTTTTCACGTCATTTTAGAGCACATGTTCTCCCTCCGAAGTACATGTTTTAGTGAACACTTTGAAAAAATGCTACAAGTCAATTTTTTTTTAAATATACTTTTATTAATGCGACAGTGCAAGTATCATTCATCTAAATTCAAATGACGTATCAGCTGTGCGGCACTAAAAGCAGCACATAGTTAAACATGAAGTGAAGCCTGAACTTTTGAAGTTTAAGACATATAAAAAAAATGGTGTTGCTTGTTTTAAGATGGGGAAAAGCCAGCACTTTCGCGAAATACTTGTGAGCAGTCAGGATTTTACAGTTTAATGTTTCACTGCAACGACAAATTGAGAGATAAACGTTGCTTTTATAAGAATATCTAGGATAAAAGCGGTTTTTAGACAGGTAAGGTTATATAATGCTTATTTTATAATACCCCGATCATTAATCCACAAATTCCAAATACAATAAAGTACATTTATTGGAGTAAAATATATATATATATTTATAAAGGATTTTACTAGGAAGGATACATTGAGATTTCTTTCGTTTTCAAGTATGTCCTGGGTTCAAGAAACATTGAATTGTTACAGTGTACAGAAATACAAAGTAGTAAAATGCAAGATATTAACACAAAACAAATATACAGATTAACAGAAAATAAATATGTAGGAAATATAGTCACTATGTTACATGTTTACAGGTGCATTCCTTAAGTGACTTTAGACTGGGGGAAGATTTGATGGCGTCTGGGAGGTTATTCCATAATTGTGGTGCTCTGTACATAAAAATACATAAAAAAATTACTTTATCGACTCCCTGTTTTGAACTATATATATATATATAAACAATATATATATATCTCTCTATATATAAATCACTATACTCAAAACGGTAACTCGCCACATGGAGACTGAATAATAAGTAAAAGAATCCTTTTTTATTGGTTCGACGTTTCAGTCCACAAAGGGACTTTCATCAGGATCCTGATGAAAGTCCCTTTGTGGACTGAAACGTCGAGCCAATAAAAAAGGATTTTTTTCCTTATTACTCAGTCTCCGTGAAGGTTCGAGTGTAGCATTGTCGATATTCAATGTCCCTATCATAGGATCATTGGAAGAAGAAATGCACTTATCACGTCACAATAGATCATTTTAGATAATTGGGCGGTATCATATAATTAAAAATCCCAATTTAATTTAGATATATGTATCCGGCCACAGAGTAGTCTTTGTGATTTGCTGTGTGATCTGTTCTTTTAATTGATAGCTTATCTACTACTAATCTGATCATTAAGAATGCAAAATCAAATGTTATTGGATTTTTTTAAATTTCACAGTATATCTAACTTCGCTACAAAATAAGTTTGTTATATTCAGGCAGCGTGGATTCATAGTAATTCCTGACAACACACATGATCATGAGCATATTAAAATCAATTACCCTCAAGATAGCAACATAGCGACCATGATGTTTTATCAGTTCAAAACTCACAGGTATATGAAACTTTATGCACATTCCAAGACAATCTATGAATAGCAAATGAAATAAATTGAAACGCTAAATACAAAAAACAAATGATCATATGATCATTGCCTAGGTGATCGAATTAGGAAGAACTGATTGATACAGGTCAGGACTTGGCACAAATTATCAAATTGATCGATGGCATACAGGGCACTGTAATGTGGAATTGACACAATTTATTTTTTAATAAAAAAAATATTTTTCTTGACGACTTACTCCAAAGTGGTTGGATTAGTAGAGTTTGTGCTGTGCCATTCTAGCTACAGGGGAATACACCAGACAAGTGAATATCGATTAATACATACCCAAAGACAATTACATACATGAGCACACACTCATACACCTAGAAATACATGCAGACAAATGTAAACACAGACACACTGATGCACAAGCTGCAGGTGCCTACCTTGCCCTACACATCAATAACAAAAGGCATTATAAAGTGAAACACTGGAATGTGACTCCCATCAATCTCAGGGCAGTCTGGCCCATTCATGTCTCATAATTAAGATATGGAGACCCTCCTAGACTCCTCACTACCTATTACTAAAGTAGTGCACGTGCAAAGAAGGAGATTTGGCAAAATGACCAGCTAGATTAAAATTTATAATAATAATAAAAATAATATAGATGGGTCTATAAAATATTGTGTTTATTCTCCACTGAGAGACTGTGACTAGCATGTTGGAAAAGTAAGAGTGGACTGGTATTCACTAGCCACAGTTGTTTTATCGTAGTTGCAAACAATGGTGAAAATCGGAGCTGTTGCAGCCACAAGGTTTGCATTTCATAGAAATTCAAATGACAGCTGAAGAAGCTTCATCAAAGAATCTTCTCCTTCATCTGTCTGAATTTCACTTTGGTGAACTTCCAATGTTTGCCGTGGTTAGAAATACAGCACACAACAGTGGTTAGTGAATAATCCCCATAGTGTTGCACTCTGCTCTACAGCTCTTTCATGCACATTTAATTTTTACAAGTCATGGGTAACTAATGGGAAAAGTTTTATACATAAAGCATACGGTTAATGTCACTTTTTACATTCATGCAGTGTTAGGAAAGCTCCCAAATGGGTCTGTGTCGTGAAATTTTGAAGCAAGTCTTTTAATTTTAGGGTCAAATTAAATGTATCCTAAGTACCCTTTATTATTTTCCCTTGGTGTATTTTCTAGGCAAGCTAAACATGTCCCATGGAGCTAAACAGCTGCAGGAAAGCCACGGCTCATATGATTAATATTCACAGGTAGTTACCGCCTCATGCCTGGAAGTGGTAAATGGTGGAAAGGTGCATTTTGGTGTAAAAAAAATTATTCTTGAAAAATATCCCTCTAAATTTTGTAAACTGTTACTTTTATGACCAACATTTTTACACATACAATGGACATACACAAAAGGGACTCTAGATTCAGTAATGGGGGTTATACAGAAAGTGAGGCTTCTCCTGCAGTTGATTGGATTTCTCTTTTTCTGAAGCAATGGCAGTTTCCGAATTTGCAGCAAAGGCGACTTTTGCAAATGCTTGCCGCTACAGCATACATTGGCCCTTTCTGAATGACCCACTAAGCCTCCAAACTGTAATGATGATAGAGCTAGAAGTTCCCGCAAGTAAATTGTTGCTTGAAAAACCCAGTATTCACTACGAACTGCAGTCACTCAGTGGAGCCGTGATCTCCTCACCTTTTGTAATCATAGGAACCCGCACTCGTTGGTGGTCACGAGTTGACCTACGTGCAGCCCAAAATGGAGACACGGTTCTAAATTAACCTAGTCCTAACAACAAAAGCAAATAATCTTTCTCAAAAACGATGGGCCACACCAAAGTAACCATAGAAAAAAATATCTTTATTCACCGCCCAAGGGGGGCTAAAATTGCAACGTTTTGGCTCTAGGCATTAGTCATGCATCGTTATTGTGAAATTCTGGTACGGGACGGCGGACCCCTTGATGGAGCACCCAGAGGATTACCATACGACAGGTTTGCTCCCTCTGTGGCAGCCACGCTTTTCTGCCTCAACAAAAGCAAAAAAAGCCCAGAAAAAAATAATGCGTCTCCAACACGGTTGCAAACATTCGCAAAAATCTAAAGTGCAAGAAAACATACAAGTTAAAAAAAAAAGCCATATTGTCTACTCCAAAGTGGCAAGCATCAACTGAGAAATGTCCATGGAACATCTAAGTTCCACCAATTGTGGGAAGAATGAGGACAGTCAAAGCGCATCCACAATCTAGAATAAGAAAAGCAAAGCTAGAAAAAATGATGTGAGGAAAAGACAGATGTTCACCGATCAAGCTAAAAACATGGCTTGTGTCACTTGAGTGTTGTCAAGAAAATGCCTAATTAAGACATTCTTCATTAATGAAACACAAACATGTTAAGAAGCGGGTAATAAATTTTTTTTATTTTTTTTTATAGTTTTTGGCTGGGATGCATTTTTCACTGTGTGCTCTCCATGTAGTAATTCATACAATATCCAATGTTTTGAGGATGAGCCACAGGTTGTAGTGATTATCGTGGCTATTGCAGTAGCTTTTATTGTGGCATTTACACCCAGCTAAACAATCCATGGTGAATGTCGAAAAGTGTTTTATGTTGGTATTGGAAACCATTTCATCTGTTAGGATAGTGAATCAAGGCAAACGACAGTTGTCACATGACAAGCTGCAACATGATATTTTTCCACCTGATTAACCTGATGGTCACATGTCAGTAGTGACATAATGTAATAAAATCCTAAAAGATAATATTTCTAAAATTCCGATCATCTTAAGTATTCCAAACGGTGTGAAATGCTGGACAATGGCAACTCTGAAGAAATGGCTACCCACAAAGTAGAGTAAAGATAATCATATTACCACACAGACATATATAAGTACACATAAGAGAAATAGTAAAAGACTATGACCAAAGTACGATAAGACACACAAAAATTTAGCTGGAGGACAATGTGAGCATACATTTTATTAAATTATTTTAATGTAAACTGCTTTTGATATATAGCTACTATAAAATAAAATTGTCACCCTTATTGGTGTGTTCTGGGCAATGAGTTTTTTTTTTTAAACCAATGCGCTGTAGTATTCAGCAACATTAAAACAAGCGTATCAAATATTATTGCAAGCTTATCAAGCTCTGCTGTTGATAGTTTATTGTGGTGTTCACTTTTCTGAGAATTGGAGTGCCTAGTACATTAGGGGCCATATTACATAGTTGGTGCTAACTTAACCAGAGCTGTTGTAAACTTCCCAGAGCCATTATAGCCTATGGAGGTTTTCAGTTTATAACAGCTCTGGTTAAGTTAGCACCAACATTGTAACACTGCTCTAGCTGTTTACAGACGTATTCCATTTTTGCTGTTACCATAACGACTGGAGTTGCTACTCAGACCTTGCTGCAAGTTTAGTTTGTGACTATACACTGTATATTAACCTCTTCACTGCTGAGCCATTTCACCTCTGTGTGCTGAGCTCAATTTTTACCGGTTTAGCACATCATGTTTAAACGCAATTTAAAGTTATGTTTTATTGTAGGACCCAAACAAATTATATATCCTTTTTTACGGCAGACTCGGCAGATAAATAATATATCATTGTTATATGTATATGCCATGTCCTGCCAGAATGCTATAACAAAAAATGTAAAAAAAAGGATTTTCCCTTAAAAATTGCAATCATCTGCAGCATGTAAAATTATTTTTTCACTTTTTATTATCCAAGCCTTTGCAGTTATATCTTCTATGGGGTATGCTTGTTAAAAAAAAAATGAAAAATGGGAACCCGTTACTGTATTTTTCAGAGAAAATATGTGATTTTAGCTAAAAGTGCAAAAAACTAATTTTTTTATCAGTGCAACATCATTATTCACATTATAATTTAAAAGTAAACAATAGTGCTGCATTAATAAATTCAAATAGAAAAATAAAATTCTAAGTTTATTAACTTTTAAATTTTGTATTTTATACTGGACCTAGTCATATTTGATATCACTGGAAAGGCCATGCTCTGGCCTTTCCAATGATACCACATATGACCCGCTACCTGCCACAAATCCGGAGATACAGGGGTCCGTTGAACCCCCTATCTCCACCATTGGTGGCAGCTAGGGGTTAACTCCTTAACTGACATCATCACCATGTGCAATGACGTTAGTTGGGGGAGATTCTGGAGGCTTGGCTGGCATCCAAGAGGTCAGCCATCTCTGGGAGAGGACCGCAATCCGGCACTCTCCCTGCACTTATGAGGGGGGATGCCTGAAACAGACATCTTCGCACCCGGCACGATGACATCAGTATGCTAGCTGGGTTCCTGGAGGCGGGGCTGACATCAAAGATGTCCGCCCACACTGCGAGACCACAGCGATCAGCCGAAATAATGATAATCAGCGTGTCGACCGTATGCTGAGAGTGATCGAGATGTTGCTTATCCTTCGCAGTGAAGTGGTTAACCCTTTCCCGCCACGGGGGGTCCTATGCCCTCCCTGCAGCAGGTATAGTACACCCTGCTGACTTCTATGGGCCTACCACAGCTCCGCTGACTATCTGGCACACATCCGCTGCCTGGGTAGGGCTGAAGGAAGGGCAGCAGCCAGCTAGTGGGGCATACTAGTACGTCCCAGCCTGCGTTAAAGCCCTCCCGCTGGGCACCACTGCCATACTTTGATTAGAACCTTATAGTAATGGATCAGAGCAAGAACAGTGAACTATGCCAACATAGTTCATTGTTCTCAGCTTGAGTCTGTATTCCTGAATGAATATCTGTTCTTAAAGTCTGGTATTAGGTAATTTTGTTTTTGCAAAATCTCTAAAAACCTTAAAATAAATCCACCACAAAATTGTAAACTTACCTATAATCTCATGGTGGAAAGAGTGGCTGTAGCCGTGAGCAGTGGAACACTGGGAATAAGTAGTTCCTAGAGTCCTTCTGCAGCTCCTCTGTAGCATGACCTAGCTCTTATTGAGTTGCACTCGATTCCATAGAGTCCTATGGTGTTATGCAGTACCACTGCAGGTTTCTGTTTTCGACTCCCAAAAATTATGACTCATGCCATTAATACAGCGGCTGGGTCAGGCTTGGTAACAGACCCAATTTTGCACAGAAATTGTGGTTCTCAGTTCAAAAATTAAAATAAGGTAAATGAGCCCATTTTTTTCATTTTTCATGTATTCATTTATCCTTTACGGAAATATTGTTAGAATGATAGATTCTGAGCTCTAGATTGTGTTTTAATCTTACACAATTTCACATGGGCCTGCAGAATTAGCATACATTCAGCAATAGCTTTTGTGTCAAATAGAGTAAATGTGATAACGCTAGATAATAGAAATGGTCAGAAATCCTATTTGTGGTGATTTGCAATGATCATAATGAGATTATTATCAATGTGGCTTCCAAAATATACCAAAAGAATATTAAATTAATATCTATATGTCCCTGCGTAATGCCTGTGTATGGAAATTACACTAACACCTTGTATCTGTACTGTACACGGATTTTCAATCTTTATAACCCCTTGAATCTTAGCCCTGTAGAGCATTGCATGACCCCAGAGCTATCCCTGTATTCTGTCCTTTCCCTGGCTGTTGTAATGCAATGGGTTTGTTACAATGGGTGTGACAGCTGCTCATTGTAGATTCTTTACAGGAAGATAGGGTGAAAAGAAGAGAGGTAAAACAATGGATTTCATATGTCCACAGGGGCACACTAATGTTGCATTAAAAAGGTATGCAAAGGGGGGATTTTGATATGGTAATCAAATCAATTGCAGTGCAAAATCAATTTAATTAATTAAACAATATTGCTATATCTTTATTCATAAGATTTTAGCCTAATATTGGCTTATTCTAATCAGTGATAGATTTAAATACTACGCATATTTGTAATCACTGCTGAAAATATTTTATATGTAGAATTATTTTATACATTAAACAGTTTGTATGTATAAACACTTACGTTTTACATCAATCTCATATCTTTTTCAGGCATAGATGAAACCATTGAAAAACACGATCAGTACTTTGAAAGGATACCAAGAACAATGTTACTTTCCCATTCTTCATCACAGTCTTCAACAAGCAGTACAGGAAATATGGGCCACTGTGTGAAAATTTCAAGTCCAGAAAACTCTAACAATGAAGATGCTATACAATCTCCATCATCCGAAGATCGATCAGAAGGTGATGACAGCCCGAGTTCATTATGCTCTTCAGATCCTGAATCAGGGAATGAAAGTGAGAGACCCAAAGAGCAAAGTGCCTCTATTACTAAAGTGCCAACGGTATCACCCAGAAATAGAGATCCCTTAGAAATACTTAGTAGAGTCTTTCCAAATCACAAAAGGGGAACCCTAGAGAGCATTTTGCAATATTGTAAAGGTGATGTGGTTCAAGCGATTGAGCTGGTCTTAAACGGAAAAGAACACAAAAAAGATAAGAAGGACAATGAATGCCCACCAGGATCTGACATCACTGCCTTTCCACGAGATTCAACTTTCAGTCTCACTGATTTAGGGTTTGGCACATTTGGAGCAAAATCTGCCTTTTCTCCTCTTCATGCAAATGTATCTTCCATTGGTGGTGATGCAAATATCTTTAATCCTAGACTTGGATTTAATCCATTGCGTTTGGCTTATTCTACATCTAACAGAGGACTTCCTGGGTTTATGCCACCTTACATAACATCTGGCTTTATCCCATCTTTTCCTTTTCGACCTGGAATGGATTATTCATTCCCTGGAATGTTCCGAGACACCTCTTATTATCCCCGCAAGGAAACCGTGACCACAACAGGACTTTACACCAGGTTAAATCAAGAAAATCAGTAGCACATTCACATTTTAATTTAATTATTAACAACCTCATCAGTGGATCTTACTTGAGTGATTATTAAAGACTGATACCTTGATGAAACATTTTCTAGATATCATTTGTAGTTAATGAAAATAAATTACAGAAACATTTTATCCTTACTAATACCAAGAAATTTTTTTAAACTGAAACTATATTATTTTGTGTAACAATTTAATAAAATAGTTTTTGCAGTTACATTGTTGATTTTTTCGTTAAAATACTCATACATACAGGGTTATTCAGAGAGCAAATGATTGCCACTGACATTTCGGTGCTCTCCCATTCTAGTTCAATTCATCGACCCTGCTGTGAAATCAGTACTCACCACAGGGTCCCTGAAATGCAGCAGCTGAGCCGCTGAACCATTCGAGAAACTGCTGAATCGATTGGAAAAACTGCTGCAAAGCTGCTGAATTGATCTGAATAACCGCCGAAAACACTGAATCAATCTGTAAACTCGCCAAATGCATCTGACGATCCACTGCAAAACCATCAAATCGATCTGAAAAAAGCCGACGACCCACCAAACAGAGCGCCCAAAAAAGCCGTCAAGGTGCCGAACAGGGGTAAAAAAAAAAAAAATGCAACTTTTAAAACGCATTTGCAATAAACCTACTGCATGAAAATGCCTGGAATTAATATATAAGATCCTATGAATAATAATAATAAAAAGGTCTGTTACAGAAAAAAAACAATTATAAATAAATTTGCCCGGAAAATCCTAAAAAATACATAAATGAGACTTTTTGTTGCAAATGAAAAGAATAAATGGTTGAATAAATATTTGATAAAAACAGGGAATATTGAAACCTATAGGATTCACCTGATTAAACCTGTCGAATGAAACCACCGAAAATCCTGGCATTTCACTGACATTTTGGTGCAGTTATGTGTTCTCTGAATAGATTGGTTAGTTCACTGCCACCAAAGATCACCCACCGTATTTGCTGGCGATTCGCCAATATTTGGCAAACTGACAGTTTTTCGAATGGCCCCGAAATTGCACCATACTGGGAAATTCTCTTATTATTATTTTATGTTTCTTACATGGCTTCTTTATAATCTCTGTACATAGTAGAAATCTAGGTGTCATTTTGCAGGCTCCTACTAACCTCCTTCAATTAGGATATCCAGTGTGTGTGTGGTTGTCAGGAGAACTTGAGGTAATCAACGGTTTGGGTAGAACCCTTGTTTGCAGATCCATAATTACCAGAGCTAAGTAAGTTTTTAGTGTAAAGTAAAATACAACAGATACCAATCTTCCTAAATGTGTGATTCAGCCCAGACAAAGGGCAACTCTCCTTTTTTGCTCTATGTTATTTTGCTCCCATCCCTTTCATGTTGAACACATTCACAGCTCTGTGATGACAGGAATGTAGGAACAGTGGGCGCTTTGGACCTACGTTTGCTATTTTTCCGTGCTGCCCGAGGCGAGTGTTTGACACCAAAAACACGAGGTAATAGTAAAAGAGAAATAGCCTTTAGGCGCACGTAATATGTGGCTCAGCTAATTTGCTGGTATATATGGCCAAATGTTTGAACACAGACAGGTGGTTTAGTAGATCCCTCCAATGAAGGATTTATAATTACTCAATTACTCAGATTATTGGTGAAAAAAAGGAAATGTATAAACTCCACCTTCTAATCAAGGCAAATCTCCCAGGATTCCTCTGATTTATTACCTGCAGGGTTGCACTTTCCATGCACTGCCCAGCAGAAAGACGTGAAGGAGCTGGCAACCCTAACCTCATGTCATGTGGGGTCCTTAGGGAGGGCTGAGAGAGCATACAGTATGGGCTGGCAGTGCAGGGTGCTGTCAATGGGCTGTCCCATTGACAGCACCCTGCACTGCCAGCCCATACTGTATGCTCTCTCAGCCCTCCCTAAGGACCCCACATGACATGAGGTTAGGGTTGCCAGCTCCTTCACGTCTTTCTGCTGGGCAGTGCATGGAAAGTGCAACCCTGCAGGTAATAAATCAGAGGAATCCTGGGAGATTTGCCTTGATTAGAAGGTGGAGTTTATACATTTCCTTTTTTTCACCAATAATCTGATTGGGACGGTGCAGGATCCACAAGAGGGCAAAGGGTTGCCACATAAAATACCCTGCAAGCGGATACCCCCTCAGAGCCAGGACACGGGTTCTGAATTCCGTAAGTACCCCCTAGGGGACGAATAGGGGCTTTTAGCGTTATATACCGCACAATGGTCCTTTTTCTTCATATATTCCATAGAAAGTTCAAAGATCCTGCTGAGCTGACCAAAGAAGAAGACTCTTTTCTAAACCTTGAGGGGCTATAAAGAAGGACTTATGAACTTTTGATTGTGTATATTCTAATCAACAGGCAACTGAGTAATTATAAATCCTTCATTGGAGGGATCTACTAAACCACCTGTCTGTGTTCAAACATTTGGCCATATATACCAGCAAATTAGCTGAGCCACATATTACGTGCGCCTAAAGGCTATTTCTCTTTTTCTCTTTTACATTCACAGCTCTGATGCACCAGAACTCATTTATGTAAGAAACAGCAAAGAATACTGCATAATAACCTTGTTATTTACCAAAGTAGATGGTAGAAATGTATAAAAGCATTGTAATTACAATTATTTCTAAAGAGACCCTACAATGGATAGTTAAAGATAAATCAAATTAACAAACATGTTAGATATACATGAGAATGAGAGGAAAAAAGACTCTGCTCAAGAGCTTACAATCTCAATCAAGTGGGGTGACACACTGATGTGAAGGTAAATCGCGGAGTATGAGAGGTAGTGGAAAGCCTGGGGGCTGTGTGGGAGAGATCAGGAAAGGTACAATGGAGTTTGTGTTATTTTAAATTATGGATGGAATGGGATTGGATTTAGGAAGTCAGAAAAGGAAACAGAACAGATGGGGAAATTGGGGTTAGCATCCAATGATTTTGGGAGATAATTATGTACCGATGCAAATGGATATCAAAGAAAGCAAATGATTTGATATTGAAAGAAAACCAGAGGCATGCAAATGAAAAAGAGTAAAAGTTGGGACTGACAGTATCCTGAAGGACTGTATGAAAACACGCATTATGCAGGGCATAATGAGAATAAATAGGAGGGAGAATGTCCAAGGGTATGGGAGGTTAATGTCGGTGTCAGGAGTAGGGCAAATAATAATGCAGTGTGTATGACAGTGTGACAGATATAGTAAGACTATATATAAATGTAAAAGGACAAGAGCAGCTTTAGAAATTTATACAAGGCGAATTATGTTCTGGCAAACAAATGTTGTGAATAGCACAAAAGGTTTAACTATTCTAGATATGCATTCAGGTCATATCTAGAATAATGCAGTACATATTCTTTGTAATAAATATATTATAGTATAATTAAAGGGTAACCTTTAATGAATGAATGGAAATGGCTGTGTTTGTGTACCAAGGGAATGAATTGTTTAATATAAATCATGTTGACAACATTTGGAAACATTTTGAAGCTGTTGTTGACCGTAAAACTGATTAAACCTAAGAATTTGAAAATAATCTACAAATAGTAATTCCGGTGGATAAAACTTTCCTTTGATCATGAATACATTTTTGGATATTTGCTTCTCCACTATGCTAGCATGAACACAAGAGTTGGTCATTGTGGCTTTAGCCAGCTGACTGCAGAGAAAGCACTCATTGCGTTGTCAGGATTGCTCCCAGCGAGCAGACGACGTGTTGCGTGTGTCCTCTCTTCAATGCTGTGATTAGCCGATATTTCAGAATCTGGCCTTTCCAAAGATACCAAACATGACTATGAAAATAGTGGATAACCCCTATGTGTATACGTCATGTCATATCAGAATGTTGTGTATTACTTTTACTAAGTGCTGGTATTTGCTGGTATTGCAATACCAGCTAAAACCTTCAGTGTCGCAGTGCCTGTGTTTCTCAAAACTAAAATTCAAACAGCAAAAGGAGAAGTTGCACTCAAAGCATCTCCCTTTGCTGTGTGATTTATAGAAGCACTGGCATTTCTTGCCACTGCAACGCTGTTTATTTTAGGCATTCTTTGCAATGGCAGCTAATACTGGCGGTTAGCAGATAACACCCAGAGTAAGGATATATTTTGAAATGCTGTGTCCACTGAAAACAACCACATGTAATTTTCCTGGATCCTATAATAACACATGACTTTAAATAACATTAAGGCTAGGGTCAGACTAACGCATTTTTCGCGTTGTCCGTGAAAAAGTGCGTTCGAACGAATGGACGTATTTTTTCACGGAATACGCGATAGCGGTCACACGATGCGCATTTTCGTCGGTGATTTTGTACGGATCATCAATAAAACACTTTTTGCGTCTGGACGTTATGTTGGCTGGACATTAGCAGCGTCTGACCTCTCCTAATCACGCACACACGCCGCTATGCGGACGCAGCGCACTCTGTACGTCAGTACTAGCGGTTTGATGTTCTCGATAAATTGCGTTCGTTTGCCACTTGCGTTGCGCGGCCGCACTTTCGTGTGGCCGTTCTTCGTATGCTGCCCGGCGTTGGACGTCATTTGCTGCTAGCACGGCCATGATTAAGTGCGGCTAAACGCACGTTAATACTGCGCTCGTCTGACCCTAGCCTAAAACATGATGAAAAATGATGAAAATGGCTCAGCAACAAAGTAGCTAAAACATACATACGTATTCATAATTTAACCCATTCACTGTGGAAGACGTGCTAGGCATATCCTCTGCTTTTCTTCTAAGATGCAGAAGACATCCAAGATGTCAGCCATGCCTGCAGGACCACCTTCTGCCCGCTGATGTTATCAACCATGGGCACACTAACATCAGAAACAGGACTTCCCCTCCCCGGACAGGCAGGGAATTCACAGTGGAGAAGATACAAAGGTCATTTCAACCCCCGTTTCTCCAGAACCAAGAAAAGCAGAGGGGCATTTATGATATCATTAGAAAAACCAGAGCATGGCCTTTCCAAAGATACCACACATGACTATAGGGGTTATTAAGAGAGCACCAAAACGTCTCCGACATTTCGGTGCGCTCTCGTTCCCTGCTCTTCAGGGAATCAAATTTCCTGACCCTGCGGTGAATTCAGCATTCACTGCAGGGTCCCCGGCGTGCAGGGAACGGACTCTAAAATCTGCTGCAAAACCAACAAAAAAGGCGAAATTCTACCAAAAATATGCATCTGTTATGATCCGAAGTATCGGATCACTCGAACCACCACAAAAAAGGCACCAAACACATCTGGAAAAAGCCGACGAGCCACCTAACACAACGCCGACCAGCCTCCGGAAAAAGCCAACAAACCAACGAACGGGGTAAAAAAAGCAAAAAAACAAAACGATAAGGTCTGTTACAGAAAAAAGAAAACCGCTATTTAAAAAGAACCAGATAACTAATTTTGCCGAAAAAATCCCGAAAAATATCTAAAAGATCCTAAAAAAAATAATGAATAAATAAGACACTTTTTACTGCAGATTATGAAAATAAATGGTTTATTTTAAACATTGAAGCCTATGGGGTTCAGCTGAATAAACCTGCCTAATGAAACCACCGAATAACAGGGCTTTACTTTGACATTTCACTGTTGTTTGGTGTTCTCTGAATAGATTAATCATTGTTTCTCTATGAGGAAGTTTACTGCTGTTGAACAGGCATCGTATTTGCAGGCGATTCGCCAAAATTTGGCAAACTGCCTGCCTTCTTAATAGCTGAATGGCCAGGAAATTGCACCGTACTGGCAAATTCACTGTTCGGTGCCATTTTGGAGCCAGATCGGTTGTCTCTGAATAACCCTGTACATGTTATGTAAAATTAAAAAAATAAATAAAATTATCCTTCTTTTTCTAATGCAACACTATTGTTCGCTTTTCAATTATAAAGTGAACAATAATGCTGCACTAATTCTCCTAATTTCTCACACTGTCAGCAAGTGAAGAGGCAATGGCAAGATGTGTTATTACACATTGTTTCATCGAAACCTAAACCGCCACACTGCTGGGAGGAGTGCTAGGGCTCCTTTGTAAATCTGTATCTCTGATATGTACACCACACTGTCATGTCCCACATCATCTGTGGTGCTCGGTGACCGGCAGCGTCTTCCACTCTGCTCGCTGGCTGACCGCCGAGAGAAGAAGTGTCCGGCCACGATCACGTGATGTGGCTGAGGGCAGGGCACCGTGTGATGATGTGGTGCCCACCAGATTGAAAAACCAGTGACCTGAAATCCTTTCATTGTCCTGATGTGGTTTTCACATCCTCTCAGTGCTCATCCATATTTTGTATTTAGCTACACTGTGTCTGACTCAGGGGTGGTTCCAGGGGGAGCAACGGGGCAATTGCCCGCTCCCGAGAAAATATTGCCGAGTGCTTCTGTTCCTGCGAGGAGTTGTCGGCATGAAGCTCGGCCGCTCGCCTGGGATCCACAAGCCGCAATCTCGCGAGATTGCAGAGTTCACGAGATCTCGTGAACTCCGGGATCTTGCGAGAACGCGACATCTGCGTGGTTCCCAAGTGAGTGGCAGAGATTCATGCCGACAGCTGCTCGCAGGAACAGAAGCACTCAGAGGGGCCTGGCCTGGCAGGAGACCGCTTGGACCATGTGAGCTGGGACCAATATATATATCCCTGTGAGCTGGGGCAATATATATCCATGTGAGCTGGGGCAATATATATAAAATATGAGCTAGGGCAATATATCTATCCATGTGAGCTGGGACAATATATATCCATGTGAGCTGGGGCAATATATATCCATGTGAGCTGGGGGCAGTATATATAAAATGTGAGCTGGGGCAATATATATATATTCGTGTGAGCTGGGGCAATATATATCCATGTGTGAGCTGCGGGCAATATACAGTTGTGTTCAAAATTATTCAACCCCCAATGCTGTAAAGGGTTTTAGGGAATATAGTGTACATTTGTAATTGTATTCAGAATGAAATCCTACAAGGACTTTTTAAAGAACCATATGCAACTAAAATGACATCAATTGGTTTTGTAATACAGTAGTAAATGTTTCTTTTGTGAATTCTTCATTGACACAATTATTCAACCCCTTAAAGACCACCACTCTGAAGAACAGAGGTTCATTCAAGTGTTTTCAATCAGGTATTGAAAACACCTGTGGATGTCACAGAGCAGCAATAAAGCATAATAAGCACCAATTAGGCCGCTTTAAAATGACTGTGATACTCAGCTCCTTCTAGACATTTACTGGTGTGGTTACAAACATGGTGAAGTCAAGAGAATGGTCCAGGAAGACAAGAGAAGAGGTGATTACTCTTCACAGGAAGGGCAATGGCTATAAGAAGATTGCAAAGATGTTCAACATACCAAGAGAGACCATAGGAAGCATCATTTGCAAATTCAAGGCAAAGGGCACTGTTGAAACGCTACCTGGTCGTGGCAGAAAGAAGATGCTGACTTCGACTGCTGTGCGCTACCTGAAGCGTAGAGTGGAGAAAAGTCCCCGTGTGACTGCTGAGGAACTGAGAAAAGATTTGTCAGATGTGGGTACTGAAGTTTCAGCTCAGACAATACGGCGCACACTGCGTAATGAAGGCCTCCATGCCAGAACTCCCAGGCGCACCCCCTTACTGTCTCCAAAGAATAAGAAGAGTCAACTGCAGTATGCCAAAAGTCATGTGGACAAACCACAGAAGTTTTGGGATAGTGTTCTGTGGACTGATGAAACAAAATTAGAACTGTTTGGGCCCATGGATCAACGCTATGTTTGGAGGAGGAAGAACAAGGCCTATGAAGAAAAGAACACCTTGCCTACTGTGAAGCATGGCGGGGTCAATCATGCTTGGGGCTGTTTTGCTTCTGCAGGTACATGGAAGCTTCAGCGTGTGCAAGGTACCATGAATTCTCTTCAGTACCAGGAGATATTGGATGACAATGTGATGCACTCCGTCACAAACCTGAGGCTTGGGAGACGTTGGACCTTTCAACAGGACAATGATCCCAAGCATACCTCCAAGTCCACTAGAGCATGGTTGCAGATTAAAGGCTGGAACATTTTGAAGTGGCCATCGCAGTCACCTGACTTAAATCCGATTGAGAACCTCTGGTGGGACTTAAAGAAAGCAGTTGCAGTGCGCAAGCCTAAGAATGTGACTGAACTGGAGGCTTTTGCCCATGACGAATGGGCGAAGATACCCGTAGATCGCTGCAAGACACTTGTGGCAAGCTATGCTTCACGTTTAAAAGCTGTTATAACTGTAAAGGGATGTTGTACTAAGTACTAAGATTGAATGTCACTTGGGGGTTGAATAAAACTGATAATGATGTGAGCACAGAAAAGACATTTGTGGTTATTTCATTTTAAATGTTATGTTATATTTGTCTGACCTACACGTGCCTCTTTGATTTAATTGTAAGCAAGATGACTGAATGATCAAAATCAATGTCAAACTGGCCAAAACACTCAATTTCAGTGGGGGTTGAATAATTTTGAACACAACTGTATATCCATGTGTGAGCTGGGGTCAATATATTACATGTGAGTTGGGAGGGAGATAACCTGGACCTTTGGTATGGAAAGGGTTTGCAGGGCTCATGAGCCACATGAGAACAGACCCTGTGCAATGTTCTGGGGAGAGTGAGTGTAAGATGCACAGCTGGCGATTAGCCAAAACTGGTAGTGTGCCCCCCCTGCGAAACCTGTGTCTGGATCCACCCCTGGTCTGGCTATGACTATTTAACCCTTTGGCTTCCCTACTGACTACACGACCTGGCAAACAACCCTGGAACACGGCTGTCACTCACTCTGGCAAACGACCCTGGTACACGGCTGATGAAATACTCTGGCATTACTATCCTTGATATTTCAGTGACATATTCTGTTATTAACCTTTGCTGGGTATTTGCGTTTTTTATCCTGTCTGGTTTAAGACTAACTTGCTCTCAGGTCTACGTTAGGCTAGGGTCAGACTAACGCATTTTCCACGTTGTCCGTGAAAATGTGCGTTCGAAGAATGGACGTATTTTTTCACGGAATACGCGATAGCGGTCATACTATGCGCAGTTTCATCCGTGATTTTGTACGGATCATCAATAAAACACTTCTTGCATCTGGACGTTATGTTGGCCGGACATTAGCAGCATCTGATGTCTCCAATTCACGCACACACGCCGCTAGCGGACGCAGCGCACTCTGTACGTCAGTACTAGTGGTTTAACGTTCTCGAAAAAATGCGTTCATTTTCCACTTGCGTTGCGCAGCCGGACTTTTGTGCGACCGTACTTCGTATATTGGCCGTCATTGCCCGGCATCTGCTGCTAGCACGGCCGTGATTAAGTGCGGCTGCACGCGCGTTCGCACTGCCTCAGTCTGACCCTAGCCTAACTTGTACTGCCTATCCTGTGTGTGTATACTTCCCTAAGGTCCCTCCTCTGGGGTCAGTTAATAGATAGCTGTGCCGACAATTTCAAGGATCGGAAGGTTAAGATAGCTGTTCTGTGTATAGGGATCAGTTTATTAGTGATTGGGAAGGAACGTGACACACACAAGGTCATGTGAGGTGTCACTGGAAGGGTGTGAGTCTCAACTTTCCAATGATACCAAATATTGCATTGTGTAAAAAAAAATAATGAAATGCAATATTTACTTTTTTTCGGTTCTACTGTAAGTGGTATTATGTGCTTTTACATATAAAGCACACAATGCTGCTGCACTAACTTGCCTTCTCATTTCCCATGCCAGGAGCAAATGTGTGGGCAATGGCAGAATGCGTTATTATACAATGGTTCATCTAATACACAAGCCACCACATTACTGTAAGAAGAGTGGGGGAGGGGTTTGGACCCCTTTATCTCCATTCTTTATACGCCAAAAGTCAAGTTAGGTGTCATTGGATATATCGAAGTCTTTCCTTTCTAATGTTACTAATTATGTCCATGTTCAATGTATATATATAAAAAAATCATATTTATTTTTTGTTACATAGCAAAGGCTTTGTCCATTTGTCACGCTTAAAAGAAGTAAAAACGCTACCATTACTCACTGTCTCATTTCTCATGCCTGGAGAAAGTATAATGTTTTATGCATAGTCATATTATTCATAAAACACAATCCTCCAAGATACAAGTGAAAATGTTCAGGGGAGTTTCAGTTTTAGCTAAAATTGCATATTTTCTAAGAAAAATATATTACTGTTATGAACTTAAAATGCTAAAGTTATAGCGTTCATCTGAAGGCTCACAGGTCAGAGATTTCCAGTAAAACAGCTTCTTTGAGTCTTTTTTTCACCTGAGGAAGAACAAAAATGTTTTTATTACATCATCGTCATGTAACTGCACCTATAGATGTCAGGCACACCCTATGAAAAAGTAAATAAACCTTAATATGCTAGACCACTGGAATTTCCAATTTACTTAAACTGCTTATCCAAGTTACTTGAAATTGTTTCTTCAGTCAGTCATTTCAAATTAAATAGCAATTTAGCTAAAACATTTCAGAAATATTTGCATTTTTCAACTTTTGAGTGACTGCTGTCAAGAATTACTGTTAATTACCTTAAAAAATGCCAAACTGACTTTTGCTGTCAATGGAAAAACTGAATAACAAAAATCTAACAGATACTCATTTATTTTAAATGTGAGTTGTGTGAATAATCATTTTGAATATATATATTTTATATATATATATAAACTCAATGTAGAATTTGTTTTTTTAACTCACTACATAAGTTCGACCCGAACTTTGGCAGTTCGAAAGTTCGCGAATTTCGAACATTTTGGGCATGTTCGGTTCGGGTTCGAAAAAAAAAAGAAATTTTGAAAAAAGTATAGAAAATGCTTAAAAAAATACAAAAAAATCTAGAAATAAAGAGACTCTTTACTGCAGAATATTATAAGCAACGGTTTATTAGATATTGAATTAAAAACTAATGTGTACGTGGAAAGATTATCAACTCTAAATGACCTCTGTTCAAAAACAGGCATAACACCAGGTGTTTTTAGTCTGGTAATCAATTTGATACATTGTACACCATACTGAGGGTGGGGTGGTGTCTGCTTCTGATTGAGATTTGAGAATTAATTTCCCTAAAACATCCTAATATGCTGCATTTAACCCTTTCGCTGCTGAGGCTTTTCATACCTCTGTGCTGAGGTCATTTTTACCGCTTTCGCTCATCATGTTTAACCGCGTTTTGTAGCCATATTTTGATATATGACCCAGACATATTATATATCGTTCTTTCCGGCAGACTTGGCAGATTCATAATATGTCATTATTATATGTATATGTTATGTCATGTCTGTATATTATAACAAAAATGCAATAAAATTTGAATTTTCAATAATTTATTATGTGTAAAGTGTTTTTTTTTACATTTTAACATGCGATCGTTTGCGGTTATATTTTGTATGGGGTGCACGTGTTAAAAAAATTAGAAATGGGGTCTCGTTCCATTTTTTTTTGGGGGAAAATTTCACTTTTTTTAACAAACGCACCGCATACAAAAATCGTTAGTGCAGCATTATTGTTCACATTATAATTGAAATGGGAACAATATTGCTGCATTAACAAAACAAAAACAACAAAAAAGCTTGTTTTTTTTTTTTTTTTTTTTTTTTAAATATTTTTCATGCTCATGTTTGGTATCCTTGGAAAGGCCATGCTCTGGCCGATCCAACGATATCAAACATTAACCCCTAGCTGCCACGGATCGGGAGATAGGGGGTTCATTGGATCCCCCTATCTCCACCATTGGTGGCAGCTAAGGGTTAACTCCAGGACTGGCGTCATCGTGCTATGCACGATGACGCCAGTCCTCAGGGGGAGTTCCTAGAGGCTTGGCCGACATTCCTAGAGGCTTGGCCAGCTCCAGGAGAGGATCACGATCCGGCGCTTTTCAGCGCTGATTCGTGATCCGGCTCCCCAGGGGTTAATCACAGCCACCGTTTGGAAGGGCAGGCTGTGTCCTTCCAAACGGTGCCTGGATTAACCCTCTGCCCCCCGGCGATCGGGAGGGAGAGAGGTCCGAAGGACCTCCCCCCCTTTCAGGCGCTTCCTCTGCACATGCGGGGGGCGCCTGAATTAGATGTCATCGCGCCACCACGATGACATCTAATTGCTCCGCCGGGGTCCCGGAGTGCTGGGCTGACATCCAAGATGTCAGCCCGCACCGGGGGGGGGGGCGCAGCAATCCGCCGGAATCCGGCTGATTGCTGCCTCCTGTGCATGGATGCGCTCAGCGCATTCATAGCACAGGAGAACCACTTGGCTGGACGCGCTCAGCGCGTCCATAGCAGCCAAGTGGTTAACTGGTGTTTGAAAAAAATTCTAAATAACATCTAAGGCTAGGGTCAGATGAGCGCATTTTGTACGGACTGTGCGTCCGTGCAGTACGGACGTATTTACTGACTGACAACAAGGTAGTGGCCAAACAGTCCGTATTTTTTGACTGATGTAGCAGGGAAAATAAATTAAAATGAAAAAACATTCTGTCCGTCAAAAATGCTGGACATATAAATGCAGTCCATCTGACCTCGTTTCATCACTCACTTACAAAGCTACACGGACGTTGCGGACGTGGTGCACTCCGCACGTCCGTTCTAGCAGTATTACGTTCTTGCCTAACCTGCGTCCGTTTGCTGCGTCTGCCATGCATCCGCACTTCCGTGCGGACGTACTTCGTGTGTGGGGCTCCATTGGTCAGAATGCTATGCTGCCACGGACGTACAAATGTGCGGCAACACGGACGTGATAACTGCGCTCGTCTGACCCCAGCCTTAAGCAATGTTATTTTTCACCTCGGGATTAAACATTCACAGGGTTGTTCAGAGAAAGGTGAAAACCAGGAGAATGGCAGGAAAGAGAACAATCTGGACCAAATAGCCGATTTGGAAAGTGAGATAAGGCTAGGGTCAGACTAATGCATTTTTCACAGTGACCGAAAGTGCGTCCGAACGCATTGCCGTATTTTTTCACGGAATGCGCGAAAACGGTCATACGATGCACATTTTTGTGCGTGATTTTTTACGGATCCAAAACAGGAAACTTTGGGTGTCTGGACGTTATGTTGGCCGGACATGAGCAGGGTCTGACGTCTCCAAATCACGCACACACGCCGCTAGTGGACGCAGTGCACTCTATACGTCGTACTAGCGGTTCTGCGTTCTCGAAAAAATGCGTTCATTTTCCACTTGCGTTGCGCAGCCGGACTTTCGTGCGACCGTACTTCGTATATTGGCTGTCATTGCCCGTCATTTGCTGCTAGTGCGGCCGTGATTAAGTGCGCCTAAACGCATGTTAAAAATTCGCTAGTCTGACCCTAGCCTAAATGGGAGAATTTTTCTGGTTTGGCTATTTTGACCTAGAATTTTCCATTCTCCAGTCATTCTCCTGCTCTTCACCGCTCTGAATAACCCTGACAGGGTTATTCAAAGAGCGGCGAAACTCAGGAGAATGACTGAAGAGAAAATTATAGGTCAAAATAGCCAAACCAGAAAAATTCTCCCATTTTTCTCACTTTCCAAATCGGCTATTTGGTCTAGAATTTTCCATTCTCCAGTCATTCTCCTACTTTTCACCGCCAAAAAATCAGTAAACTTTTTCTGCGTGTCCGAAAATGTCTCCTTTTCATACAGACTGCCGCCCCAAGCAGTTGTTTATGGATAGATTAAAGGAAAAGCATTTACCGTCATTTGAAATGTAATTTTTTGGTTTTTACATATTTCTATACATCCTAGAAATCCGCCACTTCACGGGCAGGTTATGGGGACCTCCTAGGCACGATATTTGAAGGAATTTTTGGTTTTTATTTTTAACCCTTATTTCATGGAAAACTCACTGTCCCTTTAAAAACGTTTTTTTTTACTTTTTGTCCTTGTTTCCTGTCCCCCAGGGCACTACCCGGACCCCCATACACTTTTTATGGAAAATATCTAGCATATATGCCCTCTTGGAGAACACTCTAAAAACCGAATTTTCAGCCCCATTGACTTGTATGGAGTTCGAGTTCGGGTTTGGATCCGAACATTTGGAAAGTTCGGGTTTGGCTTCGAACCGAACTCGGGGAGTGTTCGGCTCATCCCTATACATAACGTTATGTAACATTTAGCATTGTCAAACAAATATTTAAAGATTAAAGAGGTTATTCACAGAGCACCGAAATGTCGCCAACATTTCGGTGCTCTGTCGTTCCCTGCACTTTGGGGAATCAAATTTCCCCACCCTCAGGGCTCGATTTCCACCTCAGGAGCTTGTAGGCACAGAAATGCGGAACGCCTCTACCCCCCCCCCCCAAACAAAAAAAAGGAAACATGCCAAAGTTACTATTTAAATTTTTGTTTTGAGGCAAAAAAAACCAAAAATATTAATTTTAAAAAACTGAAACTGTTTTTCTCTGTGCTCAGAACAAAAGAAGGGGCAGAATCTGTTCCGTTAGTTGAATTAGTTACAAGTATTTATAAAGCGTCAACAAATTCCTTAGTGCTGTACAATGGGAGAAGCAGAATAACAAATATACATATATGTTACACACACGGAACAGAAGGAGGGAGGACCCTGCTCAAGAGCTTACAATCTAAGAGGAGAGGGGTGACACATTAGGTGAGGATGAATAGGGTATTTGAAGTAGCGGGTTGCATGAGCACTGAATGGGAAGATGGAGCAGGAAATGACAGTGGGGGATTATGGAGTGAGCTGTTAGGCTTCTCTATAGTAATGCATTTTCAGAGACTTGTTGAAGGACTGGAGAGAAGGGTGAGTCTGATGTTGCGGGGGAGGGAGTTCCATAGAAAGGGTGCAGTTCAGGAGAAGTCCTGAAGGCGAAAGTTGGGGGTGCGAGTACGAGGAACTGATAACATCAGATCATTGGCCGAGCGAAGTGGTTGGGATGGGATGTACCTGCTAATAAGGGAGGAGATGTAGGCAGGGGCACAGTTATGGAGAGGTTTGTATGTGAGTAGGGATGAGCCGAACACCCCCGAGTTCGGTTCGCATACGAACTCGAACTTTTCAAAAGTTCGAATTCGAACTCGAACACGAACTCAATACAAGTCAATGGGACTCAAAGTTCGATTTTAAGAGTGCCCTCCAAGAGGGCACATATGCTAGATATTTGCCATAAAAGGACGTCATTTCCAGGCGACTGCCGGCCAGGGCCGGTGCAAGCATTTTTATATAGTCAGGCGAAGGTGCATTTTGGTGCCGCCCATCCATGTCATGTCAAGCCAATCAGGATAGAGGTGCCATGATAATCTCTGTATATACACATATATATACACACACTAGGGTTTCTCATATAAGTATATTTGCCCCCAGCTCATATAAGTGTTTTTGGCCCCAGCTCATATGGGTATATTTGCCCCCAGCTCATATGGGTATATTTGCCCCAGATCACGTGTGGATATATTTGCCCCCAGATCAAATGTAGATATATTTGCCCCCAGATTACATGGGTATATATTGCCCCAGCTCCTATAGAGATATTTGCCCCAGCTCATATGGAAATATCTGCCCCCAGCTCATATGGGTATATTTGCCCCCAGATCACATGTGGATATATTTGCCCCCAACTCATGGATATATTTGCCCCCTGCTCATGGATATATTTGCCCCAGCTCATGGATATATATATATTTGCCCCAACTCATGGATATATTTGCCCCAACTCATGGATATATTTGCCCCCAGCTCATGGATATATTTGCCCCAGCTCATAGATATATATATATTTGTCCCCAGCTCATGGATATATTTGCCCCCCCGCTCATGGATATATATATATATATGCCCCAACTCATGGATATATTTGATCCCAACTCATGGATATATTTGCCCCCAGCTCATGGATATATATATAGTTGCCCAAACTCATGGATATATTTGCCCCCAACTCATGGATATATTTGCCCCCAGCTCATGGATATATTTGCCCCAGCTCATGGATATATATATATATATATATATATTTGCCCCAACTCATGGATATATTTGCCCCCAGCTCATAGATATATTTGCCCCAGCTCATGGATATATTATATTTGCCCCCAACTCATGGATATATTTGCCCCCAACTCATGGATATATTTGCCCCCAGCTCATGGATATATATATTTGCTCCCAGCTCATGGATATATTTGCCCCCAGATCACATGTGGATATATTTGCCCCCAACTCATGGATGTATTTGCTCCCAGCTCATGGATATATATATATTTGCCCCCAGCTCATGGATATATTTGCCCCAGCTCATGGATATATATATATTTGCCCCCAACTCATGGATATATTTGCCCCAGCTCATGGATATATATATATTTGCCCCCAACTAATGGATATATTTTCCCCAAACTCAAGGATATATTTGCCCCAACTCATGGATATATTTGCCCCCAGCTCATGGATATATTTGCCCCCAGCTCATGGATATATATATATTTGCTCCCAGCTCATGGATATATTTGCCCCCAGATCACATATGGATATATTTGCCCCCAACTCATGGATGTATTTGCTCCCAGCTCATGGATATATATATATATTTGCCCCCAGCTCATGGAATATTTGCCCCCAGCTCATGGATATATATATATTTGCCCCCAACTCATGGATATATTTGCCCCCAGCTCATGGATATATATATATTTGCCCCCAACTAATGGATATATTTTCCCCCAACTCAAGGATATATTTGCCCCCAGCTCATGGATATATTTGCCCCAACTCATGGATATATTTGCCCCCAGCTCATGGATATATTTGCCCCCAGCTCCTGGATATATATTTGCCCCCAACTCATGGATATATTTGCCGACAGATCACATGTGGATATATTTGCCCCCAGATCACATGTGGATATATTTGCCCCCAGCTCATGGATATATTTGCCCTAGCTCATGGATATATATATTTTCCCCAACTCATATAAGTATATTTGCCCCAGCTCATATGGGTATATTTGCCTCCAGATCACATGTAGATATATTTGCCCCCAGATTACATGGGTATATATTGCCCCAGCTCATATAGAGATATTTGCCCCAGCTCATATGGGTATATTTGCCCCCCGATCACATGTGGTGTTATTGGCAAGAATATGTATCTGCTTTAATAATATTCAAAGGCCTAGAAAAATGCTCATTTAGGTTTAATGTGTCTTTAAGAGATAATTAATACAACTGTCTTTTCAGATAAAACCAAAATGTATCTTGCGTAACTTAGCTGTTTCTGCAGAATAGCTAACCGCAAAGTCATGAGGAATGTATTTCGGTATCAGGAACACAGGGTGGAGAGCCATCTTGCATCCTAGAACAGAACATCCACACACACCCATGATGGAGAAAAACGTCTGACACTTGTCAATGACGCATGATACCTTGACCTTTAGAAATAGCTGATAGTTGATTCTTATATAGCTAATAAAATAATCTGTATGTGCACAATTTTATGCTGAAGTTGACTAAAATGTTAAGTTGACTCCCACTTGCTTACTCACCAAACTGCTATAAAACATGTATCACAATTTATCAGTAAAAGGAGAGATCACTGGCTGTGACCAGAGAGGCTGCACAGACCCATTCGTTGTCTGTGTGATTTCTTTAAGTGCGCACCTTAACTTAACCGGGTGAGAGAAATGGTGGCAGGGTCGGAATCCTGCTCTCTCCCACCTGCAACTACCAGCATCTCCCTCCATCCCCATCCCTCTCCTTCTCCTCCTTCGAGACACACTGCATCCGCCTGTTCTCTCCTCTGGCCCTCAGGGTGGCAGTCATCTACCGCCCACCGGGACCAACCTCCCAGTTCTTTGACCACTTTGCTACCTGGCTTTCTCACTTCCTGTCTTCTAATCTTCCATGCCTAATTCTCGGGGACTTCAACATTCCCATTGATGATCCTTCCGCCCCTGCTGCCTCCAAACTTCTTTCACTCACGTCCTCCCTTGGACTCACACAATCCTCCCTCCTCCCTACCCACCGCGATGGTCACGCTATTGACCTTGTCTTTTCCAACCTCTGCTACATTTCTGAGTTCAACTGTCACCCTTTCCCCATCTCTGACCACCACCTTCTCTCTTTCAACCTATCTGGACTTCCTAAACACCCTGCTCCCCCACCCCGCACACACACTCGCAGAAATCTACATGCTGTTGATCCCCATTAATTCTCCAATCTACTTCACCACCTCCCTCACACCTCATCCTTCACCTGCCCTGATGCTGCCACTAATCACTAAAACACTACTCTTATCTCTGCTCTAGACACTCTTGCTCCTCTTCGAATCTGTAAGGCCCCACGCCGCCAGCTTCAGCCCTGGCACACCCTCCAGACTCGCTACCTGCAAAGATGCTCCCGCACTGCAGAGCGTGCCTGGAGGAAATCCCGCTCTGAAGCTGATTTTGTTCATTCAAGTTTATTCTCCGGTCATACACCTCTGCCCTCCACTTGGCCAAACAATCCTTCTTCTCATCTCTTATATCTACGCTGTCCTCCAACCCTAAACGGCTCTGGTCCACCTTCAACACCCTCCTCTACCCACCTGCACCTCCCCCTCAGCTGCCTTCAGCGCTCAAGACCTGGCAGACTACTCCTCAGTAAAACTCTAACTATCAGAAGCAACATCCCAACACAAGATAGTTATCTGCCACCTCCACTCCCAGAGGTCCCCTCTGTCACCCTCTGCCACTTCCTCCCAGCCACTGAGGAGGAAGTCAATTCCTTATTGTCCTCGTCACATCTCACCACGTGCCCGCTCGACCCCATTCCCTCACATCTAATTCCTCCCCTCTCCTCCTCCCTCACCCCTGCTCTCACACACATCTTCAACCTATCTCTCTCCACTGGCTCCTTTCCATCCGCCTTCAAACACGCGCTAGTTACCCCTTTACTAAAGAAACCATCCCTCGATCCCAACTCTCCATCCAACTACCGCCCTGTATCCCTGCTTCCCTTTACCTCTAAGCTCTTAGAAAAACTAGTCTTCAACCGCCTCTCCCTCTTCCTGTCCTCCAATTCCCTACTTGACCCCCTGCAATCTGGCTTCCGTCCCCTACACTCAACTGAAACTGCCCTCACCAAAGTCACCAACGACCTCCTAACTGCTAAAAAACACAGCCACTATTCTATTCTCATCCTGCTTGACCTCTTGGCTGCTTTTGACACTGTTGACCACCCCCTCCTTCTACAGACCCTCAACTCTCTGGGTCTCGGTGACACTTCACTTGCTTGGGTTGACTCCTATTTATCCAACAGGTCCTTCTGTGTGTCCTTTGCTGGTAACTCCTCCTCTTCATTGCCTCTATCTGTTGGTGTACCTCAAGGCTCTGTCCTTGGTCCTCTGCTCTTTTCCATCTACACCTCCTCCCTGGGCAAAATCATCAACAGCTTTGGCTTTAAATACCACCTCTACTCTGATGACACTCAGATCTACCTCTCTACCCCTGATCTCTCTCCCCCTGTCCTTTCAAAAGTCAGTGACTGTTTATCTGGCATCTCCTCCTGGATGGCCTCCCAACACCTAAAGATCAACCTGTCAAAGACTGAGCTCCTACTTATTCCTCCCTCCAATGCCTCCCCACCTCCTGACTTCTCTATCACGGTGGAGGGTATCACCATCTCCCCATCAAACCAAGTTCGCTGTCTTGGAGTTACACTTGACTCTGCTCTTTCCTTCATCCCCCACATCAAGTCTCTTTCCTCCTCCTGCCGATACCAACTGCGTAATATTTCCAGAATTCGGCCATTTCTTACCGCTGTCACCACAAAACAACTCATACACGCCCTGGTAATCTCCCCACTCGACTATTGCAATAATCTCTTATCTGGCCTTCCTCTATCCCGCCTCTCCCCCCTACAATCCATCCTGAACGCCTCCGCCAGGCTAATTCACCTCACCCACCACTCTGTCTCTGCCGCTCCCCTCTGCGAGTCCCTTCACTGGCTCCCCATCCACTGCAGAATTAAGTTCAAAATCCTTATCCTTACCTACAAAACCCTCACTAACTCAGCTCCCCACTACCTGTCCTCACTAATCACCAAATACACCCCAGCCCGCTCCCTAAGGTCAAACAGTGACCTGCGCCTAGCTTCTCCCCGCATCACCTCTTCCCATGATAGACTGCAGGATTTCTCACGTGCAGCCCCCACTCTCTGGAACGCTCTCCCTCGTACTGTCAGACTTTCCCCTAACTTCTCTTCCTTCAAACGCTCCCTTAAAACGGTCCTATTTAGGGAAGCCTACCACCCAACTCACTGACGCAACCATCAATCACTCTCACCTTACAGTCCTCTCCTCCTGTTTCCAACCCCAACCCTCCTAGATTGTGAGTTCCTACGGGAATAGGGCCCTCATCTCCTCCTGTACTGTTTGTCAAATGTTGTTCAATGTATTGTAACCCTGTCTATACTGTGCCTATTGTACAGCGCTGCGGAATATGCTGGCGCTTTATAAATAAAGAATAATAATAATAATAATAATTTATCCACCGATTAGAACAGAGACTGGCATCTGAAGGAAGAGGCTATTTTCCTCCATTTCAATTTGACGCCGCAACGTGGGGCCCGGGGTTAAAAAGCCTTAGCCAGCACGCCACCACCAAGGATTTCCTGATGGGATCACACCAGAAACGGAGCCTGATCAACTTCGTAACCTCACAGGTAAGATACCTTTTGATATCTTGCCGGTGACGTGTTCTGGTTTGTGATCCTACCCCCAGGAAATCCCAGTGTGACGCTTGGGAAAGGCATCAAAAGTGGGGTTTATTTAACTTTGCCCAGGTGCCCGTTATACTGACCCATGAATCGCATGCCAGTTGTCTGCTTGTTTGTACGTCTGTTCACGGTTCTTTGTATTGACGGCATATTTTCTGATAACGCATTGTGGTTTGGTTGTTGATCAGAGAGATTATCGTGATCCAGCAGTAACAAGTGGGGTGTACCTGGTTAGCTATCTCCAAGCAGTAACAGGTGATGCAATAATACGCATACCTGCAGGACTTTCCTAACAGTAACAGGTGAACACAAGCTTGGTAGTAGGACACAATATATCTCTGATTGAAGTATAGTTTGATTGACAGTCAGAGGGTTTTTGTGAGTACCAGTATATAGATGAAGCATTAGGCATATCTAGTAGTAACTCACAAGAATATATATATCTAGTAGGAACAGGTGACGCGGTAAAGGAAGCACCTGTAGGATATATATGCTGCGGTAAAACAGGTATTAATTACACCTGCTAACAGGATCCTATATTTGGAATATAGGGGAGGACGAGACACTTTATTGTCGTGGTTAGAATAGGACATGATAGATATAGGTCTATCCTCATTTCTGACTGTTGATAAACTACGTGAATTGTTTAAATTGATCAGGAAAAGAGCTAACAATCAAGAATGGGTAATGAACAGAGTAGCCATGCTAATTGAATGACCCCATGTAAGTTAGTTGAGGAAAGAACAGGATAACGGAATGTGATGAAACTTCTCGGTAGAAAGCAGAGGAATGGAGAAAGTTTATTGAAGAATAAAAAAGGAATGTTGATAGATAATGGATTATGGAATGTAGCAGAAGCATGGTATAGGGTTGCAAAGGAGATTGAGAAGGAGGGGTGGATAGAAACAGCGGAAAATAGGAAGGGAAAAACTAATTACTATTACTGCACCCCAAAATCCAAACCCCCTTCTTATGGTGAAATATCAAAAGAAAAGAATATAAATAAATAATAAACCCAACCCCAACGACAACTGCCCAAAAACAGCCGACAGGTAGAGACCCTGTCTTACGCATCGATGGGTCGTACTACACCCCTCGTCCTGTCATGTCCTCATTAACAGCCACAAGCCAGGTACCGACAATATCCCCTATTATGCCTCATTTGCCAATTTAGACACCACCTACCCTTTCCACCAAGATGATGTCTGACAAAGCAACTTCTATAAATGTAATATATATGTGGATATAGTGTGTGTATTTGTATATATGGATGTATATGTGTATGTATATAAAGTATGAGACGAAAAAGGTATAAATTTAATCGGCAGTTGGACAGGGACGCCTGTTCCGACTCGTGTAAATGGTTACAAAATATGATGAATTTTTATAAGTGGGATGAAAGTTATTTTAAACCAGAATCTGATAAACTATAGGATGCGGATGATAATTTATGAGTCAATGTGAGGAGAGGTTAGGAAAGTGTATAGAGAGACAAGGTGAAAGGAAAATGGCATGTAGACAACTGAAGAAATAGTGCAGAGTTTAGAAAAAAATGGTTTTAAAGATTGTGTTTGGAAAAAGAATGTGACACCTCATGGTACAGGATGAGGCCAAAAGAGTTAGGAAAGCCTATCCTAGATATGGCAACTACAGGTTGCTTTCCAGTAGAGAGCATTAAGAAGGACATGTAGGTGAATAGTAGTATGTATGTATGTATGTATGTCAGAGATATAAAGCACGGTAAGCAAAGACCAAAAGCAAAGTAGACAGATGAGACATGACACCTGCTTTGTTTGTGACATGATTCCATTGTTAGGTGCTTGCCAACAGAATCCACTTGTCCCCTCTGCGTTGTTTACTGTTGTAGTGTATATGTGAAGTATAAGACGTATGTATGCAGAATTATTATTCTTGTAGATAGAAACGTGTGTCTATATTAATTGAGGGATTTCTGCTAACGCCCTAACTTTTTTAATTATTTTAGTAAAAAATTGTTTTATACAAAATATGTGCTTGGGATCGAGAGACTACACATTCTATCAGTATTGCTCTGCATGACAGAGTGCTACGGAGCCCGATAGAGATCTGTAGATGTTTAAAACCGTCCTCCCTAAATACAAGTTAAGCTAATATAAGTCACAAAGTAAGTGTTCAGAAAAGAAAAAAAAAATAAGTGAGCTTTAAAATATCCTGTATTATATTGTTTTATGTTTTTTTATGTGAAAAAAAGGGAAACAGGACGCAGACCAGAAAGTGAAACTAGAAAGGTTAAATTGGTTCCCCTTTTTTTCTATGAACATGCAGATATGTTAACCCTGTAGGGAGAGAAAAAACAAGAAATGAACAACTCTGTGCAATTTTGGGTAGAGCAAGTTTTTTTTTACCTCCTGCAATAGCTTATTTTGGTTTAAAATGGATAGTATGCAAACTGTCTGTATCAGAAGATTGCAGGTTGTTATTTTTTTATGGAGAAATGTGTATTTTGTACAGGATTTTCTAGTTAATGACCACCCCACAGACAGAGTGTGACCTAGCTATGTACATGATAAAGTTACTAATGTCTGAAAAGTTTTGTCCCCCAATTCTCTAACAGCTCAAGATATTAGTTACAACAGTCTAGTGATGCCTGCTGATTAAGTATTAATTTTGATAATAAAAAGAAAGACGTGAGCAGCACCGAGTATTGACACCGCATGACATTTCTGCCTTCCTCCATCAAACCCAGCCCAAATATCTGTCCTCCACAAGTCACCTGCGCCTGCAATGTTCCGTACTGCTCCCGGATAAAGTCCCCCTCGTCCGGTGCCTTCACCTGGCTGCTCTCTTTCATTTTCCTGACGGGGTGGTGACGATGCTGATAGTCACAAGGCCCATATGACCTCTGGTGCAATACCCCTCTGCCCGCACGATTGCACGATTGCCTCAAAGCCATGTTCCCAGAAACAGCACACCTGCCCTCTGTGTGCAATACTCCTCTCACAGCCCCATACCTGACACTGTATGTGGATGGCTCCCGATTTGCAGACGAGTCCGGGAAATATCACACAGGGTGTGCAGTCACAAACGAATTTTCAATCCTTTTCAACTTCCCCCCTCGCCCCCACCCTTTCTGCCCGAAGAAAAAAAAAAAAGCGGAACTACACTCACAGTTCTAAAAGTAAAAGCTTAATACACCAGAAGCCAGAGGAAATCATTTAACAGACCAGGCAGAAAAAACAGGCAGCCACTCAGACACAGGAAAAGGAACTCGAGCAGCCAGTTCCATTGTTAGTACAGATTAGAGTTACACACGCATAAATGGGCCCTCCCATCTCTCAAAAACATTGATGAATGCCCTCATCGGTCTACACAATCTGTCACCTTTCGAAATACTGTTCGGCACGGCCCCCAGACTAGGGTGCTATTTCCCACAACAATTACAGTTACAGTCTGACAGCCTAGTAAAATATGTCACCAGTGTTTCAAAAACATTAACTGATATCTATGGTCAGGTGTTCTCTTGCATTCCAGACCCTGAAAGTATCGACGGCACTCATCAACTGGTCCCCGGAGATTGGGTACTAGTTAAGAAATTCCTTTGGAAAAACTCCACTTGAGCCCAGATACGACAGCCCTTTCCAAGTCCTCCTCACAACAGCAACTTCAGTAAAGCTGGAAGGAAAATCCACCTGGATCCACGCTTCCCACTGTAAAAAGACCTGTACACCAGAAACGGACCAGACAACAAAACAACCATGATTATGTATATTCTTCTCATTTGGGGAATGGGGATTGAGGGGAAACTGTTGGATACCACCATAAATCAGGTGGCCGCTGTCGTAATGCAACAGGCTGTGGGGGAACAGGTGGGCATTGTCATAGGACAACAGGTGGGAAAGGGTGAGGTGGTGACACAGGACTCCAGCTTCAAGTAACGATAAATGCCAGTGGAACAGCGCCTATACCTAGTGGCAGTATCTCAGGGTTTGTGTTATAGTGCTTCTGCAAAAGTAAACTAAATAAAAACAAACTGGTTATGCCTTACATAAAGCAGTGGCACGTCGTCTTCATTTAGCTCCGAAGCAGAATAAGAGAGTATAATGTTTAACTCCGGCAGACTCTAAACAGTGTGTGCTGTACACATCGATTAATAGACAGCCAATTAGTAGTCAACTATTCTCATTATCGATAATTCGATTAGTTGTTTCAGCCCTAAATGATTTAGTTGCCACTAAAATCAAAGGTCACTTCTCCCTGCTTATCCTTCTTGACATTTCCGCTGCATTTGACACGGTTGACCACCCTCTTCTGCTCCTCTTGCGGTGACAAATCTCCTGGTTCTTTTCACATCTCTCTTTGCTCCTTCAGTGTCTCCTTCACTGGTACCTCTCTCTCCCAGTTCCTCTTAAGTTGGGGTACCTCAAGGCTCTGTTCTGGGTCCACATCTCTTCTAAATCTATACCACCTCTTTTGGCAACCTCATCTTTTCCTATGAATTCCAATATCATCTTTATGCTGACAACACCCATCTACCTTTCTTCTCCTGATCTCTCTCCTATTCTGTTGGACTGTGTTACTGCCTGCCTGTCAGCTGTCCCTGACTGGATGACTTCCTGTCTCCTAAGGCTCAACCTCTCCAAAACTGAACTTCTCCATTTCGCTCCCTCTAAAGCCAACATTTCTGCGCCCATTTCCCTACAGGTGAATGGTGCCACCATTACTTCTACCTCTCAGGCCCGTTGCCTCTGTGTCTTCTTCGACTCTTATCTCTCTCCTTCACTCCTCACATTCAGTCGCTAACCAAATCTTGCTACTCCCAACCTAAAAAACTTTGCACGCACCCGTCACGTTCTTTGCCCCTCAGCCCAATAGAAAAAGAGCTGCTGCATTTAACTAGAATGATTAAAAATAACAGCTCACTCATTAATCATATAATCATAATGCGTCAGTCAGCAGAGTCCATAGTTTAAATTACATAGGTATTATGTGCCCTCTGCTGTTCAACCTAGCACACTGAAGCTTTAAAAGAAAATTATATATATATATATATATATTATCTCTTCTACATTTACAGGTCTATTCACTATATTGAAACTCAGGAGAATTGGCAGGAGAAGGGAACATTTTAGGTCAAAATAACCAAACCAGAAAAATTCTCCCATTTTTTTTCACTTTCTAAGGGCAACTTTACATAGTTGGTACTAACTTAACCAGAGCTGTTGTAAACTTAAAGGGCCATATTACATAGTTGGTGCTAACTTAACCAGAGCTGTTGTAAACTTAAAACCTCCATATGCTATAATGGCTCTGGGAAGTTTACAACAGCTCTGGTTAAGTTAGCACCAACATTGTAATATTGCCCTAAATTGGCTGTTTGGTCTAGATTGTTCTCTTCTCCGGTCAATTCTCCTGACTTCACCCTTTAGTGAATAGCCCTGTATGTATTTAATTTATATCATGAATCTGAAATCCCAATAAGGAAGCAAAGTCCATAAGGAATAATGAAAGCAATTATAAGAAAGATACACATAATGCCAATGGAAGCAGTTAAATACATATTAGCATATACTGTGATTTAAACAGCAGACCTGATAAAAAGTTTACTTCTCAAACCAAAGTCAGTTTTTTTGGTGACAATCATATGTAGAAAATACAATGAGTGAGATTACATTGTCAACGCTAAAATGGGTATGCTAATGGGGAAAACCTGCGCCTGCAGGTTTCCTCATCAAGTTCCCATTTTAGAATGAAATTCCCAGGCAGGCGCTAATTCAAGATCTTCTATCTGCATTAGCCACTTAAAAATATGTTGAGCACTCTGTAATAGTTGATGTTTCTTTATATTTTGCATTTATTCAGGACTTTTTCCCCCCGTCTTTCCCTGCTCCCGCCGGCTGGAGGAGGCGACCGGAGCCACGGTCCTCGCCGCGGGACAGGAGTAGGGATGAGCTGTTCGGTTCAGACGGTTCAGAGTTCAAACCGAACTTTGGTTGTTCGAAAGTTCACGAACTTCGAACTTTTTGGGTGTGTTCGGTTCGAGTTCGGAATTTTTTTTTTTTTTTAAAAAAGTATAGAAAATGCTTATAAAAATACCAAAAAATCTAGAAATAAAGAGACTCTTTACTGCAGAATATTATAAGCAATGGTTTATTAGATATTGAATTAAAAACTAATGTGTACGTGCAAAGATTCTCAACTCTAAGGCTAGGGTCAGACTAGCGCACTTTAAACGTGCGTTCTGGCGCACTTAATTACGGCCGCACTAGCAGCAAATGACGGGCAATGACGGCCAATATACGAAGTACGGTCGCACGAAAGTCCGGCCGCGCAACGCAAGTGGCAAACGAACGCATTTTGTCGAGAACGTCAAACCGCTAGTACGGTCGCATAGAGTGCGCTGCGGCCGCATAGCGGCGTGTGTGCGTGATTTTGAGATGTCAGACACTGCTAATGTCTGGCCAACATAACGTCCAGATGGAAAAAAGTGTTTTATTGATGATCCGTACAAAATCACGAACACAAATGCGCATCGTATGACCGCTATCGCGTACTCCGTGAAAAAATGCGTCCATTCGTTCGAACGCACTTTTTCACAGACAACGCGAAAATGCGTTCGTCTGACCCTAGCCTAAATGACCTGTGTTTTTCAAACGGCATAACAACAACAGGTGTTTTAGTCTGGTCTAATCAATTTGATACATTGTAGACTATACTGAGGGGGTGGGGTGGTGTCTGCTTCTGATTGAGATTTGAGAAGTGTTAATTTCCCTCCTAAAACTTCTAATATGCTCTATTTCACCGCTGTGTGCTCAGCTAATTTTTACTGCTTTCGCTCATCATGTTTAAACGCGATTTTGAAGCCACATTTTGTTAAATGACCGACATGTTAGATATCGTTTTTTCCGGCAGACTCCGCAGATTCAGAATATATCATTTTTATATGTATACGTCCTGTCCTGGCTGTATATTATGAAAGAAATGCAATAAAAATTGAGTTTTTAATCATCTGTAGTGTGTAAAGTGTTGTTTTTTTCACATTTTAGCACATGAGCGTTTGCGGTTATGTTTTCTATGGGGTGCGCTTGTACAAAAATTAGAAATGGGGACTTGTTACATTTTGGGGGGGGAATTACGTGATTTATAGCAAACGCACCCCATAGAAAAAAATCATTAGTGCATCATAGTTCACATTATAATTGCAATGTGAACAATATTGCTGCATTAATAAAAATAACACACAAAAAATACATGTTTTTTTACTTTATACCTGGTCATGTTGGGTATCATTCGAAAGGCCATGCTCAGGCCTTTCAATTGACACCCTCCATGACCCACTAGATGCCTGGAGATATCAGGGTTCAAATGAACCCCCTATCTCCACCAGGGGATTGGCCTGGGCAATATATATACGCATGATGTGAGCTGGCCTGGGCAATATATATATATATATACGCATGATGAAAATTTGCAAAGGATAAGGCACGCAAAGTGAAATTTTGATGTGTCTGAAATTGAAACTTACATGACAACTCTTATTTTTTTTTCGTTAATTTAGATTTGTTCAATACAGTTAATTTTAATTTGTTTAATAGAGTTAATTTTAAATGTTTAATACAGTTTATTTATATTTATTTTACCTTTACTATTGGTGCTTTTCAAACTTTATTCTTAAGTAAAAAGAAATTTAGCAGTTTCATGTTGTGTGTTTTTTTTTTTTTTTTGGGGGGTGCAAGTAGCTGGTCTTGCCTAGGGTGCAAAATAGTCTAGCACCGGCCCTGACCGCATGGTCCACCCCTGCACTCTTCCACAATACCACAGAGGGGTTACTGTATGATGGCACTTGCTGGCCATGGCACCAAAGGCACAATATTTGGCTGCACTGCCACTGACGCCTGTATCAGATTCATATCCTCAGAGGGGTGAGACTGTGTGACGGCACTGTTGTCGACGCTAAAGGCCCAATTTTAGGCTAGGGTCAAACGAATGCATTTTTCGCAGCGAACGTCAAAAAGTGCGTCCGAACGCATTGAGCTGTTTTTTCACGGAAAAAGCACTTAAACGGTCATACGATGCGCATTTTTGTGCGTGATTTTTTATGGATCCAAACCAGGAAACTTTGGGTGTCTGGACGTTATGTTGGCCGGACATGAGCAGCGTCTGACGTCTCCTAATCACACACACACGCCGCTATGCGGACGCAGCGCGCTCTGTACGTCAGTACTAGCGTTCAGCGTTCTCGAAAAAATGCGTTCATTTTCCACTTGCGTTGCACGGCCGGACTTTCGTGCTGCCGTACTTCGTATATTGGCCATCATTGCGTGTCATTTGCTGCTAGTGCGGCCGTGATTAAGTGCGCCTAAACGCACGTTAAAAGTGCGCTAGTCTGACCCCAGCCTTAAAGCACCTATTATTACTTTCATCCAAAGCCTGCATAAGTTTCACAATAATTTAGCCAAAAAAATCACTAAACTTTTCTGCGTGTCCGAAAATGTCTCCTCTTTTCATACAGACTGCCGCCCCAAGCAGTTGTTTATGGATAGATTAAAGGAAAAGCATTTACCGTCATTTGAAACATCATTTTTTTGTTTTTAAGTGTTTCTATACATCCTACAAATCCGCTACTTCACAGGCAGGTTATGGGGACCTCCTAGGCACGATATTTGAAGGAATTTTTTGTTTTTATTTTTAACCCTTATTTCATGGAAAACTCACTGTCCCTTTAAAAACTTTTTTTTTACTTTTTGTCCTTGTTTCCTGTCCCCCAGGGAACTACCCGGACCCCCATACACCTTTTATGGAAAATATCTAGCATATATGCCCTCTTGGAGGGCACTCTAAGGCTGGGGTCAGACCAGCGCACTTTTAACGTGCGTTCTGGCACACAGAATTACGGCCGCACTAGCAGCAGATGACAGGCAATGACGGCCAATATACGATGTACGGCCTCACAAAAGTCCGGCCGTGCAACGCAAGTGGAATTTGAACGCATTTTTCTGAGAACGCTGAACCGCTAGTACTGACGTACTGAGTGCGAAGCTGCGGCATAGCGTCGTGTTTGCGTGATTAGGAGATGTCAGAAACTGCTAATGTCCAGCCTACATAACGTCCAGACGCAAAAAGAGTTTTATTGACAATCCGTACAAAATCACGCCCGAAAATGCGCGTCGTCTGACCGTTTTTGCGCATTCCGTGAAAAAATACGTCAATGCGTTCGGACGCACTTTTTCACGTTCGCGGTGAAAAATGCTTTCGTCTGACCCTAGCCTAAAAACTGAATTTTCAGCCCCATTGACTTGTATTGAGTTCGATTTTGGGTTCGGATTCGAACATTTGGAAAGTTCGGGTTCGGATCCGAACCGAGCTCGGGGGGTGTTCGGCTCATCCCTAGACAGGAGGTGAGTATAGGATTTTTTATTTTATTTTTTGAGCTGGTGTTAACGGATTCTGCAGAAGCGGAATCCGTTAACACCAGGTCCTGGCTCTGGTTAACTTTTCGTTGACCAGAGCCAGGCGTTAATCAGCGCTGGGACATTGTAATCCAGCGCTGATTAACGTTTCTGCTCCCCATGTTAAGTATAGGGAGCGCAAAGTGCAGTAACCTCACGCTGAACAGCGCGAGGTCCCAAACGTAAACGGGTTTTTTAACCCATTTGGATTGTAATATGCGGCACATACCGCAGCTAACGGTAGCGCTCACGCAGGTGAGCGCTACCGTTAGCGTGAAGAATGTAATAGGGGCCAAGGAGTTTTGTAACTAATCCTTTACAATGTTACAATCTGAGATCTCCCACTTACTATCCCTTTCACCATTTTCAAAGGATGGTACATTCCAAAGATACACCCTAGCGCAGCAGCCAGTGGTAAAATACAAAACGTCAAGCAGGACTTGAAATTATGATATCCAAGCAGAACAGGTCAAAAACTGTAGAGTTAAAAAAATGAGAAAAAACATAGCGCAATATTGTAACACTATTCAATATTTGCAGCAGGGTCCCTGAAGCACGTGATTGGTGGTGGGCGTTCGTGGCTCCACAATCAATCAGCCTACTGAACGCCACCGAAGACAGTTGCTCAGCTTGCTGAACACCACCGAAGACTGACGAACTGCAAAAAGAAGAAAAAAAAACAGAACTCTGCTATTTTTTAAAAGGTGTTTAAAACAACAAAAATGCATCTGAATGTGTAGAAATAAAAAAATAAAAAAATAAAAAGTAAATAAAAGCCTTTTTGCTGAAACTGAAAAGAACAAATGGTTGAATAAAAAAAAAAACGATAATATTTTTTTACATTGAATCTTATGGGATTCACCTTTAAGGCTGGGGTCAGACCAGCGCACTTTTAACGTGCGTTCTGGCGCACATAATTACGGCCGCACTAGCAGCAAATGACAGGCAATGACGGCCAATATACGAAGTACGGTCGCACGAAAGTCCGGCCGCGCAACGCAAGTGGAAAATTAACGCATTTTTTCGAGAAAGCAGAACCTCTAGTACGGACGTACAGAGTGCGCTGCGTCCGCATAGCGGTGTGTGTGTGTGATTTGGAGACGTCAGACCCTGCTCGTGTCCGGCCAACATAACGTCCAGACGCAAAAAGTTTCCTGTTTTGGATTCGTAAAACATCACGCACGAACATGCGCATCGTATGACCGTTTTCGCATATTCCGTGAAAAAATACATCAATGCGTTCGGACGCACTTTTTTACGTTCGCGTGTAAAAAATGCTTTCGTTTGACCCTAGCCATAACCTGTTGAACTGAACCACTGAAAATCAAGGCATTGCGCCGACTTGTCGGTGTTCTCTGAATAGATTATCCAATACTTCTCTATGGGACAATTTCACTGCCACCGACGATCACCAAATTGCGGCAATCTGCACCATATTTTGCTGTCAATTCACCAGTATTTGGTGAATTTACAGCTTTGTGAAAACCCGGACTGCCACGAAATTGCAACGTACGGTGAAATTCACTGTTTAGTGCAATCCGTTGGCAATTCCAACTCTCTTTGATAACCCTTTATATTTCTGGGTCTTCTTCCACTTTTATTCTCCGAAAAAAAAAAAAATACATGACATAGATCAAACTATAAACCAAATGTTAAAAATAACTAAAAAGGCCCACTCACGTGTATGACAGCCCACACAAGAGACTCTACTTGTTCTGCCCCTGACGTCAGTTTTACTGCACAACCATTATCAATGCCGCACCTCCAACATAATCAGGAATTCCAAGGATGCAGCTATAAGAATATTGAAAACATTTACAGGGTTATCCAAAGAGATTCGAAAAGTCACCGCACGTTCGGTGACTTTTCGTTCTCTTCAATTCGGTTCCTTTTGCCGATTGCATTTCGGTGACCCTGCGGTGTATTCAGCAAACACCACAGGGTCCCCGAATTGCAGGGAAAAGCTGCCGCAAACCTGACGAAAACTCACCGAATGCACGCTGAAAACAAGCAAAAACATCTGGATTAACCACTTGAATGCTAAGGACGCGCTCAGCGCGTCCTCAGCATTCCCGCTGGTATGCGGAGGACGCGCTGAGCGCGTCCTCGCATTGGGGTCAGCGTTCGGCCGGGTTCCGGCCGATCGCTGGCCCCTCCGGTGCGGGCTGACATCCTGGATGTCAGCCCGGCATCCGGAGCAGTGGCCGCCATTATTATGTGTCATCGCGCCCCCGCGATGACACATAATTCAGGCGCCCCCCCCGCATGTGCGGAGGAGGCGCCTGAAAGGGAGGGGGGGAGGTCCTTCGGACCTCTCTCCTCCCGATCGGCGGCTCACAGGGGCTTAACCCAGGCATCATTTGGAAGGGCACAGCCTGCCCTTCCAAATGATGCCTGGCATTAACCCCTGGGGAGCTGGATCGCAAATCGGCGCTGAAAAGCGCCGATTTGCGATCCTTCCCGGGAGCTGGCCGACATCTTGGATGTCGGCCAAGCTTCCGGGAACTCCCCAGAGGACTGGCGTCATCGTGCGCAGCACGATGACGCCAGTCCTAGCATTAACCCCTAACTGCCACGAAGTGTGGAGATAGGGAGTTCCAATGAACTCCCTATCTCCCGATCCGTGGCAGTTAGGGGTTAAATTTTGATATCGTTGGATCGGCCAGAGCATGGCCGTTCCAACGATACCAAACATGAAAGTAAAAAAAATTGTAAAAAAAAAAAAAAAAGAAAAAAAAAATAAAAAAAATTAAAAAAAAAAATAATAAAAAAAAATAAACACTTTTTTTTTTTTTTTTTTGTTTTGTTAATGCAGCAATATTGTTCCCATTTCAATTATAATGTGAACAATGATGCTGCATTAACGATTTTTGTATGCGGTGCGTTTGTTAAAAATGGTGTCATTTTCCCCAAAAAAAATGTAACGAGACCCCATCTCTAATTTTTTTAACAAGTGCACCCCATACAAAATATAACCGCAATTGCTCGCATGTTAAAATGTGGAAAAAAATACTTTACACGCTGTAAATTATTGAAAATACATATTTTATTGCATTTTTTGTTATAATATACAAACATGACATAACGTATACATATAATAATGACATATTATGAATCTACCGAGTCTGACGGAAAGAACGATATATAATATGTCGATGTCATATACTAAAATAAGCCTTCAAAACACGTTTAAACATGATGCGCAAAACAGGTAAAAAATGACCTCAGCACAGGGGCGGGAAAAGCCTCAGCAGCGAAAGGGTTAACCTTCGAAAAAGCCGAACAGGAGCCGAAAAGGAGCCGAATCACACAGAGCCGAAGCAGCTGTGACGTAGAGGAGGCAGTGAATAAATTAGAAAAACCATTTCTATGAATCTGGGAAAATGAAACGCTGTTTGCAAAGAAACTACTGAGCGAAAATGTCTGAAATTTTCACAGGAGGTCCAGGGAATGATAATAAAGAGGGCTGTTACAAAAAAATAAGTAAACTGAAAAAAAATCCAAAAAAAAATCGGACTTTTAATTTTTTTTTAAAAAATTCAGAAAAATGCTTGAAGTATCCTAAAAAATCTATAAATAAGAGACTTTTTGCTGCAGAATTTTATAATGAACGGTTTATTAGATATTGAATTAAAATGGGAAATTTTTAACATTGAAGCCTATGGGATTCTCCTGAATAAATTTGCCGAATTAAACCACCGAATGGCAGGCATTAGGGGAACCTTTCACTGCTGGTTTGTGTTCTCTGAATAGCCGAAGCAGTGCTTTTTCATGGGGATTTCACTGCCCTCGAACAGGCACCGAACAGGCACCGTATGTGCAGGCAATTCGCCAGGATTTGGCGAATTGCCTGCTCTCTGGATAGCCGAATGGTCAGGAAAGGTAACCGAACGCTGATTTTCAGCGTTCGGTTACCTTTCTCAAGCAATTCGGATCTCTTTGGATAACCCTGTTAGTAATACAAACAAGTATTACCAGCAAAGCGCCGAGACACATTTTGCCGTATTGTGTACCAGTTTCCTCAGTCAGCTGTTATAGACATAATGTTAGAATGGTTTCAGCCATCTCCGAATACCTGCTTCACCAATCCAACCATTTTCCCTCCCGAATATACACCTCTTTCTCTTAATTCCCTTTCTGAGGACGTTGGTAGCGTTATTTATTTTTTTACATTGTACCTGGTCATGTTTGATATCATTCGAAAGGCCTACATGACCCCCTAGCTGCCACGGTTCGGGAGATATGGGGGTTCAAAGGAAACCCCTATCTACACCAGGGGATTTCCTCTGGAAATTCCGGCAGCTAGGGGTTCCCTGGCTAACTGACATCATTGCACCATGTGCGATGATGTTAGGTAGCTGCGGGGACCCGGAGGTGGAGCTGCCATCCAAGATGGCGGCCCCCACCGGAGCTAGGCTGCGATGCAGTGCCGGATGGTGCTGTATCGTAGCCCGGTATGTGAGGGGTTAAAACCAGGTATCGCTTAAAAGGGGAGACCGCTTAAAAGGGGTAGGCCACATAAACTGATGGAGCGAGGTCAGCGGATTCTGAGGCGCATAGTGCGAAGAGGTCGCCAACTTTCTGCAGAGTATTGACTCTCTACAGAGTCGCTAGTATTGACTCGCTACAGACCTCCAAACTTCATGTGGCCTTCAGATTAGCTCAAGAACAGTGCGCAGAGAGCTTCATGGAATGGGTTTCCATGGCCGAGCAGCTGCATCCAAGCCATACATCACCAAGTGCAATGCAAAGCGTCAGATGCAGTGGTGTAAAGCACGCTGCCACTGGACTCTAGAGCAGTGGAGACGCGTTCTCTGGAGTGACGAATCGCGCTTCTCCATCTGGCAATCTGATGGACGAGTCTGGGTTTGGCGGTTGCCAGGAGAATGGTACTTGTCTGACTGCATTGTGCCAAGTGTAAAGTTTGGTGGAGGGGGGATTATGGTGTGGGGTTGTTTTTCAGGGGATGGGCTTGGCCCCTTAGTTCCAGTGAAAGGAACTCTGAATGCTTCAGCATACCAAGACATTTTGGACAATTCCATGCTCCCAACTTTGTGGGAACAGTTTGGAGCTGGCCCCTTCCTCTTCCAAGATGACTGTGCACCAGTGCACAAAGCAAGGTCCATAAAGACATGGATGACAGAGTCTGGTGTGGATGAATTTGACTGGCCTGCACAGAGTCCTGACCTCAACCCGATAGAACACCTTTGGGATGAACTAAAGTGGATACTGAGAGCCAGGCCTTCTCGTCCAACATCAGTGTGTGACATCACAAATGCACTTCTGGAAGAATGGTCAAAAATTCCCATAAACACACTCGAAAACCTTGTGGACAGCCTTCCCAGAGGAGTTGAAGCTAATATAGCTGCAAAGGGTGGACCAACGTCATATTGAACCCTATGGATTAGGAATGGGATGTCACTTAAGTTCATATGCGAGTCAAGGCAGGTGAGCGAATACTTTTGGCAATATAGTGTAGGTTAAAACTGATGTGGGAAAAAATGGAGGGGGTTAAATATTAATCCCTCCAATCCCCCTTCTTTAATCTTTTAGTTATGTTTTCAATTTACCATCCAGAGCTGGGCTGCCTTTGAGCTTTGCCAGATGTAACATGCTGCCACATCCTGCTATCTGTAACATATTTCATGTGATTGTGGAGGGGAGGGCTGGATGCACATGCTAGCATCCAGCCAATCCAATGGGTCACAATGCCAGACTGCCCTGTGAGCCATTGGTTTGACCTCGTTCCTATAGGTCCTGAAGCCCTGGCACCTAAGTTCAGTGCTCAGGTTATGGGTGTGACAGGTCCCTGAGCACAGGGACCTAATCAGCCCCCAAAAGAGAGAAAGGGAGAAGGGAGTTCAAGGAACTGTGTTCATTCATATGATTGAGATGTCACACTGCGTAGAGTATTCCTTTACGATCTTTATGGGGCTGGAGCTGATGGTTTTGGTGGGACTATTTTTGGAAGAGCGTGAGATGAAAACTTGTTTTAATTTATACAACAGAGCAGATGAGTGTATAGACAGCTAGGGATATATAGCTGGACAGAGAGCCAGCCTAGCCATCACCTAGCCTTTAGTACCTCATTCTATTTTATGACAACACCAATTTGATAGTATGCTTTATGTATGGTGTGTCACGTGGGTGCCGGGGGGGGGGGGTTACGAATCCAGGGTGTGGTTACACAAACAGAGGCAGGTAAGTGGGGTTAAACCAGAAATAAAGGTTTATTAAATAAGAAACAGAAGTAAACCAGGAAAGGGGACAATGAATAAGTAATAACAACAAGTATAGGAGCTGGCTGGATGAGATAATATATATACACAGGGCAGGGTGCGTTGAGCTGATGGGATAGGAAGGGGCGAACAGGACAGGACACCGAAAAGCACAATAGGGCTAACAGGACAGATACTGAATGCCGAATTACACAAGGGTGGACAGGACAGGTACTGGACAGGACACAATACAGAATAATCTAAAGAAGACGCTTACTGGATGAACAGAGGGCGGAGGACCAGAAGACACAGAGGGCAAAAGAAACAACAATTTCAAGCGTGGTATCAGAAGTAGGGATGAGCGGTTCGGGTTCGGACAGTTCGGAGTTCGGCCCGAACTTAGCCTGTTCGGGTAGATCGCGAACTCCGAACATTTCCGGGTGTTCGGCGCATGTTCGAGTCCACAATGCATCACAATGGCCCACAATGCATTTTCCCACTGGCCTGAAGCTCGTAATTGGCTGCAGCCTTGCACCTGACCACAGGTCTGATGCTAGACAGGTTCAACAGTATGCCAATCACCGCTCAGAGTCCTGATTGGGCAAATTGTGCCCAATCATGGGCCCACAGAGCTAAGTCCCGCAGCACACTATATAACGTTTCCACGAGCCGATTCTGCACGCATTTCAGAGGAAATTTCAGAGGAGATTGTTGTGTGTTGTTACTGCCGGTCTGCCACACTACTGGGGGTGGTCTCATTTCTACAAAATATCAGGGAATTGATATGTGTGTCTTGTCAATGTGCCAGCAAGTTTTTTTGGGGTCACTAATTTCTTTAAAACATTTGTGAATTGAGGTGATCTTCTGTGTCTTGTCACACAGCCAGCAAGTTTTTTTGGGGCTCACTAATTTTTTTAAAACATTTGTGAATTGAGGTGATGTGTGTCTTGTCACACAGCCAGTACCACGCAGTATTTTGGGGCTCACTAATTTCTTTAAAACATTTGTGAATTGAGGTGATCTTCTGTGTCTTGTCACACAGCCAGTATCACGCAGTATTTTGGGGCTCACTAATTTCTTTAAAACATTTGTGAATTGAGGTGATCTGTGTCTTGTCACACAGCCAGTACCACGCAGTATTTTTGGGGTCACTAATTTCTTCAAAATATTTGGGAATTGTTATAATCCGTGTGTTCTCACTGGCTGCCACCCATCAAGGGGTCTCACTGATTTATAAGAGGTTTCACTGCCACCCATCAAAGGGTCTCACTGATTTATAGGAGGTTTCACTGCCACCCATCAAAGGGTCTCACTGATTTCTAAGAGGTTTCACTGCCACCCATCAAAGGGTCTCACTGATTTATAGGAGGTTTCACTGCCACCCATCAAAGGGTCTCACTGATTTATAAGAGGTTTCACTGCCACCCATCAAAGGGTCTCACTGATTTATAGGAGGTTTCACTGCCACCCATCAAAGGGTCTCACTGATTTATAAGAGGTTTCACTGCCACCCATCAAGGGGTCTCACTGATTTATAAGAGGTTTCACTGCCACCCATCAAGGGGTCTCACTGTTTTATAAGAGGTTTCACTGCCACCCATCAAAGGGTCTCACTGTTTTATACCAGATTTCTGTAAATCTTTAATCTTTATACCAGAGTTGAATCAGAGTTCTGTATATATTTAATCTATATATCACTCACCATGTCTGAAAGAACAAATAGGACAGGCAGACGCTCCCAGACACAGATAAGAGGCCAAGCAGCCCCTGTGTCGGGAGGCTGTGCCTCTGGTCATGGTGGACGTGGTGCATCCTCTGCAGGGGCACACTTGTCCTTTATAACTGGTGCTGGACGTCTTCTTAACCTGCAGCAACATACAGAGGATTTGGTGGATTGGCTAGCCAGGCCATCCTCATCCTCCGAGTCCTCTGCCAGCCAGGCTTCTAGTGCTTTACAGTCCACCTCAGCTGCCAAAGCATCTAATGCAGCCTCCATGTCCACAGCTACTCCTGCCGTAGCCTCACTTTCACACACGGAGGAGTCAGCTGAAGTGTTTGACTACAATGACAGTGATATGCTGCTTGAGGATGCGCAGCAACTACAGTGCTCTGATTCAATCTCTGAGGTTGAGCAAGGGAGTATAATCAACCTAGAGCTAGGGGGTGCCAGTGATGACACACAAATAACTGGCACTCATGTTGCCCCAGCAGCTGCAGCATACTGCCAAGTTGGCTCCAGTGACGAGGAGATAGGGTGTGAAGATGACATTGATGATGAGGTCACTGACTCCACCTGGGTGCCAGATCGAACTGAGGAATCAAGTGAGGGGGAGGAGGAGGCACAGCAAACACGAGGCACAACATCCTCTGTGACCAACGGTAGCACTAGCCAGTCCAAGGCATCAGATGTCAGAGCTGCTCCGGGGCAGAGCGCTGTTGTCTCAAAGAACACATGCAGGAACTCTGCTGTCTGGGAGTTCTTTAAGAAATGTGCAGCAGACCCCACCGTTGCTATTTGTAATCTATGTCAGAGGAGGCTGAAGCATGGGATAAACACCGGACACTTGGGTACCACGTGCTTGAGGCGACATATGACCACCCGCCACGTATCCCGTTGGCGCAAAACTTTGCGTAGGTCCTCCTCCTCCTCATCTGTCTCTACCCCCACTGTATGTCCTGCCATGTCATTGCCTACAACCTCCACTGACAGGGATGATGCTACAGTAGAAAAACTAGTCTTCAACTGCCTCTCCCTCTTCCTGTCCTCCAATTCCCTACTTGACCCCCTGCAATCTGGCTTCCGTCCCCTACACTCAACTGAAACTGCCCTCACCAAAGTCACCAACGACCTCCTAACTGCTAAAAAACACGGCCACTATTCTATTCTCATCCTGCTTGACCTCTCGGCTGCTTTTGACACTGTTGACCACCCCCTCCTTCTACAGACCCTCAACTCTCTGGGTCTCGGTGACACTGCACTCGCTTGGGTTGACTCCTATTTATCCAACAGGTCCTTCTGTGTGTCCTTTGCTGGTAACTCCTCCTCTTCATTGCCTCTATCTGTTGGTGTACCTCAAGGCTCTGTCCTTGGTCCTCTGCTCTTTTCCATCTACACCTCCTCCCTGGGCAAAATCATCAACAGCTTTGGCTTTAATTACCACCTCTACGCTGATGACACTCAGATTATTATTATTATTATTCTTTATTTATAAAGCGCCAGCATATTCCGCAGCGCTGTACAATAAGCACAGTATAGACAGGGTTACAATACATTGAACAACATTTGACAAACAGTACAGGAGGAGATGAGGGCCCTATTCCCGTAGGAACTCACAATCTGGGAGGGTTGGGGTTGGAAACAGGAGGAGAGGACTGTAAGGTGAGAGTGATTGATGGTTGCGTCAGTGAGTTGGGTGGTAGGCTTCCCTAAATAGGAACGTTTTAAGGGAGCGTTTGAAGGAAGAGAAGTTAGGGGAAAGTCTGACAGTACGAGGGAGAGCGTTCCAGAGAGTGGGGGCTGCGCGTGAGAAATCCTGCAGTCTATCATGGGAAGAGGTGATGCGGGGAGAAGCTAGGCGCAGGTCACTGTTTGACCTTAGGGAGCTCAGATCTACCTCTCTACCCTTGATCTCTCTCCCCCTGTCCTTTCAAAAGTCAGTGACTGTTTATCTGGCATCTCCTCTTGGATGGCCTCTCACCACCTAAAGATCAACATGTCAAAGACTGAGCTCCTACTTATTCCTCCCTCCAATGCCTCCCCACCTCCTGACTTCTCTATCACGGTGGAGGGTATCACCATCTCCCCATCAAACCAAGTTCGCTGTCTTGGAGTTACACTTGACTCTGCTCTTTCCTTCATCCCCCATATCAAGTCTCTTTCCTCCTCCTGCCGATACCAACTGCGTAATATTTCCAGAATTCGGCCATTTCTTACCGTTGTCACCACAAAACAACTCATACACGCCCTGGTAATCTCCCGACTCGACTATTGCAATAATCTCTTATCTGGCCTCCCTCTGTCCCGCCTCTCCCCCTACAATCCATCCTGAACGCCTCCGCCAGGCTAATTCACCTCACCCGCCGCTCTGACTCTGCCGCTCCCCTCTGCGAGTCCCTTCACTGGCTCCCCATCCACTGCAGAATTAAGTTCAAAATCCTTATCCTTACCTACAAAACCCTCACTAACTCAGCTCCCCACTACCTGTCCTCACTAATCAGCAAATACAGGCCCGGATTAAGATCTCTATGGGCCTGGAGCTGAATATTTTGGTGTTTTTTTTTGTAATTTAGTAAAAATTTGGTTATTTAATAGTGCAGATACAGGTATATTTAGCCAGGCAGATACTGTGTTATTAATTTTTCATTCAGATTTCAATCATTTAAAGAGTGTAAACATTTTTTTTCCCATTTTATCATCCAAACCTTTGTGTTTATATTTTATAGGGCATTCTTGTTAAAAAAAAGTGAAATGGGAACCTGTTACTGCATTTTTCTGAGAAAATATACAATTTTAACCAAAAATGAAAAAAAATTATATTTCCCCTGTGTTTTGGAACATATTTTTTTTACGAATAATATGACTATGTATAAAGCACTGACCTTGCTCCCAGCGTGGGAAATGAGAAGGTGAGTAATGACCGTAGTAGTGCTCATTTTATATGTGACACATGGACAATGCCATCACTTTGGAACTAAAAATAAATAAATTAAAAAATGTTTTTCTTTTCTTTTAGATTTTACATGGTCAGGTTTGGTATTAATGCAAAGGCCAGACTCTGCCCTGTCCAATGACACCTCACTTGACCTTGTGAGGTGTAAAGATTAGTGACCCAGGGGTCCAAAGTTCCCCGCAGTGCTCTTCGCTGCAGTGCGGCGGTTTTATTTTTTTGATGTAAAAATTTGTAACAATGGATTGTACCATCACCCATCACCTCCACACTTGTTGGTGACATGAGAAATGTGATGGTTAGTTAGTGCAGCATCATTGTTTCCTTTATAATTGAAAAGTGAAAAATATTACTGTTGGAAAGAAAAAGATAAAGTAAATATTTAATATTTTATTGGTGTTACTTAAAACCTGATCATGTTTGGTACCCCTGGAAAGGCCATTCTCTGGCCCTTCCAGTGATACCTAATTTGACCATTTAGCTGCTATGGAGTTGGAGATACAGGGGTCCAAATGCAGACATAGTTATCCTTTCTCTGGGCCTATTCTGAGGCATGGGCCTGGAGCTGCTGCTCCATCTGCCCCTATGTTAATCCGGCCCTGACCAAATACACCCCAGCCCGCTCCCTAAGGTCAAACAGTGACCTGCGCCTAGCTTCTCCCCGCATCAACTCTTCCCATGATAGACTGCAGGATTTCTCACGTACAGCCCCCACTCTCTGGAACGCTCTCCCTCGTACTGTCAGACTTTCCCCTAACTTCTCTTCCTTCAAACGCTCCCTTAAAACGTTCCTATTTAGGGAAGCCTACCACCCAACTCACTGACGCAACCATCAATCGCTCTCACCTTGCAGTCCTCTCCTCCTGTTTCCAACCCCAACCCTCCTAGATTGTGAGTTCCTACGGGAATAGGGCCCTCATCTCCTCCTGTAATGTTTGTCAAATGTTGTTCAATGTATTGTATTGTAACCCTGTCTATACTGTGCATATTGTACAGCGCTGCGGAATATGCTGGCGCTTTATAAATAAAGAATAATAATAATAATAAATAATGGATGTACCAGGTCCTTCCTCACAATGTGACATCCTCCCAGCAGCTGAAGATTTACGCAGTCAGATTACATTGCCGCAGCTGCTGCAGCGTAAGAAAAAATATAGTCCCAACCATCCCAAGCACAGCGTCTAAATGCCAGTTTAGCAAAAGTACTCGCATTGCAGCTGCTGCCTTTCCAGCTGGTGGACTCTGCTCCCTTCCGTGAATTTGCAGAATGTGCTGTACCACAGTGGCAGGTTCCAAAACGCCATTACTTTCCAGGCAAGGCCATTCCAGCACTATACCAGCACGTGGAAGACAATGTTATCCAGTCATTGGAAGGCAGTCAGCAACAAGGTGTGACTTTAGACACGTGGTCCAGCAAGCATGGACAGGGTCGTTATTTTTCCTTCACGGCACACTGGGTAACTCTGATTGCAGCTGGAGACGGGGCTCTGTGCTGGAGCTTGTTCATCCACCACGCCACCAGAAAGCTGCTTGTATGAGGTCTGTCTGCTCCACCACCACCACCTCTCATTCTTCCTCCTCCTCCTTCTCTGTCTCTGGCGAAGTGGCAGTTAAACCGACGCCTGACAGGGTCTACGCAATGGCTCAAGCAAAAAGAAGCCATACTGTGCTTGAGCTGGTTTGTTTAGGGGACAGGAGCCACACCGGGCCAGAAATTCTGTCAGCTCTGCAGGGCCAGGTGCAGAGATGGTTAACACCACGCCAGCTTGAGCTGGGAATGATCGTCTGTGATAATGGCAGCAACCTTCTCTCCGCCCTACGCAAGGTAAATTGACGCATGTACCATGCCTAGCACACGTCCTAAATCTAGTGGTACAGCGTTTCCTAACCAAGTACCCAGGATTGCCAGAGCTTCTCAGCCAGGCCAGAAAAGTCTGCAGCCACTTCAGACGGTCATTCCAAGCAAACGTTCACCTGGCAGAAATTCAAAGAGATTTCCACCTTCCCACAAATCGTCTGATCTGTGACATGCCCACCAGGTGGAACTTGACATTAGCAATGCTTCAGCGTCTACACAAGCAGCAGAGGGCCATCAACGAGTACCTGTGTGAGTATGGCACAAGGACAGGTTCAGGTCAACTTGTTTTTTCCCCCCGCAGTGGCCGATGATCAAGGATGCATGCACTGTACTGTCACCATTTGAGAAGGCAACGAGGATGGTGAGCAGGGACAGGGCATGCATCAGTGACACAATTCCTTTAGTGTTCCTGCTGGAGCACACTCTGCGGAGAAGTATAGATGTGGCTCTAGAGGCAGAGCAGCGGGAGGAAGAGGAGGCCTTCCCTAGCTCTCAAGGCCCCAGTCTTTCCGCAGACAGCATTCCAGCGGGTCCTACTCAGATCAGACAGGAGGAGGAAGAGGAGGAATATTTAATTAGTGGGGGCATTGAAGGTGGGGATTCCTCAAGAGAGGGTTTCGTGTGCCCAGAAACAGAAGGGCTAGTGCGTGGCTGGGAGGAGGAAGTGCACGATACGGTCATCCTCATTGACCAGGAAGACTCAGAAGCTAATGCCACCTCCAACCTACGCTGCATGGGCTCCCTAATAATGCAAAGCCTGCTAAAGGACCCCAGGATTCGTGCTATCAAGGAGAGGGATCATTACTGGTTGGCAACCCTTCTTGATCCACGATACAAGGGTAAAGTTGCAGAGCTCATCCTGCCCGCACAGAGGGAGCACAGGATGAAAAAACTTGAGGATGCTCTAAAGCGACACTTGTGTAACACCTTTCCAGGCACTGGTAGATTACCAAGTGCTGACACAAGTGCTTCTGAGGCTGCGGATGATCAGAGGAATAGTGGTGAAGGCCAGGGCCGCTTGACTGATGCATTTTTTAATTTTTTTAGTCCACGACGCCCAGGGACGTCAAATGTAGGCACCCATTGCCAGCGTCTTCACCATATGGTGCAGGACTACCTAGGGGCAAGGGCAGATCTGGATACCTTTCCAGCAGATGATCCACTGGCTTACTGGGTGTTGAGATTGGATCACTGGCCAGAACTTAGCCAATATGCTATGCAGCTACTAGGTTGCCCTTCATCCAGTGTGCTTTTTGAAAGGACGTTTAGTGCCGCTGGAGGTTTTGTCACAGACAAAAGAGTGCGTCTGTCCACCGACTCTGTAGACCGGCTGACATTTATAAAAATGAATCAGTCCTGGATCAGCAGGTATCAACCCCCTGATGCTGACGTAATGGAATAGATAGGGGATGTCCTCTTCTGCATTCACAAAACCTCCAGCACTGAACTCTTCCACAATACCACAAAAGGGTTACGGTATGAATGCACTTGCTGCCATGAAAGGCGCAATATTTGACTGCACTGACGCCTGTGCCAGATTTATATCATTTTAATTTTTTGAACCGCAGGGTCCAACCCGGCACTTTTCCACAATACTACAAAAGGGGTACGGTGTGAAGGCACTAGCTGCCATGAAAGGCACAATATCTGGGTGCACTGACGCCTTGACCAGAATCATATCTTTTTATTATAGGACCACATGGTCCACCCCTGCATTCTTCCACAATACTACAGAGGGGTTACTGTATGATGATACTTGCTGGCCTGGCACCAAAGGGACAATATCTGGGTGCACTGACGCCCATTACCAGATAAAAAACTTTTCAATATAGGACCACATGGTCCACCCCTGCATTCTTCCACAATACTTCAGAGGGGTTACTGTATGATGATACTTGATGGCCTGGCAGTCTTGCACCAAAGGCAGAATATCTGGGTGCACTGATGCCTTTACCAGATGCATATCTTTTAAATATAGGACCGCAAGGTTCACCCCTGCATTCTTCCACAATACTACAGAGGGGTTACTGTATGGTGATACTTGCTGGCTTGGCAGTCTGGCACCAAAGGCACAATATCTGGGTGCACTGACGCCCATTAACAGATAAGAAAAAAACTTTTCAATATAGGACCACATGGTCCACCCCTGCATTCTTCCACAATACTACAGAGGGGTTACTGTATGATGATACTTCCTGGCCTGGCAGTCTTGCACCAAAGGCACAATATCTGGGTGCACTGACGCCTTGACCAGAATCATATCTTTTTAATATAGGACCACATGGTCCACCCCTGCATTCTTCCACAATACTACAGATGGGTTACTGTATGATGATACTTGATGGCCTGGCAGTCTTGCACCAAAGGCAGAATATCTGGGTGCACTGATGCCTTTACCAGATGCATATCTTTTTAATATAGGACCGCAAGGTTCACCCCTGCATTCTTCCACAATACTACAGAGGGGTTACTGTATGGTGATACTTGCTGGCTTGGCAGTCTGGCACCAAAGGCACAATATCTGGGTGCACTGACGCCCATTAACAGATAAGAAAAAAACTTTTCAATATAGGACCACATGGTCCACCCCTGCATTCTTCCACAATACTACAGAGGGGTTACTGTATGATGATACTTCCTGGCCTGGCAGTCTTGCACCAAAGGCACAATATCTGGGTGCACTGACGCCTTGACCAGAATCATATCTTTTTAATATAAGACCACATGGTCCACCCCTGCATTCTTCCACAATACTACAGATGGGTTACTGTATGATGATACTTGCTGGCCTGGCAGTCTTGCACCAAAGGCACAATATCTGGGTGCACTGATGCCTTGACCAGAATCATATCTTTTTAATATAGGACCGCAAGGTTCACCCCTGCATTCTTCCACAATACTACAGAGGGGTTACTGTATGATGATACTTGCTGGCCTGGCACCAAAGGCACAATATCTGGGTGCACTGACGCCCATTACCAGATAAAAAACTTTTCAATATAGGACCACATGGTCCACCCCTGCATTCTTCCACAATACTACAGAGGGGTTACTGTATGATGATACTTGCTGGCCTGGCAGTCTTGCACCAAAGGCAGAATATCTGGGTGCACTGACGCCTTTACCAGATGCATATCTTTTTAATACAGGACCGCAAAGGTTCACCCCTGCATTCTTCCACAATACCACAGAGGGGTTACTGTATGATAGTATTTGCAGGCCTGGCACCAAAAGCACAATATTTGGGTGCACTGCCACTGACGCCTGTATCAGATTCATATCCTCAGAGGGGTTACGGTGTGACGGCACTGTTGGGGACGCTAAAGGACCAATTTTGAAGCACCTATTGTTACTTTCATCCAAAGCCTGCATAAGTTTCACAATAATTTAGCCAAAAAAATCAGTAAACTTTTTCTGCGTGTCCGAAAATGTCTCCTCTTTTCATACAGACTGCCGCCCCAAGCAGTTGTTTATGGATAGATTAAAGGAAAAGCATTTACCGTCATTTGAAACATCATTTTTTTGTTTTTAAGTGTTTCTATACATCCTACAAATCTGCCACTTCACGGGCAGGTTATGGGGACCTCGTTTTTATTTTTAACCCTTATTTCATGGAAAACTCACTGTCCCTTTAAAAACGTATTTTTTAAAACTTTTTGTCCTTGTTTCCTGTCCCCCAGGGCACTACCCGGACCCCCATACACCTTTTATGGCAAATATGTAGCATATATGCCCTCTTGGAGGGCACTCTAAAAACCGAATTTTCAGCCCTATTGACTTGCATGGGGTTCGGGTTCGGGTTCGGACTCGAACATTTGGAAAAATTCAGGTTCGTGCCCGAACCGAACTCGGGGGGTGTTCGGCTCATCCCTAATCAGAAGGGCTATAACAGGAGAATGGTCAGATCAAGCAGAGGTCTTGGCAGGCAGCAGGCAGAGGAATGGTCAAACCAGAACAGAGGCCATACACGGGAGGTCAATCAATAAATGGGTTTGAAGCAGTGATGGGAGTTGGAGTCCAGGAATGAGGATCGCAAGGAGTATCCAGGAAGGAGGGTTGCAATGGGATGCAGAGATGAAGGGTTACCACAGGATGTAGCAATGAAGGTGGTCTCCACTAGTGATGGGCCGAACACCCCCGTGTTCGGTTCGCATTCGAACACGAACATTTTAAAAAGTTCGAATTCAAACGTGAACATGATTCGAACTCAATGCAAGTCAATGGGACTCGAACGTTCGAATTTTAGAGTTCCCTCCAAGAGGGCATATATGCAAGATATTTGCTATAAAAGGTGTATGGGGGTCCGGATAGTGCCCTGGAGGACAGAAGAAAAAAAAGGAAAAAAAGTTTTAAAAAAAAAGTTTTTAACCTCCCTGGCGGTCTAATTTTTTCAAAATTTCGTGTCTAAAAGCGTCTCAATTTTCTTTTAAAGGAAAAGTGTTTTTGTACATAGTTAGCCTGTAATAATTAGGAATCACTCACTGAAATCCGTGCAATCAAGAGTCCTTACTGGTAAAATCCTTTATAAATAAATAAATAATTTTTAAAAAAATAGTAAATACACTGTGTCCGATAAAGTTTGAAACACGACATAATAATTTATTATCCCAAAAATAATTATCCAAAATAATGCAAATAAATGATATTCAATAAAATACAACAAATAACACTGAAATCTGTCTGAAAACAAGGGTGAGAAGGGTGAGACGATGTATGGTCTGTTATCCTGTAGTGCCACTTAGTGGCCGTTCATAAACATTGCACTTTGGATTATACAGTGTAAAAAAATTTTTTTCTAAATTTGCTGCTGGTCCCGCCCCCCTGCATTGTGTGACTCGCAGGGAGCCTTACCAGGAAGCAGCTCACCGCGATCACACTGCGGGGGACAGCGAGGGAGCCAGGAGGAGGTGAGTATGCATCCAGCCCGAGTGTGGCTCGGTGTTACCGTTCGCGGTAGTGAAATTTAACCCCAAGTCACACTCGGGAATACCGCCTGGGAGGTTAAAGGAACAGTGATTTTTCCATGACATAAAGGTTAAGAATAAAAACGAAAAATTCCTTCAAATATCGTGCCTAGGAGGTCCTCATAACCTGCCCGTGAAGTGGGGAATTTGTAGGATGTATAGAAACATTTAAAAATAAAAAAATGACATTTCAAATGACAGTAAATGGTTTTCCTTTAATCTATTCATAAACAACTGCTTGGGGCGGCAGCCTGTATGAAAAGAGGAGACGTTTTAGGACACGCAGAGCAAGTTTAGTGATTTTTTTTGGCTACATTATGGTGCCTCTTATGCAGGCTTTGGATGAAGGTAACAATAAGTGCTTTAAAATTGGGCCTTTAGGCTAGGGTCAGACTGAGGCAGTGCGAACGCGCGTTCTGGCGCACTTAATCACGGCCGCACTAGCAGCAGATGCCGGGCAATGACGGCCAATATACGAAGTACGGTCGCACAAAAGTCCGGCTGCGCAACGCAAGTGAAAAATGAACGCATTTTTTCGAGAACGTGAAACCGCAGGTACTGACGTACAGAGTGCGCTGCGTCCGCTAGCGGCGTGTGTGCGTGATTGGGAGACGTCAGACGCTGCTAATGTCCGGCCAACATAACGTCCAGACACAAAAAGAGTTTTATTGATGATCCGTACAAAATCACGGACGAAAATGCGCATAGTATGACCGCTATCGCGTATTCCGTGAAAAAATACGTCCATTCGTTCGAACGCACTTTTTCACAGACAACATAAAAATGCGTTCGTCTGACCCTAGCCTTAGTGTCGGCAACAGTGCCTTCACACCGTCTGTAACCGTAACCCCTCTGAGGTATTGTGGAAGAGTGCAGTGGTGGACCCTGCGGTCAAATATTACAATGATATGAATCTGGTACACGCGTCAGTGGCAGTGCACCCAAATATTACTGCGCTATAGTGTATGTCAGGATAGAAGCGCACCAGCAGTAACAAGCAGCGGAATATAACAGACAGGGGCACAGAGCGAGAGTAGTTTTTATGTCAAAACCGGGTCAACAACGTTTAGGCACTAGTACTGCGCTACTGTATATGGTGAGAATTGGCGCACACCAGTAGCAACAGGAGGCAAACAGAACAGGCAGGGAGTACACAGAGAGAATAGTCAAATGGCAGGCAAAGCCGGCAACAGATCGGGTCCTCAGAACAAGCAGGGTCAGTAACAAGTATTCAAACTGATTCAATAAGCTAGCGATGCGGCAATGAAACTCCACGGCAAGGCAAGGTGTACAGCACGCGCTCCTGATTTAAAGGTCCCGGCGGCTCTGAGTCATCATGCCGCGCCCTGCCCCCTGATCACTCACAGCTGCGCGGGTGCCGCCGGAGCTCCTGGCATTCTGCCAGCTGGCGGCATCATGCGTCCGGGCCCCCCGATCGCCACCCGGATCCCTGGATGTCACAATATTACAATCTAAACGCAAATGGGTTAAGTAACCAAATTTGTAAGAAGAAGAATTAATGCAGCATATGATTCCGCACACTGCCGGGCAGCACCTATACAGTATAGTAATGCAGCATATGAATCCTCACACTGCCGGGCAGCACCTTTACAGTATAATAATACAGCATATGAATCCTCACACTGCCGGGCAGGACCTTTACAGTATAATAATGCAGCATATCAATCCTCACCCTCCGGGCAGCACCTTTACAGTATAATAATGCAGCATATCAATCCTCACACTGCCGGGCAGCACCTTTACAGTATAATAATGCAGCATATGAATCCTCACACTGCCGGGCAGCACCTTTACAGTATAATAATGCAGCATATGATTCCTCACACTGCCGGGCAACACCTTTACAGTATAATAATGCAGCATATCAATCCTCACACTGCCGGGAAGCACCTTTACAGTATAATAATGCAGCATATCAATCCTCACACTGCTGGGCAGCACCTTTACAGTATAATAATGCAGCATATGAATCCGCACACTACTGGGCAGCACCTCTACAGTCTGATGCTAGCTCTAATGAGAAGATATGCTATTAGTGTAGCGGGGAAGCCGGCTGCGCATTTTGCATCGCTAACTAAAGAGACTGGAGTATTGCTTGTTGTGTTAAGCTCGAGTAGCTACGAAATTGTGAGTTGCGGTCGTTGGGGACGGTTGGGTAAGCGAGTGGCAGATTGTTGTCCGCATAGTCATTATCTGGGTCTAGGATAGACGGATAGTGGGTTGCTTAGCCCTGCGTCTTTCGCTGCGATGCGCGTAGTGTTCAGGGGAACTGGTGGCAGCGTAACTAATAGAATAAGAAAGTGGGCACAGGGATTGTGGGAAACGTAGTCACTACCCAATTCAAGAGAAGATTGGTACTGCGTTGCAATCCTGGGACCACTTTATTGTGCGCTACGTGCCTGTTGCTAGAGAAAGTGTGCAGGGACGGATAGGTAAGCGAGCACGCAGGGATTGTTGTCCATGCAGTCATTATCTGGGTCTAGGATAGACAGATAGTGAGCGGCTTAACCCCGCGTCTTTTGCAGCAGCGCGCGTAGTTGCCTTGACAGGAGGCTGCGCTTGTTTGTGGGTCCAGGAATCAGGTGTGTATTAGAAAGAAAAAAAAAGTTTTATTTTATGTTTCAGGGAACATTTAAAGATGTCCTCGGATTTTATTTTTAAAAAAATGTATCGCCTTACCTTAGCCTGGTTGTCAGTGGGGGCTCCCTGGATCCTGTTGTGGCTCCCTCCCTGCGCCACCTCTCTGCCACATGCACCCGGCCGGCCAGCCCGCACGGTCACAGCTCTGTCATCCTGCTGCCGCATGCTCCTCAAGGGGTCCTTGGGAGGCCCCGGCGGGCTGCCCTCTACAGTGCCTGATTAAAGGGCCTCATCTGCCTGATGTTTTAGCAACAAGGATGTATTATCCCATAGTCTTCAATGTTAAAAATATTCCCGTTTTAATTCAATATCTAATAAACCATTGCTTATAATATTCTGCAGTAAAGAGTCTCTTTATTTTTAGATTCTTTAAGCATTTTTTAAAAAAAATTCAAATTTTTTTTAACTTTTGGCGAACGTCCCAAAAAGTTCGAAGTTTGCGAACTTTCGAACCGCCAATGTTCGATGCGAACTCACGTTCGCATCGAACCGTCAGCTCATCCCTAGTCTCCATGGGATGCAACAAGGAAGGTGGTCTCCATGGGATGCAGCAAGGAAGGTGATCTCCAGAGGAGGCAGCAAGGAGGGGTCTCAGCAGGATGTAGGTATAAAGGGTTTCAGACAGGAGATGTGCATAGCATGCAGGACTGACACCCAATGAAGCTTCCAGGGAAGAACCACGCAGAAGCATTCACTGAATGGGGAGGCATGATTATATGGGCAGTCCAGGCCCAGCCCACACCTGAGGCTGGAGAGGTGAGGGGAAACTTGGACTGGATCCCTGAGTGCCTGGACACCAGTTATTTCAGGACCGGAACGTGATTCTTGAAGGGGAACGCCACCTTACTTGCCCTTCCTCCGGCGCGGACCATGACACGGTGGACCTGCACCTTTTTGTGTAGCTCTTTGATATTCGGAAGTGGCTCTTGAAATATAATACACAGGAGTTAAGACCCATTCTTAATGCTACGAACCATGGAAAAAAATCATTAAAAATAATTAAAAATTAATGTATACTGTTTCTTTATACCACCAAATGACCCCGATCTCCACTTTAAAAATTTTCCAGCACTTCTGGAATCAAGCACATAATGTCAGTGCAATCCGAAGATTACCCTGACAAGGTCTGAAACTCTACAGGCCAATGATCAAGAGAAAAAAAGCAGATCCCTGCGGAGCAATCACAAGATCCCATAACCCTTCGCTGGGAAAGGCTTAAGATTTGTTTTGCTATTAATAATCATATTATATTATGTTAAACGGTGGTATTGAATTTGAGCTGGTAGTAATGCCTTTTTGGTACATGTACTTTGATGTATTGAGTATTACAAATGTGTATATGCATTATACACTATATTGCCAAACGTATTCGCTCACCTGCCCAGCTCCTGATTTGGATGGGTGAGCGAATACTTTTGGCAATATAGTGTATTTATGTGTAGAAGGAATGTGTCAAAAGTAAAATGTTTCCATTTTATAAGTGCAGATCAATCCTGCATAAAATACAACACAAAATGTAATATGTAAATTTACAATTTATTTGTTGTTAAGTAGAATATATAAATGTCCATCCTTACATGCGAGATAAAACGTTTGTATCATTGTTTAGTTCCACTGCCATCTGGTGTTCATTACTATGTAGTAACTATAAAACAAACTCTTGAAGGAAAAGTAGGTTACCGGGCCATTTTGGCGATTCCATTTCGCCGAAAATACGGTGAATTCACTATTAACGAATTGTCACCGTATTTTGCCTAAATTGGAGTTACTAAAGCAGATATCAGACATCGGTGAAAACTGCGGTCGATAGCTGCGGAATTGCACCAATAAACCGTTGAACGCATCCTCAAACAACCGTGAAACCGATCTGGTAACCCGTCGACAGATTGCCAAATGCATCCGACGCGATCCTACAAAAAAGCCGACCAACCATCTAACAGGGGTAAGATAAGAAACAAAGCAAAAAAAACAGAAACACCCGCAACTCTTTAGGCTTGCGTCAGACGAACGAAGTGATCACGTCCGTGTTGCCGCACAGTTTAACATCGGTCGTGGCATAGAACCATGATCAATAGAGACCCACACACGAAGTACGTGCGCACCGAACTGCGCACGCACATCGCACGTGGCAAGCGGACGCAAGTTAGACAAGAGCGTGAAACCGCTAGACGGGCGCGCAGAGTGCGCCACGTCCACGTAGCGTGCCGTGTATGTGATGAGGAGATGTCAGACACAGCGCATTTGTGACGTCCAGGACCTTGACGCACAAAATGGCTTTTCATATCCTTTTCAAATTTTTATCATTTTTCATATTAATTTTGTTTCCCATAATTCTGTTTTTTTTTCTACGTCTGTCAACAAAAATGGACTGTGTTATGTCTACAGTTTCTTCTGGCAGTATGTCTGTCCGTTGTGCACGCACGCAGAGTGCACTCAGACTGCGTTCGTCTGACAATAGCCTAAGTTGTTTTTTTTAGAAAAAAAAATACTACATGAAAAATAATATATACGGTCCTATGAATAATATAAAGGTCTGTTACAGCAAAAAACACAAAAAATTTGTTTTTTTCTACAAACGAACAGAATAAACGGTTGAATAGAGATTTAAGAAAAACAGGGATTTTTTTTATTTTTTTTACCATGAAATGTATGGGATTCTGCTTAAACTTGTTGAATAAAATCAACAAAAATCAGGGCATTTCGGTGCAGTTCAGCATTCTCTGAATAACAATTGTTTCTCTATGGGGATTGTACTGCTGCCGAAGGTAACCGTACTTTGCCAATATTTGACAAATTGCAAGAGTTTTTGAGTAGCCGAATGGCCTCGAAATTGCACCATACAGGGAAAGTTACCATTCGGTGCAATTCCGTGGCCAATTTGGTGTTTTTTTAATAACCCCTTAAGAATTAAAAAGGTGTTGTTTTTCCATTTACTTTATTGCTGTTCCAAGTTGCCTGCAGTTTAGTCCCCTTCAGAAAAGCAAGACCTGATTACATCAGACAAAAGAGTGGATAATCATATACAGGGTTATTCAAAGAGATCCGAATTGCTGGCGAAAGGTAACCGAACGCTGAAATTCAGCATACGGTTACCTTTCCTGGCCATTTGGCTATCCAGAAAGCAGGCAGTTCCCCAAATCCTGGCGAATTGCCTGCACATACGATGCCTGTTCGTTGCCTGTTCGAGGGCAGTGAAATCCCCATAGAGAAGCAATGCTTTGTCTATTCAGAGAACACAAACCAGCAGTGAAAGCTGCCGAAATACCCTGCCATTCAGTGGCTTCATTCGGCAGGTTTATCCAGGCGAATACCATAGGCTTCAATGTTTTTGAGAAAGGATTTTACCAGGAAGGATACATTAAGATTTCTCTTGTTTTCAAGTATGTCCTGGGTGGCAAGTATGTACCGTTAGGTGTCTTGCCAAGTTAAAAATATTCCTGTTTTAATTCAATATCTATTAAACCGTTTATTATAATATCAAGCAGTAAAAAGTCTCTTTATTTATAGATTTTTTAGGATTTCTTTGGGATTTCTTTGCAAAAAATGTAAACGCTTTTTTCTTTAACAGCCCTTTTTATTATCATTCATTGAATCTTATATGTAAATTTCAGACATTTTCGTTCAGTGGTATTTTTGCAAACAGCGTTTCACTTTCAAACATTCAAGTGTACTGGTTTTTTTTGTTTTCACTCCATTTGTCTGCGGTGTCGGGTTTTTTCGGCGGCTGCTCTGCGCTGTGATCGACTCCTGCTCGGGTTTTTCCGGCGTGTTCGGCGGAGTTAATCCAGATGTTTTTGCGGGTTTCGGTGTGCATTCGACTGGGTTTTGCTGTGAGTGTTCGGCAGGTTTTCGGCGGCTTTTCCCTGCACTACGACGGCCCTGTGGTGCTTGCTGAATACACCGCAGGGTTGCCGAAATGGGATTGCTGAATCAAGCCGAATTGAAGAGAATGAAAAGTCACCGAACGTGCGGTGACTTTTCGATTCTCTTTGAATAACCCTGATAGTGTATCACTTGCTTATCTTAAATTTTAAAAAAAAAATAATTCCTTGTTATACGTTTCACTACTAGGGATGGGCCGACCACCCCCATATTCGGTTCACATTCGAACTCGAACATTTGAAAAAGTGTACGCGAACACGATTCCAACGCAATGCAGGTCAATGGGGCTCGAACATTCGAAAATTAAGGTGCCCTCCAAGAGGGCATATATGCAAGATATTGGTCATGAAAGGTGTATGGGGGTCCGGGTACTGCCCTGGGGGACAGGGAACAATAAAAAACAAATTTTTTAAAAAAAGCGTTTTTAACCAAAAAACATTTTTTTGAGCCATTTCAACGCTGAAGCTAAGCTGAGCTAATTTTTACCACTTTTGCTCATGTTTAAACGCAATTTGAAGCCATGGGAAATGTTTGAGCAACAACGAGTGGGAAAAATTACGATCTCAACGCAAACGTTATTGATCACTTGCGTGAGCATTAACGTTTGCTGCAGCTTTCACCGCATATTTGTAACGAATCCCCAGGACATACCTGGTAGGATCCCTGGTAACAGACCTCTAACCCTCCGATCCTTAGGATGTTCGGGACTCGGGACCACTAAACCTAACCTCTAGCAGCCACACAGGCCAGCGAGACAGCACCAACAATATACACCACAGACTGAGATCAATATATGTTTGTACTGGGCTATAGTATATGGCAGGATGGAAGCGCACCAGCAGCAACAAGCAGCGGAATATACCAGACAGGGGCGCAGAGCGAGAGTAGTTGTTACAACAAAACCGGGTCAGCAACGTTTAGGCACTTGTACTGCGCTACTGTATATGGTGAGAATCAGCGCACATCAGTAGCAACAGGAGGCAAACAGAACAGGCAAGGAGTACACAGAGAGAATAGTCAAATGGCAGGCAAAGCCGGCAACAGATCGGATCCTCAGAACAAGCAGGGTAAGTAACAAGTATACAAACTGATTCGGTAAGCTAGCGATACGGCAATGAAACTCCACGCCAAGGCGAGGTGTAAGCGCGCTCTCCTGATTTAAAGGTTTCGGCGGCTCCACGTCATCATGGCGCGCCCTGCCCCCTGATCACTCACAGCTGTGCCGGGTGCCACCAGAGCTCCTGGCATTCGGCCAGCTGGCGGCACCATGCGTCCGGGGGCCCCTCGATCGCCACCCGGGGCCCCGGATGTCACAATATTACAATCCAAACGCAAACGGGTTAAGTAACCAAATTTGTAAGAAGAAGAATTAATGCAGCATATGAATCCTCACACTGCCACGCAGCACCTCTACAGTCTGACGCTAGCTTTAACCGGCACACTGTGTGCAGCATCTGAGAAGATATGCTATTAGTGTAGCGGGGAAGTCGGCTGCGCATTTTGCATCGCTCCCTCTACACTATTAGCGTATCTTCTCAGAAGTTGCACACAGAGCGCCGGTGTATGCAGCATCTAACAGCGTGGGAGACGGGAGGCTGCGCTTGTTGGTGGATCCAGGAATCAGGTGAGTAATAGAAGAAAAAAAAAAAAAGAGTTTTATTTTATGTTCCTTGGGACATTTAAAAATGTCCTTGGATTTAATTTTTTTTAGAAATGTGTCGCCTTACCTTAGCTTGGTGGTCAGTCAGTGAGGGCTCCCTGGATCATGGTTGTGGGGGGGTCTGCCATGGCCGCAGGTGCAGTGGCTCCCTCCCTGCGCCACCTCTCTGCCACATGCACCTGGCCGGCCTGCCCGCACAGTCGCAGCTCTGTCATCCGGTGGCCGCATGCTCCTCAAGGGATCCTTGGGAGACCCCGGCGGGCTGCCCTCTACAGTGCCTGATTAGAGGGCCTCGTCTGCCTGATGTTTTAAGATTGTTTTTTCCCATAGGCTTCAATGTTAAAAATATTTACATTTTAATTCAATATCTAATAAACCGTTGCTTATAATATTCTGCAGTAAAGAGTATCTTTATTTTTAGATTTTTTAGGATTTTTTAAGCATTTTTTAAAAAAAATTCAAAATTATATTTTTTTCAAACTTTTTGCGAACGGCCTGAAAAGTTTGAGGTTCGCGAACTTTCGAACAGCCGATGTTCGATGCGAACATCGAACCGATTCGAACCGGCAGCCCATCCCTATTCACTACACCTGCTAGAACTGTGGTCAGCAGCCTTGGCCTTCCAGGTGTTTCAGGACTACATTTTCCATGATGCTCAGTCACCCCACTGCCCACAGACATGCCCACAGTTAGGAAACATGTTTACTTTTTCAACTCAGGCCTTGATTTATTTTCATTGGATGAGCATCTTCAAATGATTGCAGTCTGTTCAAAATCTTCAAAAAGTCCCATAGACGTTAGTGGTCATTATATACAGTATATATCATTGTAAAATGCTGATCTAATGGAAATAAATTAAGGCCTTAATATTCTCAGTATTTATGGTTAAACGTCCTTTACATTTTTGTTATCATGCACAGATTTTCCTTAACCTGAACTCAGCATGTACGTAAATGAGTTATATTTCTGCAAGGACCAACAATCAATTCAGATACTTTCAAAAGATTATAGTCAGCAAATAAAGCAATTTATCGCATAGCATTCAGAGTGGAATTTTAACCCCACCACTTCCAAACCTGAGTATACTCAATCTTCAAAGCACTTGCTGGTGTCCTAATAATGCATTTAAATAAAAACCTTTAACCAGGAAGGATGCATTGAGATTTCTCTTGTTTCCAGGTGTAGCCTGCATGGTGAGTATGTACCGTAAGGTGTCTTGCCCAAGGACACTTACTGGAGGGGAGCTCTTGCTGGGATTTGAGCCTGTGTCTCCACAGTCACAGAGCAGTGATGTTACCTGTACTCCACCCAGCCGGTACATATACTCAATATAAGGTAATACTGGAGTGACGCAAGCAAATTTAATCTATTGCAAATCTATTGCAAAGTAAATTAATTTGCAAATGGGCTCTTGACTGTGCCCCAAACGTTTCAGCTCTTCTGTCATGACAACCGAGATGCAAAACTACTTTAGACAGCAGGACTTTAAAACAAAGATCAATAGCTGCACTAGTTCTGTAGTGCTTTTTGATCAGCAGATGGCGACATCTGCCTGTCAAACAGGGTGACTACACTGAGAGGTTCTTTGAAAAAAAAAAGAAAAAAAAAAGCAAATATTTCTTACTGCTTAAATTATGAAAAGTAAATTTTCCAAAATAGAAATGATTCTTGAAGGGGTTAATAATCCCTAATTTAAAACAAACAATGTGGGTGTTATGTGACTGCGACATACTATTATGTTTTTCATACATTTCATGGTATTATTTCCAGTTAATAAAAGAAAGGAGGATATGAAATTGAAGTATGTTATGTGTATGTTATAGTATTACTAGCCAGCTTATCACAAATGGGGGGGGGGGGTGATCGCAAAAAGCTCTGGATACTATTAACTTCTGTGGAAATAAACACAGTTAGAATCAATATGCCACAAATAAGTAACATTGATAATATGAGAACAGAGGAGTGAAAAGGTAAGTATTACTGCTTCATTATGGCAGTCATTTGATTACACTAGAGAAGGGTACGTCACATTGTGGCAGGATTATGCAATCTATCAAAAGTGAATCCCCATGGTTTCATACAGTATGAATATAAAGCAGTGGAGGCTCCTCGTTATTATTTGCTACAATGGAATTCAACTTCCAATAATAAACTTTCAAGACCAAAATTACTACGCTGCTACCAATGCACAAAAACATATTTTTCTTTTTTACAATAAATTTATATAGCATTATATTCCAATATTTGTTTAAGGAGATCTATTTTCTCACTCTCTGTACAGGCCCAGATTGTTGGGTCTACAGGGCAAAGGCTGAGATGGCCTGTTGCCATGCTGTACCAATTAGACCTGCCCATGGCCACCCAAACAACTTGGATATCAGCCAAGCCTCCAGGGCGTCCCCCTGCCCTCTGATGTTGTCGCCATATGCACAATGATGTTGTCGCCATATGCACAATGATGTTAGTTGGGCAGTTAACCCCATACCTTCTTTGCACCCCGTATCTCCCGATCGTGGGCAGCTAAAGGGTCATGTTTGGTATCATTGGAAAGGCCAGAGCATGGCTAACTTTTGTGTAAAAATAAAATAAATTAATAAAATTGAAAAAAGTGTTGTTTTTTTTTTAAAAAAAAAATTGTCTGGGTAGTATAATAAAACAGGACTTAAAATCGCATTTAAACATAATGAGCATAAAATGGTCAAAATGAGCTCAGCACAGAGAGGTCAAATGGCTCAGTAGTGAAAGGGTTAAAAAGTAAAAACATGTACACATTGGGTATTTCTAAATCTGGACAATATTTGAGAGACTATTTGTTGGGGTACTTTTTGGCAGTTGTAGATTTTGGGGGTCAAAGTTCGAAAAAGTGAGTTTTTCCTATTTTTTCATAAAAAATTTACAGGTAAATATGCTATATGATGGAAATAATAGTATCTCTAGAAAGTCCATTTAATGGCGAGAAAAATGGTTTATAATATGTCTGTTCAATAAACTAGTAAGGCTAATGTCAGACGAACGCAGTCTGAGCGCACTCTGCGTGCATGCATAATGGACGGACGTACTAATGGAAGATATTGTAGACACCACACGGTCTTTTTTTTTTTAACGGATGTAAAAAATAAAAAAGGGAAATATGGGAATCAAAATTAATTAAAATTAAATAACAGGTATAAACTGTCATAAAAAACTTCTGAGCATCAACGTAATGGACGTTGCAAATGCGCTGCGTCTGACGTCGCCTCATCACCCACACAGGCCACCACGCGGACGCGGTGCACTCTGGGCGTCCGTCGTAGCACTTTTACATCGAGGCCTAAATGGCGTCCATTGGCGGTGCGTGCGTGCGCACATACTTCGTGTGTTGGTTTCTATTGATCACAAATCAATGCTATGACGGATGATAAACTGTGCGGCGACACGGACGTGATGACTGCGTTCGTCTGAGGCTAGCCTAAGAGGAAAATTGGAGCTAAACACAAACAGCGCAAAAATGTAAAAGCAGCAGTGGGTAGTTGGCAGTGTGTCTGTGTGTGTGTCAGTGCAACATTCAGTATTAAGTGTTATTTATTTTAGACCAATATGTATGTTATTTTGTTAATTAAGGCTAGGGTCAGACTGAGGCAGTGCGAACGCGCGTTCTGGCGCACTTAATCACGGCCGCACTAGCAGCAAATGACGGGCAATGACGGCCAATATACGAAGTACGGTCGCACAAAAGTCCGGCTGCGCAACGCAAGTGGAAAATGAACGCATTTTTTCGAGAACGTTAAACCACTAGTACTGACGTACAGAGTGCGCTGCGTCCACTAGCGGCGTGTGTGCGTGATTAGGAGATGTCAGACACTGCTAATGTCCGGCCAACATAACGTCCAGATGCAAGAAGTGTTTTATTGATGATCCGTACAAAATCACGGATGAAACTGCGCATCGTATGACCGCTATCGCGTATTCCGTGAAAAAATACGTCCATTCTTCGAACACACATTTTCACGGACAACGTGAAAAATGCGTTCGTCTGACCCTAGCCTTAATTACTGCTAACTCTCCTTCATTGCAGCAAGTGTTAAACTCTAGTTGGCAAATTGGTTTAAAATTGTGGTCTCCTAGCTGCTATCCAGGTATAATCTGCTGTCTCATACATTCTTGCTGACGGATTTATTAATATTATTCAGTATTTCAAATACTCTTTCATTACACACATTTATCAATAAATTCTGAGAATTAATCAATCATGGCAGGGAAATTCCCGAGCTGACAAAAATATCATCTTCATGGGAAATGTAATTCAAAATAAATTCTTGTCTCAAAGAATATGTGACAGTTGCTTGACAAGTTGGACATGTTTGACAATGTGTAAAAGCCAAGTCAATATAAACTTTAATGTGTAATTCAATTATTATTATTTTTTTGAGAAAGGATTTTACCAGGAAGGATACATCTCTCATTTTCAAGTATGTCCTGGGTGGTGAGTATGTACTGTTAGGGGTCTTGCCAAGGACACTTACTGGAGAGGTGATCTGGCCAAGATCAAGCCTGTGTCCCCACAGTCTCTCTCCATGGTTATAGAGCAGTGATGTTACCTCTACTCTACCCAGCTGGCACTGTTTCCAGAGGACTAATACTTCAAGGTTAGAGAAATCTGAAAATAAAAAAAAATACTACTGAATTTTATAACATATTTTAGTGTGTTTATATCAAACTATCTGAAATTATTTAGTACAAAACTATTTTTTGTGTGTAGCCTTGGCGCATGACATTTCCTATGTTGAAACATGGTGAAGAAAAGAGTAATGTCCATCAGTGGGTCTGATATACAGTGCCTCTACCCAAGCCAGCCATCTGAATCCAAAACCTAAGAATTGGAGGGTTGAGAATAAAAATGCCCAGACTATTAGGGTTATTCACAAAGAGCCTATCTGGCTCCGAAATGTCACTAAACAGGGAATTTACCGTACAGTGCCATTTCCTGGCCATTCACAGAGCAGGCAGTTAAAATTTTGGCGAATTGCCTGCATGTACGGTGCCTGTTCGCAGGCAGTGAAATCCCCCAAAGAGAAGCAATGGTTAATCTATTCAGAGAACACTGAACAGCAGTGAAAAGTTGTCGAACTGCCCTGCTGTTCGGTGGTTTCATTCAGCAGGTTTATTCAGGTGACTCCCACAGGCTACAATATAAAAACATTCCCGTTTTAACTGCTTCACTACGGAGGACGCACAGGTAGCGTTGGCTGCGGAGGACGCGCTGAGGATGTCCTACCTTTGCACCCAGCGATCGGCCGGATTCCGGCCGATCGCTGTGCCCCCCGGTGCGGGCTGACATCCTAGATGTCAGCCCAGCATCCGGAACCGCCGTGGGCACTAATAGATGTCATTGCAGTGGTGCGATGACATCCATTGCAGGCGCCCCCCCCCTGCGAGTGCGGTGAAGGTGACTGAAAGGGAGGGGGGAGGTCCTTTGGACCTCTCTCCCTCCCCTTCCATTCGGGGCAGCATTCAAAGTCAGGCACCATTTGGAAGGCACAGCCTGCACTTCCAAACGGTGGCTGTCTTTAACCCCTTGGGGATCGGATCGCTATTTGGTGCCAAAAAGCGCCAGATAGCAGTCCTCTCCCGGAGCTGGCCGACATTTTGGATGTCAGCCAAGCTTCCGGGATCTCCCCCTGACGACTGGCGTCATTGTGCATAGCGCGATGACGTCAGTTCTGGAGTTAATCCCACCATTGGAACCCCCTATCTCCCAATCCGTGGCAGCTAGGGGTTAATGTTTGGTTTCTTTTGATCGGCCAGAGCATGGCCTTTCCAACGATACCAAACATGACCATGTTAAAAGTTAATACAAAACTTAAATAAAATTGAATAAAAAAGTATTAAAAAATAAATAAACATATTTTTTTGTTTTGTTTTTATTAATGCCGCAATATTGTTCCCATTTCAATTATAATGTGAACAATGATGCTGCACTATGGATTTTTGTATGGGGTGCGTTTGTTAAAAATCGTGTGATTTTCCTCCCAAAAAATGTTACAAGTTCCCATTTCAAATTTTTTAACAAGCGCAACCCATATAAAATATAACCGCAAACGCTCGCATGTTAAAATATGAAGAAAAAACTTAACACGTTGTAAATTATTGAAAATTCAAATTTTATTGCATTTTTTGTCATAATATACAGACAGGTCATGACGAATACATATAATAATGATATATTATCAATCTGCCGAGTCTGCTGGAAAGAACGATATATAAATATGTCTGGCTCATATACTAAAATAAGGCTTCAAAACGCGCTTAAACATGATGAGCAAAACCGGTAAAAATGACCTCAGCACAGAGGCGGGAAAAGGCTCAGCAGCGAAAGGGTTAAACCAATATCTAGTAAACCGTTTATTATTTTAATCTGCAGTAAAAAGTCTTTTTTTTTAGCCATTTTTTCTTGAATTTTCTTTTCCATTCTTCCTAATAGCGTTTTTTTTTCTGTAACAGACCTTTTTATTATCATTCATAATATATTATATGTTAATTTCAGACATTTCGTTCAGTAGTTTTTATGCAAACAGCATTTCAATTGTATTGTTTTTTTTACCCGTCTGGAAGCTTGTCGGCTTCCTTCTGCGGCTGCATGTGGCGGATCTCCAGTAGGTTTGCAGCGGCTGGTTTGCAGCCAGGTTTGCGGCCGCCGATTCCCTAAAGTGAATGGTAAAATTTGATTCCTCGAAGTGTGGGGAACAGAAATAGTACAAGAGTGCAAGACTTCTGCATTCTATTGATGCAGTTCGGTACCCTGTGGTATTCTCTCTCACTTCCCTCGGTGGTAAGAATCCCACCTGGTCTGACTAAACCTATATTGATAGTAATGGCTGCAAGTTTAGGACAGGCATCTTGGTGAAACGTTTAACATCTGAATTAAATAGTAAAATTGTTTGTTCACACATTAAGACCTAGGCTATCCAGGCTTGGGAAGGAAGGAGATAGTTGCTTTAAAAGCAGACAGTGGTCTAGGGGTCTTTCCCAATATTGACTTGATGGAAATGGGACAGTATCAGAAAAGTTTTATAATGCACTATAGTAAAGCTATCATGCAGAATCTTTCACCGATAAGTGCAGACTATATTACTGATTCCGCCACCAGCTCCTCCATGGTGAAGGGTTTATACAGGGCAGACACATTTGCAGGGGATGGTGGAGTGTAGAGAATGTATCAGGTAAGTGAAACCGCCACCTGGGTGTCTCAGATTATAGAAGTAGTGAAACTAGGATCCTAAAACTGCTGCAATATTTTCGGTCTTGCCACCAGCGAGTGTCCTTGGGCAAGACACCTAACAATGGATGTACCTACAACACTATATATTTGTACTTCTCATAGATTGTACGTTCCCTTGTTAGCAGGGTCCCCCTGAATCAGGCCGTATGTGTTATTCAAATGTATCAACCCCTTGTACAGCGCTGAGGAATTTGTGGCACTATATAAATAAAGGGTAATAATAAAATGGCAGCACTAATTACCGTCAGGACGAGCAAGGCAAAATTTTATCACCTTCTTAAAGCTGGCGCTAAATGATTCTGCAAATGCAAAATCATTTATCACCCTCTAAAACCACCCTCAAATTCCATGCTCACCTTTCATCCCACGGCAGAGAAGGGTGGCCCGATCTGCGGCTTCTTCTGGCTGGGAGTGGAGTGACACTGGGAACAAATAGGATACAACCTTATACCAGAATATCACATTAACATGGGGACGCTAAAGGAAAATCTGCAGTCGCAGATTTTCCCCGCTAGCCTCTCCATGTTACAGTTAAGGATGGAATAGGGCCCATAGTGCATTAAAATCCTTGGGCCCTATTCCATCCTTACCACTATCATTACCATTGCGCTGGTCAGGGTATAAAAGCAAGGGTCAGGGCGTGGCTTGGACGCGATCCGGAATGGCAGGAAAGCACTGCAACATCGGCTGGCAGCACAGAGGACACTGAGGTGAGGGAGGCTCTGAAATTGCTGCCTACTAAATCTGACTTGGAAACTCTTTTCAATCGCCTGGAGGCAAAATTTGATGCACGCTTTGAAGAGCTGGGCGCTGATGTCAGACACCTGGGTAACAGAGTGCAGGATTTGGAGGAGGATAGAGAGGCAGTCATAACGCAGGCCCAACATTTTGAAACTCGCTTAGACAACCAGGCAACCCAGATCTTATCTTTATTCCGCTGGGTTGATGATCTAGACAACCGGGGGCGACGTAACAATATACGTGTAAGGGGTCTCCCTGAACCCGTTAAGGGGGAAGCTGAAAATCTGGAGACCGTGCTGCAAACGCTGTTCAACGGACTGCTACAACGACCCCCTGACACTACATTTCAGCTGGACCGAGCACATAGGGCTCTGCGGGCCAGAGGTGCACCTTCTGCTTCTCCCAGAGATGTTATATGTCGAGTACACCATTTTCCTTTAGAAGAAGAGGTACTAAAAGCAGCACGGAATCTGCCTACAATCGTTTTCGATGATCACACCGTGGAATTGTTCCAGGATATATCTAGATCTACCCTCCTGGCTAGGAGAGAGCTGAAGCCGGTGATTGACCAACTGAGAGCACGCTCCATACGTTACCGCTGGGGATACCCGTTTGCCCTTCATGTCAGAATGGACAATGAAACTCTAAGTATTACTACACCAGAAGACGTACCCGACTTCCTCCAAGCACTGGACCTCGCACCAGTACCTGTCCGAGGATGGTTTGGGGGAGACCCATCTGCCCCCTCCCTCCATTACCACAGCGCCCTCCGTGGCGCTCTGCTCGACGGGACCGTCGAAGCCGCCCGAATGATCCTATAGGAGCAGATCGAAGTTCCAATGATCTCCCGTGAGACGAATGGCAAATTCTTTTTTCTTCAAATACTTCTTCTTGGTGTACAACCGAAAATTTGAAGCGGATCACTGCTCTTTCACAGAGGGTGTTTCAGCGGGATATTCCCTCCTAATTACGTGAGCAATACCTTTACGTTCACTTTATGGCCTTTGCACTACACCATTTTTGTTTTCCAGCGAAGAACTTTCCTGTCTGATATTTCAGACCTGCTGAATGTTTATTTTGAATCCGCTTTCATTTGATTGCCCGGGTGACTTGTTGTGTTGATTGCCGTTTATTCCGAAGTTTAATACAGACTTGTATTACAGTTTGAATGTCTGCAAGTTTTTATACTGTTTGTTTTGCCGGTTCTGTGCCGCCTCCCCATGCGGTGCTACCTTTGTTTTTTTGCGGTGGGTGTACTTCCCCCGTCTTGACACGTGGGGGAATGACACGTGTCAGCTGATAATATTGAGAGAAATCGCATCTCTGAGGCTATAGCTCAGTACTTTAAGGACAATGCCACTGACGACGTGACTGCTCCTGTCTTGTGGGAAGCCCATAAATGTGTCCTGAGAGGGACCCTTATCTAAATAGACTCGAGACGTAAACGGGACAGGAACGCTAGACTTCGGGATCTACTCGCTGATATCCAGGCAGCCGAGACCCTACACAAATCTACTGAGTCAGTTGAACATTATACAGCTCTTGTGGCTTTAAGAACTGAACTTCGTCAGCTCTTACACCAGAAGGCTAAACGATCGCTCCTTCTTACGACGCATTCTTTCTATGTCCATGGTAATAGGTGCGGCAAATTACTTGCTAGGGCCCTTCGACAAAAATATCAGGCAACTTATATACCTAAATTGACATCCTCTACTGGCCGCCTTCTGTACTTAAACGTGGATATCTCTGACCAGTTTGTTCAGTATTACCAGTCACTATACTCCCTACGCCCAGACCCGCCTTCTCCACAGACACTATCCGAATATCTAGAGAAGTCCTTACAGACGCAGCTGTCTTCGAAAGAGGCAGAGGACCTGGATGTCCCTTTCACTATGGAGGAGTTGTCAGCGGCTCCTAAGGCCACTCCTACTGGTAAGAGCCCCGGTCCTGACGGCTTCTCCGTTGCCTACTATAAAACTTATCTACCCCTTTTAGGCCCACACTTACTTTCCTCCCTGAATGCACTAGATGATCTAACCCGCTTTCCGAATTCGGCACTATGTGCTACGATAGTCCTTATTCCGAAACCTGGAAAAGACCCTTTACTGTGTCAAAACTATCACCCTATTTCCCTGATTAATACTGATGTTAAATTGATGGCGAAAATGCTGGCTATGCGATTAAGCCCCTTTTTAGCTTCCCTGGTACATCCTGATCAGGTGGGCTTTGTACCCCAGAGAGGGGCACAAGATAACACACTTCGGGCACTTAATTTAATCCATAGGGCGCGCACTGCTGGTCTGCCAATGATCCTTCTCTCTGTCGATGCCGAAAAGGCGTTCGACAGAGTGGACTGGACGTTCTTATTAGCACTCCTGAAAAAGTTCGGCTTGGGTCCTAGATGGTTAACCTGGATATCAGCATTGTATACTAATCCTACGGCGACGATCCGTGTTAACGGTGAACTTTCTGCGCCAGTGTCAATAGCTAACGGTACGCGCCAGGGCTGCCCCCTGTCCCCACTTTTATTTATTTTAGCCCTCGAACCTCGAACCGTTTCTCCAGCGGATTAGAGATAATGATTGCATTAAAGGTGTGGCCCTCCCTCTTCACCACTTCAAAGTTTCTGCATTTGCAGATGATATACTTCTCTCTCTCCTGGATCCAGTTAGATCTACTGAGGCTTTTCTACAAGAGGTAGAGGACTATGCTGAAGTGTCAAACTTTAAAATTAACACGGGTAAATGTGAAATATTAGGGGTGGGTATTTCTTCATCCACTAGAGTGACGTTACAACGTCTGGCCCCTTTCTCCTGGCCTACTAAGGCTATTCAATATTTAGGGATACAGCTTCCCTCTGATCTGTCATCATTGTTTGATTTGAATTACGTCCCCTTGTTAAACCGTGTGTCTCGAGATCTCAGAGAGTGGCAAAAGCCGCATTTCTCTTGGTTCGGACGTATTAACATTCTAAAAATAAATATTTTGCCCAAATTTTTGTATTTATTTCAGACCTTGCCCATTTACATTCCACCGACCTTATTTAGATCGCTGAAAACCCTTTTTTTTAAATTTATTTGAAAAGACGGCAGATCTCGGATAGGATACGAGGTATTAACACGCCCTAATTTTTTTTGCGTAAACCCATTGTCTCTATACCGTGGCAAACAGCACCCATAAACTCCTTGAGTTCAATCCCTCATCCGACAATTTACCCTACCTTGCGGAGATGGCGTATGTACCGTGACCGCTGGGAATTATCCCCTATACCCTCCTTATTGACTCCGATAGCACAAAACCCGGATTTCCCCCCTGGTAATACCCCGTCCTTTCTGGGTATAGAGTATGATGGCCCTTATATTCCTCTCAAAGCGTGTATTAACTCAGAGGATCCACTCTCTGCCGCTGCTTTACTGGGAGATCACCCCTCCACACCTATGATGGCATATAATTACTTACAATTAAAGCACTTTATTTCCCGAAGGATACTGCAGGGCTCATCCCCTGTCCCCACTGACCTTACCCCTCTTGAGAAGATCTGTATCTCAGACCCGCCTCCCACATATACTCTCTGTACTATATACATTATTGGTGGCAGCACGATTTACGGAATTACCCCCTATACGATTAAATGGTCCTCTGAGCTCACTTGCCCTGTGACTCCAGAAGAATGGTCAAAGGCGTTTCAGGTTACGTTTCACTTATCTAAAGCCCTCAGCATACAGGAGACTAATTATAAACTTTTATCTCGCTGGTATTTAACCCCGAGTCGTTTACACGCCATTTATCCAGAGGTTACCCAGAATGTTGGAGATGCTAGAAAAATAGAGGTACCTTCTTACATATATGGTGGGACTGTCCAATAATAGTCTCCTTCTGGGAAGTAATATGGACGTATATTAAAGAGATTACTGCTTTAGACTTACCCTTTACGCCACAAGTAGCTCTACTCCACGTGATTCCCATCTGCATAGATAGATATGTGAGGTCCATGGCTGTACATTTACTTAACGCAGCAAGGGGACTTATACTGAAATTTTGGAAACAAAATGAGCCCCCAACCGTTTTTGATTGGATCGAAAGAATCGAATATGTTAGAGAATTAGAAGAGTTACATTACTCCCTTGAACAAGACCATGATAAATTTTTCAGAATTTGGTATTGGTGGGGAGAATTTGTGTCTAAACACCGTAAAACGAGACGGAAACCTTCAGCTCCTGCTCAGGAAATTGATATTTCTAAAGCAAACACCTCGCTCTCCTGAATAACTTGATGCTTGATCATTACTGTGCGATTTACAACTGCATTTGTATCCATACTTATTTTTGTGACCCAGTGTTAGTTTAGGTTTATTTTTATTTTTTTATTTTTATTTTCCTTTCTTTTATTTTATTATTTATTTATTTATTTATTTTCTTTCTTTCTTTTCTTTACTTTTATTGATTTTTTACTGTTGGTATTGAATATTTTACTTGTTTATGAATAGGATACTGTCGGTCCGCTACATGTGCTCTTATGTCACTCAGAAACCTTATTAGTGGCACTGAGCTTATTATCTTTTGTATGCATATCTTGATCCCATGTCACTTGCCTTTATCTTTGTTTCTTGTCTGAACGCATCCTTCTCAGCGTTTTGAAGTACCATGTTAAAATATGTTATATATTGAAACTCAATAAAAATTTATATTACAAAAAAAAAAGCAAGGGTCTAACTTCAAGGGTGTCAGAGCACTGTGGGATCCCAGCCAGAAAGGCGAGTATGGGGGTCTTTCGCTGCAGAGACCTCATGAGGTGTGGGGGACGTCCTCCGCAAATAGCTGTCCCCACACGTCATCCGCAGTGAAGGGGTTAAATGGGGGACTGGGTTGCTGCAGCATGGGCCTCTGGGTTGTACCTGCCCACTGGGCCAAATGTTGCCAGTCAGCCCTTGCACAAACTGAAGTACAAAATGCAAGTTTGTTTGTTAAAAGAAAAGAAATCAATCACAAAGTAAAGAATTTAATAGAATGCTCTTTTCTTTGTAACTTACTTTTTGAAGTCTATTGATATTTCCCAATTCCCTCACTAAGTGGGACTTGATGTCTAAAGCCTAAGAGACAAAAACTCAGGAATGATAATACAGTTTCAATGAATATTAAAAATGTTATTGTTTGATCGGTCTGTCAACAGATCTTATTCTTGTCTCTACGGACTTGATTGACAATGAATAGACAGAGTTTGTGTGGGAAATGTACAAAGTTATTGTTTACATACTTTCAGATGTTTCTAAGCATGATATATACCGTATGTATGCACACATATATTGTACATGCACATAGGCATTAATTTATTAAGTTGCCTAAAAATATGAAGTCAACTTTTCTACTGATAGAAGGATTGATACAATTTAAAATAATTTAAAAAAACTATAGGCATCCAGTGTTGGATTGCAAATTGGGTTGGACACTCTGTACAACTGTATTAACAATTAGTATCCTGTCTCTTAGGACACATTGCTTCCAAGCTTGTTGCCTTTCTTCTACCTCCTGTTATGTGATGGATGAAATAACCACTATACCAGAATTGCATCTCTTTATCCCAAGCAATGGTGTAAAGGTATACACTGAAACATGGTATCTGCATGTTATTTGAAACATAGAAACATAGAAAATGTCGGCAGAGAAGAACCTTTCGGCTCATCTAGTCTGCCCAATTACATGGATACTTTACCTGTATTTATCTTTTGTTTAGGATAGCCTTATGCCTATCCCATGCCTGCTTAAATTCAATTACTGTTTTGGCCTCTACCACTTCAACTGGAAGACTGTTCCATGTATCCACCACCCTCTCAATAAAATAATGCTTCCTGATGTTACTTTTAAACCTTTGCCCCTCTAATCTAAGACTATGTCCTCTTGTTTTGCTACTTTGTTTCCGTTTAAATATACTCCCTTCCTCTACCTTGTGGATTCCCTTTACGTATTTAAATGTTTCTATCATATCTCCTCTGTCTCGTCTTTTTTCCAAGCTGTACATGTTAAGATCATTAAGCCTTTCCAGGTAACCTTTCTCCTTGACTGGGTCACCGCCTCTACTGGGCAGGCTACCTATTGCAACTGCAAAGCATGGGATATTCCTATTTTCCTTTCCGTATTTCATTTGGTATAGACCTTAAAAAAAAAAAGAACACTGATTCTGAGTTAGTCATTTTTCATTGTAAGCCTGGGTTTGTTATCAAGTGATTGTGTTTATATTCTAGACTTGTGGCATTACTGTAAGAGATTATTTTGGACTCATAACTGAAATAATCAGACAGAAAGAGAAAATTACAAAAAAAATTCCCCTATCAAAACACGGAAAGGGGCAGCAGAAAAAAATGACCTGGCTGGGGTTACAACAAAATATTCATATATGCAGAAAAAACGGTTTCGCGCCCATTCCTCACCAGGTAGGTCAGCTGCGTAAACCTGAAGTATCCAGCTGCTTCATGTATAAAACAAAACAAGCCCTATTTTGGGCACAGTCTCATCGGCTTCCCTGCTGAACATACCTGGCTCGATGACTGCAGGGAGTGGCGCCTTGTCTCTCCCTGCCCTACCGCAGACGGCGGCCATCTTGCAGCCTGTGCATGACTTTCCTGTACTCGGGTCCTTCCTTCCAAGCTGTCTCCTTTCTGCTGCTATGGGGAAGAAGACACAGAAGTCAGGTGAGGCAGAGGGCCCTCGCCCCCCTGATATCAGGGTCGCGCTTGGCTGTGGCGAGGGGGTGAATAGACGCCGAACCGTAACTCCATCCTGCTCCGAATGTCCGGAGAAAACTGCCCGGCCCGCACCTTTGCTGACTGCTGCTGGCAGGGCCGGCCCAAGACATTGTGCTGCCTGGAGCGAAGGATGAAATGCTGCCCCCCCATCATACCACCCAAAATACACACACATATGGACATATGTGATCATGCGAGTGGTGCAGGCAGGGTACAGACACCCAGCAGCTGTGGCCTGAGACTCGCCTTCTGCATCATCACAAAGCCTTTACCTGAGCAGTTCCTGCAGCACAGAGGACCAGCAGAGCCTCCAGTCCCAGGTCCTGCTGCAGAATCAGGCCTCAGATCCCATGTAATGCAGTGTACCACTTGGCAGCAGAGCTAGCAATCACTGCATAAGGGGCACCATGGGTAGGCACAGCTGCCTCACTATATGCTGGCAGGGTGAATATAGTCACATTGGGATAGGTGGGTGACCCTAGATATTCAGAGTTCTTCATCACCTATACCTGTCAAGGAGGGAAGAATTACTTAGCTAGGGGAGAAGACCGCGCAGCACTTGACACAAGACACAACAGAAATTCAGGAAGAACGCTGAATTTTTATTAAATCACAGAGTATACTGACTGCATGGATATACAGAGTATGCTGACATCCTTGCTACAAATAGCATCATTACTATCTGGATTCTGAGGAGCATAGCACCATGTGCCTCACTTAGAACACTGACAGCCCTGCAATGCTCAAGGCAGCAGGATCCAGGCAGACTATACTGAAGGTCACATAATACAGGGCTGGATTCCTGTGAATTTTTTCGATTACTGAAAAGGAAATTGAGAGGTTTAAAGGTCAAAACATGACAGGTGAGTCCACCGGCAGGGTGGAGTAGAGGTAACATCACTGCTCTGCATGGAGAGAGCCTGTGGAGTCATAGGTTCGATCCCGACGAGCAACCTCTCCAGTAAGTGTCCTTGGGCAAGACACCTAACGGTACATACTTGCCACCCAGGACATACTTGAAAATGAGAGAAATCTCAATGTATCCTTCCTGGTAAAATCCTTTCTCAAAAAAAAATAAAATTAAAAAGCTGCGTATAGTATCAGTGTTGCAGCGAAGTACTCACAATGAGCCTGAGTGTCCTCACATCCCCTGCACTCACACTGAACATACTGTAAGTGTCCTCACATCAGCATTCAGTACCAGGAGTCATCTAGATACTCCCTACTGAGTACAGTGATAACTTTACAGAGTCCAGAGTGAAGCTGCTGACTGAGTATCGTCTATATCCATGCGAATGCAGAAATTGTAATTCTTTAGTGACTCTGCATGATTTACACCCATCAGGGAGAAGTGAATTTGCTGAGTTGTAGCTGCCACGTTTAAACATATGTAGATGACAGCTAAACATAGACAGTGTGTGTGAATGATGCCTGCTGGGTTTATTCCATGTGCTGCAGGGTTTATACTGTGTGCTGCCTGCAGGGTTTATCCTTTGTGTTGCAGGGTTTGTCCAGTGTGCTGCCTGCAGGGTTTATCCTTTGTGTTGCAGGGTTTATCCTTTGTGTTGCAGGGATTATCCTTTGTGTTGCAGGGTTTATCCAGTGTGCTGCCTGCAGGGTTTATCCTTTGTGTTGCACGGTTTATCCTTTGTGTTGCAGGGTTTGTACAATGTGCTCAGGGTTTATTCCCTGCTCTGTAGGTTTTATCCTTAGTGTTTTAAGATTATTTCTGTACAACCGAAAAGGCACATCAGCCAATCAACAACCAGAAGTCAGATCGAGGAGCCCGGTGTCCCTTACCTGCCCTACACGTCTGCATCTCTTGTTGCTCGAGGCTCCAGCAGTGTCATCCCCTAAACATTGTCATCCTGGTGCGCAGTGACTCCTTACCATGCCCACACACATGCGGCCAGCAGTGGGAAAGAGGCAAGAGACAGATTAAGGCGCTTGTGAGCAGGCCGGATCTCATTCTGCAGCAGAGCCTTTGCTGCAGAATGAGATCCGACCCGCCCACACAAGCCTTTATCTGTCTTTCGCCGCTCTCCCACTGCCGGTCGCATGTGTGTGGGTGCGGTCGGCAGTCACAGTGCCAGATTCCAAGAGATGCCACAGTGTTGACGATGGTGGCGCAAAAGTTTGCCGCTCTCAAATTTCCGCCGCCTGGAGCAAGTGCTCCACACTGCTCCATCGTCGGGCCGGCCCTGGCTGCTGGGGTTGCGATTGTGCAAACCAGTGCCCAGTCACTCATCGTGGAAGATCTGCAAATGGTGATGGAGGACCCTGGCGTAGTGATTTACATGAGATAAGCTCTGCCGTGGACTCCCTGCAGACACAAGTTACCGATGTGAACTTACGATCACTGGACATGGCAGCGGCACTCACTGCCACGAACACCAAAGTGGCTGACCTGCAGGTGCAGTCTACTCACCTTGGCTCTGCTGTGCTGGTCTTTGAATCCCATCACCGCAGAAAGAACACCCGCTTCCGAGGGATCCCGGAGAGCGTGGGTACGGATGAGCGCTTTGGTTATGTTCGGAGCCTTGTGGCACACCTCCTCTCGACTGATAGGCCTGCATCGGATGCCTTTGTTGTTTCGGCCATGAGAATACGGAAAGCTGCCGCTGCACCACCGATGGCTCTCCGAGTTGTGATTGCAGTCACAAGGGATGTGACTGCCCACGCCCGGATTCTTGCTGCCTCCGGCCCTGACCAAAAGGTCACCTATACCTCCACTTGTGTTATCCTTTACCGAGACCTGCCGTTTATGGTGTTGGCGGCCCACAGAAGCTTTCGGGAGGTCCCTGCGTGTCCGGGAACATGATGTCCAGTACCGCTAGGGCCGTGCGAGTTTCCTTGTTGTGGCCCACGATGGTAACACCTACTCAGCGGAATCAGTGGATAAGGCGCGGGCTGTCCTTGTTTCTCTGGGTCTCCTTGAGGCCCCTCTAGGGTCATCCAGTTTGCAAACCGAGCCGGTTGACTATGACTTCCTCCCTCACTTATGTTTTTGCCATCTTTTTTCCTTACAGTCCCTGTGTGTGGACACTTGCTGAGACATGTTCCCTCACCCTGTTTTCTTCTCACATCACTGATCTTGGACTGGTAAGATATACCCCCTTTATTCCTGACACCACCCCGCATTAGATTTGAGGTAACCCCCCCCACCCACACTTTTATTTTCCCACTTTTGGACCCCTTCCTTTTTTGTTTTGAGCAAGTATGTGGACTTAACTGCCAAGTTTTTGGGACTTTTGGCCATCTGCCTGATGGAGCATCAGGATCTCTGGTTTCCCCCTCCCCCCTTTTTTTTGTTTGGTTATGGGACATTGTGTAGTACCCTGGGTGAGCCGTTAGGATAGCAACCTAGGCTCTAGCTGTCCTCCTGGCCCCAGGTCTCCCAGCCCTGTGGTCCCTTCCATAGCCCCCAGTATCCTTGGGGTTGCCGGGGTGAGCCGGGAACACCACGATATTATAGGCAGTCCCCTAATTTTCCTTTTTTCTCTTTTTTTTTTGCTCTCTCTATCCCGGATCTCCTGATGCCCTTCACCTTGTAGGACGCTTTTTGGGTTCGGAACTCCCAACTTGTTTTGTTTTACTTCGCTCCCCCTCTCCCATACACTCCCTCCTTTCTGCAGTTTATTCTTTATGCTTATCTTCAGTTGGCCCGCATGATCATATTTCTTAGTGTCTTTCTGTATTGCAATGCTGACATGTCTTATAAACAAAAATTTAATACAAAAAAATAATAAAATAGAACAGAAAAAAGGTTGTAATTTTCGCTTTATGTCTGATTATTTCGATAGGGCCACAACAATACAATACAATACAATGGGTAACTGCCACTAGATGTCAGTAAAGAGTAAAATAGTCTTTGTCTAAAAAACATGTGCTCTGGCCAGGAAGTGACATTAGCCAGCTGCCCCCCTCCTTACAGGAAGGTCAAATAACATGCAACTAGCCAATAGGATCCACTCATGTGGGTGGAGACAAGACTGTAGCCCAACCTCCTCTGGATGGATTCCAGGGAAACACAGGAAGTGAAGAAGATTTTTGCTGTGGCGGCCTAAGGTAACACATTGCATTAAGCAAAGCAAGTGCTTGTGTATCTAAATGGATAACTAATCTTTTTGCATTTAAAGATCACCTATGCATTGTCTTTTATTTTCTCTGGAGTCCAGAAATTAGTTTATGTTAACTAATGTTTTATTATTTTATTATGTTTAATCTCTGAAGAGAGCTATCATTAACTATTTAAAACTCAAGGACTATGGGGTTATTTCAGTGTAATCTCTTCGGAGAGTCTTTTAATAGTTAAATATTGATCGTATAATTAATTTGTCTCCGGACTAGGCGATTTATATTGCTTTTTAATTCCTACTAAAGTAAATTAATTTTAAAACATCTGTCTTGTGTCATTTTTACTTGCTATATTTCATTCGACGTTATCAGATGATATTCCTTTTAATATAAATAGACAGTTGTGTTATTATTGCTTCAGAGACTTAGCAACTAAACTGTGTTGCATAGGTTCTGCGATTAGATATAACCCTGCCTGAATACCAGATATTACTTTGTTTTTTGGATGCTATTAAGTGCATTTGGGGCTCTGTACAATTTTGCTTGTTATATAATCCAAGCCGCATGGCAAGCACATTGTGTCGACCATCTTGGCCGCATGGCAAGCCATATGGCAAGCACGTAGCTGGCGGCCATCTTGGTGCTCACTTGAGCACATGGTAATGACATAGCAATAATAGTACATCCTTTTGCGCAAATTCATCCCAAGCGACGCAGACAATTTTAAAAGGCATATCATGCAGGATTATCACCTGAGGCAATATCGCACCATTGCTGGGTTGTTTTCAGGGTGCTACGCCAATCTTCTGACATGTGCTTGTCATGTTTCTAATTTGACATATCTTCTTGGCCTATCTTCTTTTTGGGGCCTTTAACATACCAATTTTTTATATGATACTGCTGGAGGGCTACTGGCAGGGCTCCCAGCTTGAGTTCTACATATACCAGAGGGATGTTCCAAGTGAGACCAATCGAATTGTCTTCTGACCGAACCCTTGGGGTGCCGAGGCACTGGGTTAGGGGATCAGGATCAGTAGGTTGCTGGGTCGGAACTGTACGCCATTTTTCCTCCCTCGGGATTACCAGGACTAGGATGCTGGACTGCCAGGTAGGGCTACTAGTCTCAGATAGGGCTAATATAGCTTGACCCCAGGAAGAAATGTATTTTGTGCCTGCATTTTACTCAGAAGATCCCTCCCCAGTAGCTGGACCAGAAATTCGTGCATGTAGAGGAATTAGTGCAGTACCTAGTGTCACCCAAACTACAGACACAGGTATTCAGAAAGGGGCAAGTGGCTGTAGTTCCCATGGCTTCCATAATTGTAGCATCTTTACTGGACAGTGGGACAATGGGCTGGGTGACTACGGAATGCTCAGCCCCAGTGTCAACCATACAAATAGCTTGTTTTCCCTCCACATTCATTGTGACTAAAGGCACAGAGCTGCCAAGGGGAATAGAGCCTGGTCTATGTCTATAGGGTGTCGGTTCGGAAAAGAATGCTCCGGCCAGACCCACAAAATCTCAGACTGCTCCCTCCATTCTCTCATACCTCCCATCTGTAACTTGCCCACAGGGTGCCCCATTATCTCCAGCCCTAGCCAGGCACTGTTTTTCCAATGATTTACAATAGGCACACTGATTGGGATGTTCAGGGCTCCTGGTGACAGCGGAATAAACTAGCTGGAACAATAATGGGTCCATTAACCCCCCAGGTGACTAGGCGGGGACAAAGGTGGATCATTCTAGGGTACACAAAGTCTGCAGCTTGCCCTTACTCAAATTAACCCCATACTGGTGTACCAAATAAAGTACTTTTAAATTATGCAACATATACTTGAGAGGAGTCTCTCCTGGTTTAGCAGTCTTGCGGCGTGATGCTCCTTTTTCCATGATTAATACCATGTTAGTTCATAAAATAATAACAGCAGTCTGGTATATAGCATTCAACAGTTCTTGCGTTTCCTCCGTTCAGTGGCCACCCGGGACCAATCTCAGATTCGCTTTCCCAATAAAGGGTAGGCCCTCATTCACAACTCGGTGCACACAATACCAGATACATACATTACTGCACAGATTATCAGACTAGCCAGCTATACAGATTCAGGTTACAGATTAGTCGACTATACAGATTCAGACCCGGGTAACAGATTAAGAGAACGAGATCAAGATTCTCCTCCCCTTCTACGAAGGGGGCTGGCAGTTACGGAAGCAGATGCAGGTTCCCTTTCTCAGAAGCTCGGCCAGGACGCAATTCCCGTGACTCGGTGATGTCCCAGGGTCCCCGGCTGGGGGAGTCTGCTAGTGACGAGATGAATTCCAGAGCAGGAATCCCTGCTTGGCACTGGCAGATGTCAGCTTACCTTCAACGGACATCCCGCTTCCGGGACAGCAGGGGTTGCAGCACAACGCTGCCATCAGGTAGTCTCTGCCGAATTGCAGCCGATCGATCCTGGACGAGCCCCCAGAAATGTACCAGAATGGTAACAGATTTACCCGCGAGGATCGATGCAATCGGGTCAGTGAAACACAGACGCGAGTCTTAGTTGCAGGAAAGGCATTTATTCAGTTAGGTGGTATAACTCTGCAACCCTGTGTGAGTCTCTTTCAGCAATAAAGACTTTATACATCTCAGATTCAAAAATTCATCCCATCCCAAAATCTCTCCTCTCCTCATGCTCTGACAAAAGACACATTCCAGTTTGAAATAGAATGAACAATTAGGTACAGAAAGGAAATTAGGGAGGCAAGAGAAGATTCTGTGAAATCTCAGGCTAGGAGTGTTTCTCTCAACTGATAAGGGTTTTGTTTGCACAGATGTCACATTCTTATCTAAATCTTGACCTGGCACTCAGCCCTATTGACCTTGGGCCCTGAATCAGCTCTTTGGCACCTGTGATTATGTTAGCCAAGTCTTTCAGTTAATTAATTGTTACAGAGACTCTGGAATCTTAGAAAGTACAGAAAACTGACAACAAGGTAGTGGCCACACAGTCCGTTTTTATGACTGACGTTATTTTTGACTGAAGTAGATTGGAAATGAAAAACCATTTTGTCCGTCAAAAATGCTGGAAGTATAAATGCAGTCCATCTGACTACATTTATCACTTACACACAAAGCTATGCAGACGTTACAGACGTGGCGCACTCCACACATCTTTTCTAGCAGTATTATGTTCTTGCCTAACCTGCGTCCACTTGCCGCGTCCGTCATGCGTCTGCACTTCTGTGCGGACGTACTTCATGTGTGGGGCTCCATTGGTCAGAATACTATGGTGCCATGGACGTACAAATGTGCGGCAACACAGATGTGATAACTGCGCTCGTCTGACCCCAGCCTTAATCCCTGAAATGCCAGTAACGGAAGGGAAAATATAAAATAGTACCCAGCACTGCCTGTTTAATGCCCATTAACCCCCTGAAATGCCACAAAACCAGGGGAAAGCATTGTGATTAACACACAGCCTCCCAGTAACCCCTGAGATGCCATTAGCAAAATCAAATGAAATACCCTGAGTATGCAATAGTCAGTGTGAACCCTGTAGCTCAGTCAGTAAAAAAGGGGGACAAAACATTTTTTAGATACATAAACGAGAAAAGAAAAGTAAAACAAGGATTAGTTAGATTAAAAACAAAGGAAGGAAGGTATGTATAAAAGGATAAAAGTCTCGCTGACTGCCTCAATGAATATTTTTGTTCAGTCTTTGCAGAAGAAATGGAAGGAAAGGGACCTCAGTTAGGAGGAAACACTAATGAGACATTTACATATGAGTTTACAGAGGAGGAGGTTCTACAGCAGCTGTCTAAAGTAAAAACAAATAAGTCAATGGGGCCTGATGGGATACACCCTAAATTATTAAAAGAGCTCAGTGGTGTAATAGCAAAACCGTTAACAGATTTATTTAACCAATCCTTGTTAACGGGAGTCGTCCCAGAAGACTGGAAATGTTGTGCCCATTTACAAGAAGGGTAGTAGGGAGGAATCGGGGAACTATGGGCCAGTTAGTCTTAAGTCAGTAGTGGGGAAATTAATGGAAACCATGTTAAAGGAAAGGATTGTTGAACATCTAAAAACACATAGATTACAGGATCAGAAACAACATGGGTTTACCTCAGGGAGATCATGCCAAACTAATCTTATTGATTTTTTTGATTGGGTAACAAAAATAATAGACATAGGTGGTGCAGTAGACATTGCTTATTTAGATTTTAGTAAGGCTTTTGATACTGTTCCGCATAGAAGGCTTATCAATAAATTGCAATCTTTGAGCTTGGATTCCAATATTGTTGAATGGATTAGGCAGTGGCTGAGTGACAGGCAACAGAGGGTTGTGGTAAATGGAGTTTTCTTCGGCGCAAGGTCTTGTTACCAGTGGGGTACCTCAGGGGTCAGTACTTGGACCCATTCCCTTTTAATATTTTTATTAGTGATATTGCAGAAGGTATTAATGGAAAAGTATGTCTTTTTGCTGATGACACAAAGATTTGCAACATGGTTGACGTTCCTCGAGGGATCAGCCAAATGACAAATGATTTAGGTAAACAAAAAAAATGGTCGGAGCTGTGGCAATTGAGCTTTAATGTGGATAAGTGCAAGATAATGCACCTGGAACGTAAAAACCCAAGGGCTGAATATAGGATATTTGATACAGTCCTAACCTCAACATCTGAGGAAAGGGATTTAGGGGTTATTATTTCAGAGGATCTACTTACTTTAAGGATAAGTAGTCAATGTATTAGAGCAGCAGGAAATGCTAGCAGAATGCTTGGTTGTGTAGGGAGAGGTATTAGCAGTAGGAAAAGGGAAGTGCTCATGCCACTGTACAGAACACTGGTGAGACCTCACTTGGAGTACTGTGTGCAGTACTGGAGACCGTATCTCCAGAAGGATATAAACATCTTAGAGAGCGTTCAGAGAAGGGCTACTAAAATGGTGTACTGCTTGAAGGAGAAAAGTTACCAGGAAAGGCTTAATGAGCTTAACATGTATAGCTTGGAAAAAAGACGAGACAGAGGAGATATGATAGAAACATTTAAATACGTAAAGGGAATCCACAAGGTGGAGGAAGGGAGTATATATATATATATTTTTTTTTATTTTTTTATTTTTTATTCTGAAAAGTCAGCTTAACAACAAATAGTGGATGGCCTCGCAGGACCAAGCTAAAGCATACAAGCAAAAATGGCCACGCAGGGTCAATATATGTCATCAGAAAAATAAAAATCTAGAGAGAACAGACAAAGAAGTCGAAGAGTAATAAGTCTGCAAAAAACATCCCCAGAAGGGGGGGGGGGGGTCTCATCGAAAAATAAGCATAAAGTCAACAACAAAAACACATCTTATGAAAAACAATAATTAAGGAAGTCAGCTGTAAAAGGGAAAGGGTATGCAAAAAGAAACAAAGAGAAAGAAACAACTGTATAAAAGCACTGCTGTGGATAACGAACATAAAAATGTAAGGTTGAGGGGGAAAAGATGCAAAGGCCAAAATTGTGCCTGCCCTGGCGGGTTCCCGCACGGAGACAAACCGTTTGTGAGGGCCAGGGGGGATAATGGCACCAGGCCCAGGCACTCGGGGGGCCAAACTGGGCACCAGGCTATTGCAGCACCTCCCGAGACATCCCAGATATGCCAATAAAATAAAATAAAATAAATAAATAAAAGAAAATAAAATAATAAAAAAAAAAAAACAGAAGACTAAAGGGCAGAAGAATAAAGGGAGGGGACAACATCATCCGCAAAATGAAAACTCCGTAAATAAAAATCAAAAGATCTCAGAGTACTAGAGTCCACAAATAGCAACCTATGGGCAAACTCCTCGAGAATGTAAGAACACCTGCAAAGTCCCGGAGTAGGGGGGTGGGAGTTTTAAAGGGGGTCTTCAGAAACACAAAATCTCAGCTTGTGGGGGGTGAAAGGGGAGAAAAAAAAAAGGGAGAGGAAAAAAAAATATATAAATAAATAATAATAATAAAAAAAATAATAAAAAAAAAAAAATCCTCAGCATGAAAAATCAACATCAAGTGTCCTCAGTAAACGTCTGACATAGCAGGGAAACCAGGAACTGTCAGTGGGGACCGAGGACAAAACATGACGAGCCGGTTCAGCCTGTGTCTAGCCACCAGGCATGGGTAACAACACCTCCCAGTGGGAGCATCTCTCTAAGGGCCCAGCGACTGACCAACTTCCAGGTGGCCTCCAGCGCAACACGAGTTACCGCACAGAGCCAAGGACGACCCTTCGATCTAACAACCGACAGTCCCTCAAAACTCTGCAGCCCTAGCGACGCAGCCATCTTGGGGCTGCACGCAACAGCTGGCTCAGTGTTCAACTCTGCAGCCGTATCAGGCGGTGCCGGGTGGAGAGAAGGCAGGAGGGGTCCAGGATGGGTTCTTCTTCATGGGCGCGGGGGGAAACTCTGCTCTCATCGGCTCTTCTATCCAGAAGATAATCGGCTGTGTCACGCGATCCGGCTCCCCATCCTCCGTCACAGCTGCCTCTGCCGCCTTCGGCTCCACTCTGCCGCATCGAGCCACCTTAGGCGCGTCGCCTCCCAGAATTTCATCACATGGAGCCTCAGCCTCCTGGCCGAGTCGCATCACAGCCATGACACGGCGTATATCGCCCCGCGTCAACACTCGCTCTTCACCCTCCAGCAGCTGCAAGATGGCATCCAGGAGGACCGGGAAATGTGGGCCCTCTGTCTCTGCAATCCCCAGCATGCTCCTCGGCGAAGTCAGGGCGCCCGACACAGCGAGATCAGGTAGCGACAGAGGCCAAGTATTAGGCCACAAAATGGCCGCCGGCGGCAGACAGCAACCAGAGACCGTGGCCCACAGGTGAGTCTCTGGACCGGAGGGGGGAAAAACAGGCTCTGGTCAGCACATTCCCGTTGGCCAGCAGTTTAGGAGCCGGTACAGAAATTCTCAGCAGATAAAGGTAAATATTGACCCCGGGGAGAAGAAAACACTGCAGAGCTCAAGCAGGATGCGTCTTCTCCCTTCCACGGCTGGCCACGCCCCCGGGAGTATATTTAAAAGGAAACAAAGTAGCAAAACGAGAGGACATAGTCTTAGATTAGAGGGGCAAAGGTTTAAAAGTAACATCAGGAAGCATTATTTTACTGAGAGGGTGGTGGATACATGGAACAGCCTTCCAGTTGAAGTGGTAGAGGCCAAAACAGTAATTGAATTTAAGCAGGCATGGGATAGGCATAAGGCTATCCTAAACAAAAGATAAATCCAGGTAAAGTATTTATGTAATTGGGCAGACTAGATGGGCCGAAAGGTTCTTATCTGCCGACATTTTTCTATGTTTCTATGTATGAAAACGTTGCATTTTACTTTAATAAATTATTTATTAATAACGTTACACTGCACATAGAAATGTTGGATGTTATTACAAAGGGCAGACTGCCCTTTCTAAAGAGACCTTGATGATGACTGTGTGAATGCCAGGGACAGAGATAAAGAGCTCCAACTGACCCCACCCAGAGGAAAAGTCCCGTTTAAATCCCTGAACCACAGCGTCTGGCGTGGGTGGAGGGAGATGGTGTGTGCAGCTCTCCTGCGTGCATCCCTCCCTCCTTGTTTGGCTGTTAGGGAGGGGGAGAGGAGCTGGGCCAGAGCTGGATGTTTGTCTCCTCGATAGAACAGCTACCTCTCCTGCTCGTGTGAGCTCACAGAGAGAGGGAGTGTAACAGCAACTGGGGTGCACTGGTCTCCAGCTTGTGGACCAGATCCAAAGGTGCTACAGCGTCTGTCCCTTCTCTTCAGTCAAGCTGATCCGCAGCAGATTTTCTTCTTACAACCCTCAGCCAGAACTTGAGGGAGTGCAATGTATCTCTCCCCAAAACACCTGACACACACTTAGTGCATGTGGAAAATGAATAAATCTTTCATGAAAATTAGCAGTTTTATGAACAGCAGAGAGGGGGTGACATGACACAGTCAACAGAATACATTATCTACATGAGTTGCATTCCTAGATAAAACACTGAAGCCTAATTAGTTAGACAATAGATGGGATTAACAAACAGAGCATCAGATTAAACAGGAAACAAACAGATAGAGAACAGAAACGCCTATATTGTATCGCACAAACTAACTCCTAAAATACAGTTTCAAGATTAAATGTATTTGTAAATCATTAACCGTTAGGTGACCCTTATGCCCATTGTCCTTGAGAACTGGCTTTGCCAACTTGGTCCACGATCTCTTGGCAAGAGGCCAGCATTTACACCTCTCCAACAGGCAAAGAGGCCAAGTAAAGTGTGGGCAAGGGTGTCAAGGAGGGTACAAGGAGGGCACAAAGGTAGAGGAAGTTTTGGTTAGAGGGAGAATGTGGGGGGCCATCAGAAGCGCTGACCCACCAATGACCAGTGGGTCCTGCGGCCTCCCCTCCCCTCTACTGGTCAGTGGTCCATAGGGTGCAGAGACCCACCAATGAGGGTGCGCTTTGCAGCTGAGCCCCCTCTGACATCAGCAGCTGTGCAGCAGAGAGGTCCCGTGGGTCATGACTCTCGATGGGATTATAGGGTCTCGATAGAACACCGGCCCGGGAGCCGCAGCAGGGCGATGAAAGAGAATTGTTATTCTGCGAGGTATTTTATTGGAGCAGATAAATCAGAATTAATTTCAATGATATAATGTTTTAACGTTTATTGTAGTGGTATAAAATCTTCATAGTTAATATAGTTGGCTATTTTCCAATTTTACCGTGCAAATGGTTCTAAATTGTATTCACACCTATGTGAGTAATGATACTAGAAATTAGAATACATTTAGTCTCAAGTCACCTAGACATTGTATTAAATTCGATAATTGGGCATAATATATTTTTGAGCAACTTTTTAAGAAATTTATAAAATAGTCTAAATGCTAGATAAAATGTTACCGGGAAATTGGTAATTGGAGAGAGAAAATACACTAGCCAGTTAACCTTTAAAATGTGAAATAATGTCAAAATCGTAACAATAGAGAAACTGCATTCTAAAAACATTACAAAGAGTAGAAGACCGTGAATTGTAGCAATTTAGAAACCTCATACTGACACTGTTTGAGATCAGTGAACTGATTCTTATCACCTAGACCTTTGATAATTGGTTGAGGCACATGAAATGAACTTCCCGGAGAATTTAGAAATAAGCTAGTGTGACATTCTAATAGTAGTTTGTTTGGATTTTTTCCGTGTTGTAATGTTTCAGCCATCATAATGACAAATTCCGCTCTAAGGAATTTCAATCTCATATTTGCACATGCTCAGTGATAGATGTATTCTAGGCAGATCTATATTCAAGAACACAGCTCTGCATTGCCTGCAGTAGCAAACATTTTTGAATTAATGAAAAGTGACATTTACATCATGTAGCAGAATACAGTGTATTCTTTATTTCTTCATCCCTAAATAACAACATTGCTCTCTCCTGTACTTTATTTTTGTTACCGTGATATTAATAACTAGCTTGTGGCATTCAGGCAATACATGCATTTAATGTAGCAAAAGTCACCTTCATTAAATAAAGTAAATTATAATAAAGTTTATAAAACACATCTTTTATATAGGAACGAAATACAAATAATGACTGCAGTTCTCAATCAATCTGCATCTTTTATCTGCCTATGTATTTTTAAAGGTACACACCAAGCACTGTGTTTTTTGTATTCAGTAAATGTATATTTAAGAGGGCAAGCAATATATACAGTATATTTCTGCATTATATCAATTGTTGACAGTATGCAATATGATATTTAAATATATTATTATTATTATTTATATAGCTTCAACAGTTTCCACAGCGCTGATATATTTATTTCATTTTTTGTGCAAAATATTTTACCAGGAAGGATACATTGCGATTTCTCTCGTTTTCAAGTATGTCCTGGGTATATGTACGTGGAACAATCAAAGTAGTTGAGCTGAACATAATACTGAGAGTTAAAAACTATTAATGCTTTTGTGTACCCATAAACAAAATATTTAACATGTTGACTCAAACAGGAAAGTCTGGAATAAGGAGTGGGGTTTAAAATAATTAATTGATCAATCAAATAAATAAAGAGATGAAATAAAATTTAAAAAATAATTTTACGCGTGATATTGGCTTCTCTGCCATAGCTGAAAAATATGATATAATAGAGAATCCAAAAGTCAATTTGTGTCATGAAAATGGCTGCAACCATCCTGACACCCCCCCTGTGGTACATTCCCTGTACCGTTCCTACCCTGTAACCCGCATCCAGGAACCAGCACATCCAGCAATGCAACAGTTAAATCACAAACACACGTGACTCACAGAATAAAGGGCTGTGCCCTACACTATAACATTGCTGGTTCATTACAGCTCCTGTGTGCTTCAAGTGAAGTACTGTGTATTTATTGCTCTGCAAAAACCTATTTTGATCCTGTTTATTTTGTTTCCTGTCTCCTACATTATTCCACGCTTCCCATCATCATACAGAATCCAACCTGGTCAGTTTCCTTATACTTTCATCCTCCTTCACCCCTACCAACATGTTTATTTGTGTAAAACTGCATCCTGGGTTCATATTCCCCAAATCCCGGTGCCACTCCGGTACCTGGGCATGACAATTTGACAATATTACCAGTTTTGTATGGAGCAGATATTTTTGATCTGTAGACTAAGAGCTTGATTTAATTCTACCGACAGATTTTTTTACTTTTTTAAATAAAAATATTGTCTGTTTTTAGGAAATATCATCTGATTTGGTAAGAAAAATTCAGCTTGAGCCATATTCTGAAAAACTTACCTATTTGTCCAAAAAATCTTGATTGCTAAAAAGCTCGAAACAAACAAGGTGTAAATACAGTATATCTGCCCAGATGAGCTTTCTGGGTTTCGCTGTAAAACTGTAAACCCGGGACATGCGTGATTTACTGTACTGTACATTAGGGATGGGCGTTCGGTTCGATTCGAACATGAGTTCGGCCTTTCGGCGAACTTCGAACTTTTCAGGCCGTTCGCAAAATTATTTTGAATTTTTTAAAAAAATGCTTAAAAAATCATAAAAAAAATCTAAAAATAAAGAGACTCTTTACTGCAGAATATTATAAGCAACGGTTTATTAGATATTGAATTAAAACGGGAATATTTTTAACATTGAAGCCTATGGGATAAAACAATCTTGTTGCTAAAACATCAGGCAGACGAGGCCCTCTAATCAGGCACTGTAGAGGGCAGCCTGCCGGGGCCTCCCAAGGATCCCTTGAGGAGCATGCAGCCGCCGGATGACAGAGCTGCGACTGTGTGGGCTAGCCGGCCGGGTGCATGTGGCAGAGAGGCGGCGCAGGGAGGGAGCCACTGCACCCGCAGCCACAGCAGACCCCCCCACAACCAGGATCCAGGGAGCCTCCACTGACTGACCACCAGGCTAAGGTAAGGCAACACATTTCTAAAAAAAAAATAAATCCGAGGACATTTTTAAATGTCCCAAGGAACATAAAATAAAACTTTTTTTTTCTTTCTATTACTCAACTGATTCCTGGATCCACCAACAAGCACAGCCTCCGGTCTCCCACGCTGTTAGATGCTGCATACACTGGCGCGTCGTTTGCAGCTATTCCAATCATTTTAATATTTGAATGCAGAGTCCACCCCTGCACTCTTCCACAATACCTCAGAGGGGTTACGGTGTGAAGGCACTAGCTGACACCAAAGGCCCATTATTTGGGTGCACTGACGCTTGTACCAGATTCATATCATTTTAATATTTGATGGCAGGGTCCACCCCTGCACTCTTCCACAATACCTCAGAGGGGTTACGGTGTGAAGGCACTAGCTGGCACCAAAGGTCCAATTTTAATGCACCTGTTGTTACTTTCATCCAAAGCCTGCATAAGTTTCACCATAATTTAGCCAAAAAAAATCACTAAACTTATTCTGCGTGTCCTAAGACGTCTCCTCTTTTCATACAGGCTGCCGCCCCAAGCAGTTGTTTATGAATAGATTAAAGGAAAACCATTTACTGTCATTTGAAATGTCATTTTTTTTGTTTTTAAATGTTTCTATACATCCTACAAATCCGCCACTTCACGGGCAGGTTATGGGGACCTCCTAGGCACGATATTTGAAGGAATTTTTTGTTTTTATTCTTAACCTTTATGTCATGGAAAATCACTGTTCCTTTAAAAACGTTTTTTTTTTTACTTTTTTTCCTTGTTTCCTGTCCCCCAGGGCACTACCCGGACCCCCATACACCTTTTTTGGCCAATATCTTGTATGTATGCCCTCTTGGAGGGCACTCTAAAAATCAAACGTTCGAGTCCCATTGACTTGCATTGAGTTCGAATCATGTTCGCGTTCGAATCCGAACTTTTTCAAATGTTCGTGTTTGAATGCGAACCGAACACGGGGGTGTTCGGCTCATCACTACTGTACATACCATAAATGCAAATCACATTGTAAATTCCATAAATTCAAGTTTTACTGTAAATCCCAGACAGGTGCATCTTATTGCAAATCCTGCAAAACTAATCTTGCTGTAGAAATATTAAGTATAATAGTGAAACATTAAATTATAGACATGTGGGTTGTAACTATAACTGCAAAATGTTAAGGTAAGGATTTGCAAATATATCTATAACAGTATAAATGTAATTTTCGGGCTTACATATTGTAACTGTAACTGCAGAATTTTATTGTACGGACTTGCGTGTTTTAAATTTACAGGTAGGAGATTGCATGTTTTTAATGTTAATGCAGATCCTAATTAGCCAAACATATTGATTCCAGTCCCTTCTGTATTATAAAGGACTGGACAAGTTACATCATTAATAGCACCTAATACATATTATATTATTATAATACATTATAATATTTACACTTTTTCAGTAAACTAAATAAAAAGATACAGCTTGTTCTGAAAACCTGGATGATGTAAAAGCCAGAATAAAACAGGCAGGAATGACCATTGAACCAATAGCAGCTAGTGAATTCTAAGATTTTAATTTTAATCCATGCCTATCGTTATAAAGACGAAAGAACAAGACACCTTTCATGGCGCTATGTACAATATATCTTAGTGTTCTCTGTGCATATAGTGATTGCACAATAGCATTAACATTGTGCTAAGAAATAATAATAGCAACATCTTTAAAAAAAATTAAAAATATGTGTCTCTTTGCTACCTTCAGATTGTTAAGACTGGCAGTGTCTTTCAATAAGTGTAGTGGTTGTAGTATGTGCTATCATGCCACCTAGCGTTCATAAACTATATATAATCAATCAATAAATAAATAAATCGTAGGCGTTGAAAGCCTGACACCCTCAAGTGTCCAACTGTATTATAGTGCATATTTAGCAAATGAAGGTTTATAGCATACAAAATGAAGGATGTTCATCCGTTCCTTCAATCCAGTTACTATATTCACAAGGATGGTGTGCTGCTTAAACGAGTTTCTGCTGTAGGATTGTCCCTCCTGATATATTCTGTTCTCTTTGGTGTTCTTTTGTCCTCGGTACCTCAGAGAAAATACAGGGCATATGGTGCAAATAACATACAGTTGCAAGAAAAAGTATGTGAACCCTTTAGGATTACGTGGAGTTTTGCATGAATTGGTCATAAAATGTGCTCTGATCTTCATCTAAGTAACAACAATTTGAAAAACAAGAGTCTGCTTAAAATAATACAACACAAACATTATATGTTTTCATGTGATTATTGAACATAACATGTAAACATTCACAGTGCAGGGTGGAAAAAGTATGTGAACCCCTAGCCTAATGACTTCTCCAAGAGCTTATTGGAGCCAGGAGTGAGCCAACCTTGAGTCCAATCAGTGTGATATTATTGGATGTGTTGTTGAAAGCTGTCCTGCCCTTTAAAAACACACACACCAGTTTTGGGTTTACTGGTTTCAAGAAGCACTGCCTGATGTGAACCATGCCTCACAGAAAAGAGCTCTCAGAAGACCTACGATCAAGAATTGTTGACTTGCATGAAGTTGGAAAGGGTTACAAAAGTATCTCCAAAAGCCTTGATGTTCATGTGTCCACGGTAAGACAGACTGTCTACAAATGGAGAAAGTTCAGCATTGTTGCTACTCTGCCTAGGCATGGTCGTCCTGTAAAGATGACTGCAAGAGCACAGCGCAGAATGCTTAATGAGGTAAAGAAGAATCCTAGAGTGTCAGCTAAAGACTTACAGAAATCTCTGCCACATGCTAAAATTTTTGTTGACACATCTACAATAAGGAAAACATTAAACAAGAATGGAGAACATGGGAGGACACCATGGAGGAAGCCATTGCTGTCCAAAAAGAATATTGCAGCATGTTTGAAGTTTGCAAAAGAGCACCTGGATGTTCCACAGCACTACTGGCAAAATATTCTGTGGACAGATGAAACCAAAATTGAGTTGTTTGGAAAAAACACACAACACTATCAGGGTTATTCACAGGGATTCGAAAAGTCACCGCACGTTCGGTGACTTTTCGTTCTCTTCAATTCGGTTCCTTTTGCCGAACCCATTTCGGTGACCCTGCGGTGTATTCAGCAAGCACCACAGGGTCCCTGAATTGCAGGGAAAAGCTGCCGCAAACCCGACGAAAACGAACTGCAAAACCAGCGAATGCACGCCGAAAACCCTCAAAAACATCTGGATTAACCTGCCGAAAACCACAGAAAAACCAGAACAGGAGCCGATCGCAGCCTTCGACACAGCAGAAGAGGCAGTGAATAAATTAGCAAAACAGTTTGTATGAATGTGTGAAAGTGAAACGCTGTTTGCAAAGAACCTACTGAGCGAAAATGTCTGAAATTTGCATATGAGGTCCAGGGAATGATAATAAAGAGGGCTGTTACAGAAAAAAGAAGAAAACTTTAAAAAAAAAAAGAAATCGGACTTTTGAAAGAAAAAAATTCTGAAAAATGCTTAAAATATCCTAAAAAAATCTATAAATAAAGAGACTCTTTACTGCAGAATTTTATAATGAACGGTTTATTAGATATTGAATTAAAACGGGAATATTTTTAACATTGAAGCCTATGGGACTCCCCTGATAAATTTACCGAATTAAACCACCAAATGGCAGGGCATTTCGGGAACCTTTCACTGCTGGTTTGTGTTCTCTGAATAGCCGAAGCAGTGCTTTTCATGGGGTTTTCACTGCCCTCGAACAGGCACCGAACAGGCACCGTATGTTCAGGCAATTTGCCAGGATTTGGCGTATTGCCTGCTCTCTGGATAGCCGAATGGCCAAGAAAGGTAACCGAACGCTGATTTTCAGCGTTTGGTTACCTTTCTCAAGCAATTCGGATCTCTTTGAATAACCCTGTATGTGTGGAGAAAAAAAGGCACAGCACACCAACATCAAAACCTCATCCCCACTGTAAAACATGGCGGAGGGAGCATCATGGTTTGGGGCTGCTTTGCTGCCTCAGGGCCTGGACGGATTGTTGTCATTGATGGAAAAATTAATTCCAGAGTTTATCAAGACATTTTGCAGGAAAACGTAAGACCATCTGTACGCCAACTGAAGCTCCGCAGAGGATGGGTGATGCAACAGGACAATGACCCAAAGCATACAAGTAATTCAACAAAAGAATGGCTTCAACAAAACAAAATACGCCTTCTGGAGTGGCCCAGTCACAGTCCTGACCTCAACCCGATTGAAATGCTGTGGCATGACCTTAAGAGAGCGATTCACACCAGACATCCAAAGAATATTGCTACACTGAAACAGTTTTGTGAAGGAGTGGTCCAAAATTACTCCAGATTGTTGTGTAGGTCTGATCTGCAACTACAGGAAACATTTGGTTGAGGTTATTGCTGCCAAAGGAGGGTCTACCAGTTATTAAGTCCAAAGGTTTACATACTTTTACCACCCTGCACTGTGAATGTTTACATGTTCTGTTCAATAAAAACATGATTGTATTATTTTATGCAGACTGTGTTTTTCAAATTGTTGTGACTTAGATGAAGATCAGAGCACATTTTATGACCAATTCATGCAAAACTCCACGTAATCCCAAAGGGTTCACATACTTTTTCTTGCAACTGTATAGCCAACCAATATATAACGTAAAATTAGACCTACTCACATGGTCGGGAGCCTTCCAGAATTTGTCTCAGATCGTGTGCCTATGGTCTGTTATGGCGACACCCCCTCTTGTTGGATCTGCTCCTCCTCTCAGTGTAGTGAACCTCAATATTCACCAAAAATAAGCAGGCCACATCAGGAGCTTGACCATATAAAAATATTTATTGTGGAGCAACCACAGGGGTACTAGATTCAAGTGACGTTTCGGCGAAGTGCCTTAGTCATGCCAAATCCATCCGCTCCCATGGACTTCTTATATACATATGTGCAAGCAATCAAATAACAAACAATTTAAAAAATCTGAAAAACCTCATTCAGCAGATAGAATAGCTACTATAAACCCCTTACTTATCAGACTACGGTCAATCTGTATACAGCAATATTCTTAGGCCCCTATTACATTCTTCGCGCATTTGTTTTTGTGCGCGCAAATGCGCATTTGTGCGAGGGGCAAACCCCTTTGCGCTGAACTTCATATTACAACATTCGCACAAACGATGCACGTTATCGTTTAACGCGGATGGACCTGCGCGAACTTGATGAACTGTGCGCGTCCTATACATTGTGAGCGCAAATTCGTTCGTGCGCTGGTACGCGGATGGTATTACAATTTGATGAACATCTTTTTACGAAAGACATTTGCGCGCATAATTTTAACGTCTTTGAAAAGCTGGTGGTAACTGCAAATTGGAACGCTCTG